>CM034149.1:145846732-146161724 GCA_019776745.2 Taxus chinensis
ATATTGATAAAAAGCTTTAGATGTTGATCACTAGTTATAGTGTTGTTTCCTTAGAACTTTGGTAATCTACTTCTTACATCTTTGGGAACTGCATTTGGATAATTAGTCATCCCTGTAAAATTTATAGGACCAAATGTGTTTACAACAAAAGGGGGTCTAGGTGGGGGTAGGGCCATGTTGTTTTAAGGAGGCGACCCTAGAGGGGTGAAAATTTGATAAGGGGTAGAGGGTATTTGAAACACAGGAGTATAAATTTAAAAATGGATATCCCCTAAAGGCCTTGTCTCTTGGAAAACCCTATCAACTTCTAAAAAGACAGGGGCTAAATGAGAAGAAAAAATTTCAAAATCAAATGAAGGCCCTTCTCCAATTAGAGAATTCAATTCCATAAAGAGGCTACCTGATTCAGAAACTCTTGAATTTTAGTCTTCAATGATAGGTCGATCACTTTCATCGAAGGAGATCCCTTTTCGTGTCTGCTGATCTCCAACAACTCTCCAATATTTTCTTCCTTTTGACTTTTTTTTTCCTAGCTCTAGAAATAATGTCCTCGCAAGATCCCTAGCAAAGAAAGATCTTATTCCTTCTATCTTTGCAAATATTAGTAACAAAACTCACTTGACAAAGGTTAAGACACTGGTACTTATAAAGAATCAGATCAACAGGGAGTTGCAGCTAAGGATTTGCACCTTAGTTGTGCAAATGCACTAAAATTTGATCTGTCAAATGTCTGTTAATACTAGAAATTGGAAATGGGATGATCTGACTTTTCTTTACCCAGATTTATCAATGAAATCTAGTGCACTAGGTGTGGAAACTAAAAGAATTGCACAAGTACTTGCAAATTTTGAAATACTTCTTACAGGAACGAACACAAGAGGATGTTTGAAAAAATGTATTAGCACTTAGAGCATGTAAGAAGTGTTTACTAGGGTCTAAATATGAACTACAATCACAATGTCCCCGACAACGGTGCCAATCGAGTGTTAGTACCCAAATTAATTCTCCCTCAAAATTTGAGCACCATCACAGGTTTGGAAGGAATCTTAGAAATAAGCAAAGCATGTAGTGTTTCATTTTGTAGCCAGGGATGAAATGCAGCTTGCTCTTTGTCACTCAGATGTGGAGAAATGGGTAGTACCCTCAAGAGGATTTGACCTATCCTCACTACTTTATGGTTGTACCTTTTAACCATAGTGAGAGGACCCTTTTTGTATCCTACTATTTGTGGAGGAGATTGATATATCCTTCCTTGTGAAATTATTAAGAAGACCTTGAAGAAAATATGATCAATGCAACAAAACCTAACTCTTAGGAGTTGTCACTCTAGATAATGGAGATATTTTCAAAGCAAGGTTCAGGCCACTAAAGAAAATGAAAAATTGATTGTTTCTGCATGTTTTGGTAATGGAAATTATGCATATGTATACACACAAGACAAATAGGGGTAGTATGGGTATGCTTAATTATTTTTGATTGATTTTTGTGGGAGATGAAGCAAGATAAAGATCATTATACCAAATCTTTGAGAACTTTTACAAAAATGGAAAGCTCGAACAACATAATGATTTCAGAGTAGCTAGGATGTTCCTTTAACCAGAATATGTGCTTAAATGGAGGCCCAGATCATCACTTTTCACACAAACTTCAAGAATCCAAAATGAAGGCTCAAATTGGAAAACTTAACTGAACATTATCAATCTCTATTTCATCACACCTAAGATACCCTTAAAGGCTAATAAACAATTTTACAGTCATGCTAGGAGTCACAGTGATTTTAAATTTGTTTATTTCACTATCAAATGAAAGCTCTTCTGATAAATGAAATTGCTAATGCCACCAAACTATCACAAGGATAAGATCTTGTGTGATTCACATAGATTTCAATGTAAGAATGCAATGGGAACATGAAAAACTACTTGCATACATTCAAAAACAAAGAAAACACAAATTTTTCCCAATAATAACATAGATTAACTCAAGTTTGGTTAAATTTATCAGAAAGGGAAAGTTTCTGAGACAATCTCAGAGCTTGTCAATGGTTGTACACTCACAACCACCTTGACACAATCAAATTTAAAACAAAGGATATAAACATGCTTCTTGAGATAGTTTCTCAAAACGACGAGCTCTATCAAGATTTTCTCATAGGAAATCAGTTTCTGACCCCTAACACTCCAAAATTCCCAACCTCCAACCCTTTTCACAGAAAAATCATGCATATTTATAACATTTTACAACAGATCCTTTTCCCCCAAAAAATTCAAACATTGAATGCACCAGTGCTGGCCATGATTCCGATCGCTATTCCCAGAATCAGATTTGTAAAATTTTATAAGGTGCTCAGGGGGTAGAGCTCTTCAAACATCTCCCACATTTAACTCCTTCCTTTGGTAGATCACTTTTCCCTTTACTCGCCAACCACCTCCACCCCTAATCTATCAAATTTGGTTCTTCACGTGCTCGGGAAGAAGACATAGAAGATCAGATCAAGCCCAAAGGTTAGATCTCATCTTAATGGTAAAATATGTCCCCGTATTTTTCTCACCAAACCCAGATATCAATAGGTCTTTCATGTGCCAAGGAAAGAAAAAATTGGGCCGAATCCAGCAGTCAGATTACATATTAATGGTGAGAGATGTCTGTATACCTTCCCTGCCAAACTAGGATACCAGATTAATGTTCCTCTTCATTTGGCGTGTAAGAGACTCCAAGAAATGATAAAAACCCATAAGAATATGCATCCCCAAGAGCTTTGGAGTGAAAATGGTGGAAAAATCAAATACAGATGCATAACTACCATTGATTTCTATTTTGAATTTGGACCATCCACGTGGGAGATCATTTTAAAATGGGCCTGTGGGTTCCTTTTTTCCTTTTACAACTTTTGGAAAAATGTAAAGTTTTCACATTTTACTCCACACCTCTGCCCTTGAGAAATGATCCCGACACTTGTCCTAAGGTGGGTCCCAAAGGAACCGTGGCCAAATTCTGTTATTTCACCTCTTTTTTGGAAAAGGTAAAATTTTCCAAGTTTCCCCCGCAACTCCGCCCTTCCGCTTCTAGTTTCTGATGTGGGTCCTAGTGGAACCATGCTTCCTTTTTCACTTTTAACTCCTTTCTCCACAAAAGGAAAATTTACTAAATTTACCCCGGAAGTCCGCACCTCTACCGTTGACCAAGGCAAAATTTTGACTATTCTCTATCGGGTCTGCGAGCCATTTTGATGTTTTAATCCTTTTGATAACAAGAGGAAAAAAATCCAAGTTTCCTCCGATGGTCCGCTTCCCCACCCTTTTGACTTTTCAAAGCAAAACTTGACCTCCCTTTTGTCAGGGTTGCAAGCCATTTTGATACTTTAATCCTTAAGACGAAAAAAATCCAATTTTCCCTCGGTGGTCTGCTTCCCCACCTCTTTGACTTTTCAAACTTCCATGCGTCACAATGGCGCATCATGAGATGGTTCCCAAAAGTTGAGATCTTGAATGAGTGCGGGCTCACCATGTGTCTTGGCCCAGCCAAAATGTATTAAAGGCTTAAATCCCAGCGGAAGGTGCCATGTGTCAGGGTCTAAGGTAATCTCCTTTGGTCATTGAAAATCCCAAGCATAATGCAAAGTGAGCAGAGGCCTCCAAGTGTCCTCCTAGTGCTTTTTTAAAATGGAATTTGAGGGCTATTCCTCAAACATGCAAGGTCCCTCCACGTGTCCCAGGCCTCTCAAAACCTCTTGAAAAAAGACTAAGTATGGGAATCCTCGGTGGAATCCTCCACATGTCCTCCCGGTGAAACTCCAAGGCCAAACCAAAAAGTAAATCTTCAAATGAGTGTTGTTCCTCCATGTGGACCAGTTTTGGGTCAAGGAAATCCATATAATTTTAGAGTCCCCACTGAGCCATTTCCAACCAAAAGAGGCCATGTTTCCTATTGATGCAAGGATGTAAATTTGACTGGGAGAAATGCGCGTCAAATTGTAAAATGTAGAAAAATGACCATTCAAGCTGGAGATGAAATTTTCTCCAAGGGTAGAGAATTTAGAAATGTTACAAGGCTCAAATAAATTCCTTGGAGCTACATCCATTCATTTTTCTTCAAGTATTTAGGGCAAAAATGACAAGGACATCAAATCCCGACTGTGGAAAATGAAAAGAACAGGAGAGCTCGAGCTTTTAGATGAACAGAGAACGGGGGACCCTAATTACAGACCATTTCTAGATAAACAGAAAAACAAGGAAACAACTATGGATCCATACATGATGTCCATCCCAGGAAGGATTGGTCATGGAAAAAAAGGAAGGTAGATACTTCTCAGGCACAACACGAGGGGATAATTTATGGCAGAGGCCATAAATTGATAGATTTTAATGGTAAAATGGGGTGAGACTATTTTGAGCACTAACATGACCCATCTTCCGAAGGCCATAACTTTTTCTCCCGAACTCAAAATGACTCCATTTGTTTTGCATTGGAAAGGTATTGAAGTTAGCTATGCAATGAAAACATAAATTTGGGATTTATACTTACAAAAATTATAGGTTTTTATTTTATTTTAAAATTGGTCATTTTCTAACATGTCTAATGTTTTGATGAATGTTGTATTTCCATGCTTTACTTGATTTAGACCAAAATATGTGTATGATCTTCTTCTGTACCTTTTGGTGATCTTTAGAATAAAAAACAAATTTTATCTCTATCTTTTTAACATTCGGATGAAACTTGGAAATTTGATTATTCATTTTGCTTAAGGGAATGAACCTTTTACAAAGTATTTTTCAATGGTCCTTTGATTTGAATTTTTCCATTTCTATATAGTTGGGATAAAAATTTTGTATGCTCTTCTCTTGCACTGTAGGGTGATCTTGAGAAGAAAAATCAACTTTAGTTTAACAGTAGGTAAACTGGAAAATTCATCTTTTGGTTTAAGGGAATGAACATTTATCAAGATTTTTGTATGGTTCATTGATTGCAAAGCTTTTCTTTACTTTTTAGTTGGATTATTTGTTGTGTATGCTCTTCTCATGCATCCTTGGATGATATTGAGAATCAAAAGCAACTTTTAATCCTCTTTTAAATACTATGATTTGCTTGGAGAACTACTAACGCTTGAGTGCAGGACCTAAAAATGCTTGTCAAAGAAAGGTGTTTGAAACAAAATTAAACTACTAATATAGTTTTCGTGCAGGTTTCCAAAAGGTGTTCAAGAAAACCACATAAAAATTAAACAAGATAAAAATAACACCACATTCAAAACATTGTATTTGCAAGTTCGGATAGGGGTACGTCCCATCCGCTTCAAACTAGGACATAATCCCTTTGGCATAAGCCTTAAGTTACAACAATGGGGGTGGTCCTAGGAACCCCAAAGTAGTCCACACCTGAGGGGACATTGTGGATGAAATGGGAAGTGTTCCACATAACCTACTTGACTAGTTGTTCCTTGTGAATTAGCATTACCGGTTATCTGTATGGTGATCCCAGTGATAGTACACGTAGATGCACTAGTTGCCTACTGTGCTTGAAGGGGGTAAATTAAAGCTGAGATACTCCCAAATTAGTCATTATAAATTTTTTGGTAAATTGAGCTCTCTTAAGACAACTTTGTAATACCTAGGAAGAGAGAACCACCTAGGAAGATATTATTTAGCTAGGAGCCCACTTTGACCATTTCAAAATAGTGTTGAGTTGTGAGCCATCATTCATCATGAAATGTGGGAAGCATTAGTTTTGCTTAGTTCTTCACTTTCCTTAAGGCGAGGTAAAAATATGCTGAATTAAAGCCAACATTTTTCATCCCCATTTTGATCTACTTCCCTCACTTTCTTTTGACACTTTGTTGATCAAAAGAAGAGTGACTACCTTTACGTTATCAATTGATTGTTTCTGCCAATTTTTTGTCCATTTACACCCATCCATGTTTACGGATGGGTAAGTTAAACATCTAAAGTGTGTGGAAACATATTCATATCATTGGTGGCCTTTGTGATCTTGATACCCACATCAGGATCGTCATCATATTCAGGTCCGGTTTATCATCTTGAACTTCCTCAGAAAGGTTACCTTGTTTATATCATATCACTACAATTTTGGTATTTACATCTTGTTTCTTATAAACTTGACCTAAATATGTGCATTGTAAGGTTACGCTATACACATTTTAAAAATTATTAGTTATACTATAAGCTTTTAGTTTTATTCCATTACTACCTCGATTTTGAAAAGTGCTACGTATTACCACTTGTGTGTGTTATATCAATATCATCTTGATATCAATACCTTACTTTCTCACAAAGTTTTGTTAACATATCATGGTGACATAGTTGTGTCATTCACAAATTGTAACTAGCACTTTTTAGGATATAGGTATTAATTGAATTTGATATTTCTTCTAGTATACCTTGTTAAGAGGTCACATAAACTTCTTGTTATTACTTACGTCTTGTTCATTTCTTTGAACTCGACATAAGTAGGGACATCTTGTTAATTATCTTACAACACCAACTATCATTTGGAAAAAAAACTTAGGAAGTAATTCGATGATTGATTGGTTTAAAACATACAAAATTTGTGTGATTGTGTCTCATTTGTCACATCGACATATCCATTTCAGAAAATCGCTTTGATCCATTGATTATTTATCATTCATTATTCTTTGGTCATTAATTTGGCTGTGTTTTGAACTTGCGTGATTTTTCCTTGTGTTTATCCATCTTATAAATTCATTTCTAGGAAAATATTTTGGGTCTTTGATCCTTTTGATCTTCTTGGCTTTTCCTAGGTTCACGATCATTTTGAACACATATTTCAGACCTTAGCAAAAACATTCAAGCAATTTTTGCATCAATTGAACATTGGAAATATTTCCTTTGTATCCTTTATGTTGCTAAAATTTTGATCAATCCTTTGGCATTTACGCCTCCAAACCTTGTTGGATTATCAATCTTAAGTCATCACGATATATGTTTTCCTTAGATTCCCTTTTGGAAAATCACACTAGCATCCCCATCTTTACGAAATTTCTAGTTGGTTGTCATTATGCTGCCCAAATCAACATGAAACCTTATTCACTTTGAAAAATTTTGATCATACAATCTAGGTTTAGAACTTTGAACCCAACACGTGGCAACAATGACTGATTATTGTAAGGTCCCTTATACATATGATAATAAGGAATCAATGTTTTGGTGTTCACATCAAAATATGCCCATCATGACCAAACCTTGATTGGTACTTCCTGCTAGAGAACCCATTTGGGTAACTCATTTCCCACCTTCATCTCATAGTCAGTGGTATGATTTGGATGCTTCTGATTCAAATTATTATTCAAGTTCCCCCCACTCTTCTTCTAATTCTAATCTAAACATTTCTTCTTCTTCTAAGTATTCCAATCCAAATATTTCCTTTAACTCTTCTAATGATTTAGATCCAAACTACTATTCAGATCCAAACTAGTATTCAGATTCATCTAATTCAAATCCTAAGTCACGGTCTTACCCTTCTTCGTAGGACCTCTATTATCAATCACCTAAAGAACGTTCTCCTCTAAAGATTTGTGTCACCAAAAATTATCTTCATTATTCATCTAATGTGACTCCTACATCATGGTCCTCCCTATCTTCATAGGACCCTCTTCATCATACATTTAATACGAATCCTACATCGTGGTCCTCCCTTTCTTCGTAGGACCCCTTTTATCAATCTCCTCAACAACGCCTTCTTCCTTTGAAGATTCACATGAGTCCAAATCCCTCTAATCAAACATCTAATACAATTATTGAATTGTGGTCTTCTCTTTCTTTACAGGACCCTTTTTACTATTCAGATCCAAACTACTATTCAGATTCATCTAATTCAACTCTTAATTCATCTAATGTGACTCCTATGTCATGGTCCTCCATATCTTTGTATGACCCTCTTCATAATACATTTAATAATATTCCTATGTCGCGGTCCTCTCTTTCTTCCTAGGACCCCTTTTATCTGTCACCTCAACGACATCTTCTTCCTTTGAAGATACACACGACTCCAAATCCCTCCAATCAAACATCTAATACAATTATTGAATCACAGTCATCTCTTTCTTTGCAAGACCCTTTTTATCAAAACATCTAATACAATTCTTGAATCACGGTCCTCTTTTTCTTTGTAGGACCCTTTTTATTATTCATCCAATGCAATTCTTGAATCACGGTCCTCCCCTTCTTCACAGGACCATCTTCATCAATCACCCCCACTAAGTCTTCCTTCTTTTAAGATGCATGTGACTCAAAGTCCTTCTATTCAAACGTCTGAATCGACCCATGTGTCACAATATACAGACTTTGGACTTAATCCTACTAATTTATAGATGATATACCATCATATAGGTAAGTCCACACCACCTTCTTCTACTGCTGAGACATCTACCTCCACATCTTCTTCATCCCTCACGCAATCTTCTTCTATCAATAATCATCAAACATCTTTTAAGTCTTCCATGCCAATTGGATATCTTTCTTCCAATCAACCCCTGGTGGTCGATCAATAACTCATACCGATTGACCTCTTTCAGAATGAAGAAACAATTAGGGCATTTATAGGGGCACATGAAGATATTCCTTTAGAATATTACGAACAAGGATTCTCTTTAGACTTTGATGCGCCCGTATATTGTGAGGAAAAGGCTGATTGCTTTTATCAAGAAATAGAGGAAGAGCCTTAAATCATGCAACTTGATCCTCCTCTTATTCTTCCATCTTCACATTCTTCATTACGTGAGGAAACTTCTAGGTCTTGCATTGATCCATGGCCTATCTTCTCATCACCCAATTACTCTTTGTCTATCATAATTCCTCAATCACAATCTCTTATGGGTTCAACACCAAGTAGCCCTTCATCTTTGTCTAGGTGTGGGTCACCTTCTAGTAGACCTCCCTCTGCTATTTATGGGAAATTTTAGAGTAGTCCACTATCTTCTATTCTTGGGGCATGTCCCACTATCCCCTTTTCTTCTATGTATGGATCACCCTCGGGTAGTCCATCATCTTCTATTCTTGGGCCACATCCTAGTAGCCCATTATCTTACATCTATGGGTCATGTCCTAGTAGCCTTTCTTATTCTATTCTTCGGCCACATCCTAGAATCCCTTCACCTTCTATCTATGGCTCACCTCCTAGTAGCCCATCTTCTTCAATCCATGGAGCATATCCTTTTCGTCCATCACATTATTCTTCTAAAAAAGATTGTGTTAAGCCCACTGCCATTCCTCTCATCAATTCTAAATGTCCACTTTCTTCTCTCACTTCTCGAGATCAGAAAATTCAAGCATTAGCTTATAAGAAACCCAGTCATGTTCTTTATCAAACCAAGATCAAAAATCTGAAGATATTCAAAGCTATCAACAACTCCAATGATCATAAAATCCAAAATCAAACGTGGTTCTAGAATACACACCAATGTACCCATCAAGTATGGTGCAAAGTGTAGAAACCTATGGATAGGGAACTCAAATTCCCACATACAAAACCCATGTTTCAAAAAAAATCACCGTCGTTTATTGAGTGTGAACTCACCATGATCATCAAGATCAGGGATCATATCACTCTTGATAAACAAACATGCTTAGTCTCCCTTATCAAGGAAGTCACACACATCATTTTTGGATCCTATCATGTAGATTGACATTGACAGTCCCAAATTTTAAAAAAATCATAAAATAGTTCAAAAATACAAACAAAATAAGAAAACATTAAAACATTACAAAAAAAATCCAAGGTACAAAGATTAAACATTGCAATCAGGTATTGCGTACAAATGGATGTTCTTTTTTCCCTTTATTTCATATTCATCTACAAGTCATCCACCATTTTCATCCCTTTGATGATATTTTGGTTAGCTTATTTCGCACACATTTTGTGACATTTATATCTATGGTATCCATTTGACCTTGGTCTTTCATAACCTTGGTAAATTAAAGAACGAATAACCTCTTAGAGATCCTATCATAAGTCTCATCTAATAAACTTGTTGTGAAGAATTTTTGGGTGTATGTGTTGACAATATCCAATGTTATCATCACAACCACTTCCACATCCTTCCATCAAGCCATCAGTGGTTCTTAACCCCTTGTCAAACAAGAGAGCTGAAATAAGTTTTCAGAAGGCAAAAGAATCAACATCAATCAATCAAAAAGCTAAAGCTAAAAAGCAAAATCAAATTGATATATAACTCTCTCTTGGGTTATTTCCAATAATCTCTACCGAGGCTATGGATGCCTAATTGGTAGTAGAGAAATGTTGTGATTAGAATCAAATGCATCTCTATCGGGGCAATGGATGCCTGGCTAGCAGTGGGGCAATGTACGGCACTCCTTCCATAGTCCATTCATAAATCACCTTTCAAACTAAATCATTCCTACACATTGGCTAGTGTCTTCCCTTACTATTTATCAACTCTTTCCTTCAAGAGGTAATTCATTTCCATGTGCACACACAGGATCTTGATGAGTAAACATGATTAGTATGTTATCAAGTGTTACTTTTTAGACCTTGTTCAAACTCTTGTTTTAGCACATGTCTTGTCTCATGATTTGTACCTTGGGCTAATCACTTTTTCATCGACCACCTTCTAAATATTTTCATATCATCCTCAGTTCTTCAAAAAAAAATTAGAACATCCATGTGTATCAAATGTCCTATTTTCCTTGTTTGCAGGCACCTTTGTTTTTTGGCCAGCTTACGCTGGGGGCATCCTTGCTCCCTCATGACTAAACCTATTTTATAATTTCCTTAACCCCCCTTCTACGTGTGAAGATTTTATTTTTGAATACTTCCACCTAATTGTTGGGGCATGTCCCATCTTCACTTTCTCGTATGCGTGGAATGTTTCCCTTGTACATCCCATCTATCTCTTGGGGCATCCACGCTTCTGTCTTCCTGTACGTAGTTTCAAAAAAATTTCAAAATAAAAAAAATTCAAATATGTTTCTAAAAAATAAAAAACAATAAAAATAATTCTACAAAATTTCGTTCTTTGGTTCTCGCTTGTTCTTGTGCGCGACTTGTGGATCATCTCTATTTACCTCCATTAACAAGCTAGTTTTCTTACTATATCTGTACTCTATGGCACAATGAGTCGGTATTGTTTCATAGTGCACTACTTTTCATAGGACCCAAGTGTCCTCCGTTATTCCACTTGCATGTATCCTTTCTTGGGGCACCATCTTTTAACCCTTGTCATTAATTCACACCAGTCAGAATCAAAGCTTGATAAAAAAAACATTTTATTATGTTTCTCTATCAGGTTATCTTGTTTACTTTCTCGTATTGCATTGCATTATGTATGTTGCAGGGAGTTAGGCATATTTTACTTTCTTGTATTACATTTCATTTTGTATGTTTCATGGATTTGGTGTTTTTAGCTATGGAAATTCGTTTGTATATGGATTTTCATGTCATACTACACTTCTGTTCATTCTTTTTAATAAGGACCGATGACATCGATCATAAGAAAAATGATGAAATAAAGTTGGTTTTTACATCAGCAAGATGATAGCTATATCCATCTCTTTTCATCTTTATTTTTCTTCCATATCACTCTCCTTCTATCAACACTTTTCTTCAAAAGTAACTTGGTGCAATAGGGATCAATTCTTCTACTTATATTATGTTCTTTCATCTTTTCGATCGTCAATCACCCTCTTTCATCACCCCATTGACACTCGAGGTGGAATCCTTAATTCTATTAATTTTTCTTCTATCTCTTCAAAAAAATTATTTCTTTGTACTTGTCTACTATCTTTGAACTGGCGTCACTTATGCCACCCCAAAGAGGGGCAAATGTAGACACCTAAAATATGCTTATGCAACCTTTAATGCTAAGATTGCACTAATTATCCTCTTTCTCATCATTTCCATAATAATTATCACTTTTTCGCTAATTAGCTAACATTCCTCTTCATATTCATTAATTAACAACCTTTCGTTAATTAATTATCCTTCCTATCATTAAAGATGTCAATTAACGACCTTTCGTTAATTAATATCCACTTCTACTTGGGTTAATTAATTATGCTCGCAACTCTAGATCAATAAATTATCATTTATTGGATCAAATTTCTCTCTTACATAAAATTAGATTTATAAGCTTACCTCTACCTATTAATTAATCACCTTTGATTAATTAAAATATCCCCCAACTCCCATGACTTACTAATGTCAAATTAAACTCTTCTAAATCAAGATTACCTTTTATAAAGCAACCTTATCCATTCCTAATCTTGTTTTACCTTTATCCCGCATTCATCAATTTGCTAGCCTTGCCTCTTTAGGAAAGCTATATAAAGAACCCTCCTTCTTACCTTTCTTCTTGCACCATGCTTTGAATAGTGAAATACTATAAGCATTTTGATCTTGATCCATTCTCCATTGTTGGAATTAGCTTCTCCATCTTGCATCCTTTCACTCAAAATTGAGTAATATGGGAAGATCCTAAATGGCCTTGTAGCCATTCTTGGTGAGATTCCATTCTCAATCTTTGAGATCAAGTAACAATACACTTTGATTGCTTATGTTCTTCATAGGTTCATAGTTTAATTTAGCAATCATAGAGAGTAGGAAATAGCTTAACATGTAGTTTCATTTATGCATTGAAGAAGCATTTCCTTTAATCTCTTATCTTAATGGTTCATCATTTAATTAGCATGTGCTTTTGAAGCTATGTAGATATTAGTTTCAATTTATATCTTAGTTAATAAAATATGAGTACACACTATAATAATGATTTCTTGTCATTTTCGGTCTTCCTGCACTGAAACTTTGAAATATTATGTTTCTTTTGTGTCTTCTGGAAACCTCGGGTTTGAACTTTGATTTGGGTACTTGAAGTTTGGCCTGAATTTGTGATCCTTCTGGGGTTTCGATCAACCTTGTTAATTTTAAGTGAGTTTCTTCTTCGTTCCTCAAATTCTTGCATGTACTCGGTCTCTGAACTTTGCTTTCTGAAAAATAAGTTTATTCCCAAGTTTTGTTTTCTTCTATGAGTACTCACCATTATTTATTTTATTTTTGAACTCAAGCTAAAGTTTATGCATTGTTACCTACATCGTATCTTGCAATGTTGTAAGTAACTCAAACTTGTTTTAGTGGATCTGCCTGTGTAATTTTGTTATGACCTTCCTATGAACTTAGATTTGGATTTTACGTGAACTTAGATGAAGAATGTTATGCAAATATGTTCTTCTTTTGCATCTGAAATATGTGCTTCTTCTATGCATTCTTGATTCAACCCAAATTGGGTTTGCAACCAAATTAAGTTTCATAGAATTGAGTGCTTATTGTATCGTTATTGAAGAATAGATGCTCTACAATTCTTACTCCTTGTGAGTTCTGTTTTACATTTCCTCTAATTTTCCTGGGATGAGTTGTGTGTATTATTTTGATACTTTCCTTTGCATGATCTCTTATCTGTTAGAATGGCGCGGTGGATGTCTGGGATCTCCATGTTATTACTATACATATGTATATTCTTCTTCTTGTAGTCTATTTTCTAGCATTGAAAATGGTACAACTCACTTAATTTCTTATAGTGATATATGGCATTAGTTTTCATTTTTATTCATGTACGTAATCAATTTAAATAACAAAACACTTATTTTTCAGCCATCTTATGAGATAATAGAGATTCTTCATTGTTGTGAGCATTTGTAATCTGATGAATGTTGCTTAATTGTATCATCATATGTCATTTTCTAGAAAATGCATCATATTTATGACCAAGTCTAGAAGTGCCTCTTGGAAACTTTATTTACTTAAAGTATGATTGCCTCATATTTATATTTTGTTCTTTCATTCCTGGAACACTTAGAGCTTCTAATTATGCACTTGTATTCATCTGATCCCTGAATGAAGTCTTTAAATTGGCATGAATACAAAATGAATTATGTACCCATTCTTTAAAATATGCACTCTGAAACTTGAAAAAAATACTTTTAAACTGAAGATTTGTATTCTAAAAATTTACACTTTCTATTGTAACTTTGCAAGATGGGCTTGTTCTGATTTACATTGAACAATGCTTTGAAAACTATGTTGATAGTTGTGTGGTAGATGATGATGCCTCTCCAAAACTATACTTTAATTTGTAGCATGGTTTGATTCCAACATGTGCATTTTGTATCTTATCCTTGGAAATCATATGAGGCTTTTGCAAACCACTGTGACTTGAATTACTGTGTGAAATGGGGTTTCCCTGTTATAATTTCTCTACCCAAAAAGTTGTACAACTTTTATTTCTCGTTATTTGTTAGAAGATGCTGAAATAATTTTTCCTGATGGAGCTATTGCTACCATATAGAGAACTCTTTTGTTGTATGCATTTCCCTCTTGTTGATTGTGTATGTTGACAGGTTGTATTACTACAAAAAATTCTTGTCGTGCTTAGATCCAGATATAGTTGTATTTTCTCTAATATTTTGACCTTCTTTACATCAACATAACTATAGATTTACTTACTTGGAAGAAGATAAGACATGTCCTTAGGTCCTTCTTTGTCACTGATTCTGAGTTGTATATCTTGTAAATGTGACTTCATTCATTCTATACTTTTGCACTTAGATGTTGAAGCTGGAACTGATCACTCTTTTTGTTGTTGTTATTTGTGATCATTGTTAATGATTTTACACTCTTTGATCTTCTGAATTGAATACTTTCATATGTTTAAGAAAACTTGTAACAGTGATATAATTTCTTTTGTATGTGACTATTTCAGTACTGTACCATAGATGTTCCTTTCAACATTCAATTCATGTAATTATTTGATTCAAAACTAGAGTAGTCATACACTTTCTTCTAGAATGCAAACTCTTCCTTCATTTAAGCTTATGCATCATGGAATTTTTCAAACATATCCCTTGTGTGAGTGAATTGATCATGACTCTAAAAGGATTAGTATGTAAAGTTGAATCTGTTGTTTCTTGATAAGATGTTCTGTTTCAGTAAGTATGTAACACAATCCAACTCTTTCTTTATTATTTGTTGAGTATTTCTGTCTACATACTATCCATGAATCTGCATCCTTTGATTTCATTTTGTTTGTATGCCTTTTACTTCTTCTAAAGTCTAAAATGACCTCCCTTATGCACTTTGATGAACTTTGTGAATTTATTCTTTTATACAATCTTTTTTTTCTAATAAAGATCTAGGCATGATTTTTATTTCCTCTTTTACTGCAACCTATACCTTCACATCTTTAAAAATAATTTAAAAATATTTAGTCTTTTTGGCCTCTCTTGTATTTTGTATTTCTTCTTTTCTCTTGTCTTTCTTGAGTGTTCATGGGAATCATATGTGTTGTGATAGAATAGTACTCTTATCAGTTATGCATCTGTCTTTTCTGTAACTCATACCTCCTAATGTCAGGAGATCCATTTGCACAAAATTTAGATAGTACATGAATATGGATCAAAACCTTGAGCTCGTGACTAACATTCTTCCTTTTCTATTTCCCAGGTACAATGCCACTTTCAGATAGCAAGGATGAATATGGAGCTGGAAGTGGAGCAACGGAGATAAAAGAAACCCAATGCAATGATGGGTTTTTTCATACTCCTTTACTTTTTCATTTCATGCACATGTACCTTCTACTTCAATAGTTATGAATTACATTTGAGTTACATCCCACAGCTTGTGTGGGAAACATTGAAATTACTTATGAATAAAACATTAAATTCTGGAACTATGTTGTGTATAGTTTTCTGCATTTCAGTTTTATGTATATAACGAATTAAACAACTCAATAACATAATTGGATGTATTTAATCATGAAGGAAATAACTTTTTAAAATACCTGCTACTTTATTAATGAATTCTCAATTACTATAATCTGCAACTCTGTTTGTTGTTCCAAAAATTAACACTCCACTTACTTTGTATTTATGGCCTGCATCAAGCTAGTACATCTGTCTTTAGGGGATTTTGTGTTCTCTTGCTGAAGACAAACATGGAATTACAAACTATGTGATTTGTTACATTTTGTAACAGCACACATAGCTGCAAATTACATGTAACCATCGATTTGCTACAACTAGAAATAGAATAAAATTGTAATGTATTCCCCTAGTTAGGTCCACCTCATCAATACCATCCATCATAACGAAGTTTCAAGTTGCCCATTTTTGCACAATTGCAAAAATTGTCAACATGTACTCAACCTCACTTTTCAAATCTCAAATTTGGGCTTTAGAGCCACTTTTGGAGGCTTATGGGACAAGTTAGACTTATCCCATACCTCTTAAACTCACCCACCAACCATACCTATGATTCAAGGGGTCAAAAATAGGCCTCATTCTATGGTTTTGGAGGAAATAGAGGTAATTAATTGCACTTTCTTACAAACCTTTTTAATGGTGTTCTTCGAAGTATGGAGTAGTAGTTTATGTGTTGAAAGAAACTTTTCATATCATCACCCACCCATTTATGAGCCTTGGTATTTGTGTTTGAATTGGTGAGGTGGATTGGAGGAGAAGGGATGTGGCATCCTACATGGAGCCACCTCACCTCCTCTCCTCATTTTCTATTTATGTGAGTTATTTTTTACTTTTGGGGTTAACTTGGTTTAGTTGCACACTTACATATTTTTGGTATTTTACTTGAGTTACTTTTTTGGGGAGCTTTGGAGCTTGATTTTATATTCAGACTTGGAATTTGAAAATCTTGGAGATTGTTGCTTGAGGATTGAAGGTGTTGCAATGGTAAAGTAGGGTCTATACCTTGTATTTTACTTTCTTTTTTGTGTGTTATGTTAAAATGTGAATGGATATATGTGTTCTTCTATGGGATTGGGTATATTTTGACCTTAAGAAGGTGTGGGAGAAATAAAATGGGACCATTTGGAAGGGAAAAGGGAGTTGTGAGGCATGAATTGTGGAGGGAGTGTGATTAGGGTGTTCCACCTATGTGGAGAGATAAGGATACTTTGAGTGTTTGTGAAATGCACTTGGAGGTTATTGGGTGGAACCCCTATTTCATTTGGGAGATAAAAGGAGGTGGTTCAAATATTTCTCTTCTCCGTTAGCTTAAATTTTAAGCCTATGTGTTGGAAAGTGTATATTGTTACTATGAATGTTTTTGTGCTTGTATGTGTTGCATATTTTGTTGGCATGAGTGTATGCAATGTATAAGCCTTTGTAAAAGTTTTCATGGTTGCAAACATTCCTTATTTCTCCATTGTTGCTACTTGGGGTCCAATGGGAGATGCACAAGCACCCAACACAAGTGCCAAGAATGGGATGATATTATTGTTAGTTTCCTCCACACCTATCCCTACCTTCTGTAAGGCCATTATTGGCATCTTGAATTCACACTTGGTCGGGGATAAGGGTGGGGAAAATATTCGTTACTCTTGGATAGAGATCATTCAGAGAATTGAGTAGTATGGATGGACATATGCTTTGGGCATTGACATCATGGGTGCCACTTACCATGATCTATACAGAGTTTTTTGAATTAAGGTTAGGGCCCTTAGTCACCCCACACTAGTTATGAGTTGGTTTTATGAGTGCATGATACCCTATCAATGGGTCATTAGGATAGTAGATCCAAGGGATATTAGAGTAGTGAGATGGATTGGTATGGCTCCCCTCAAGGGGCCACATAGATCATTTTCTACACTTACTATTGATGACATGGTTGCACATCCATACTAGGACATGGTTATCCTATGACGCAAGGATGTTGTTATTATAGATTCATACAGTTCTACTATACACTTGGTGGATCAGACCAATAGAGTGGAGGTCCATCCTATAAGAAGAAAACCACAACAATTCAGATTTTCATATGTTGATGCCCTTCCTAAAATTCCCATAGTATACATAAGGATTCGAGAGGCTAGAGCTGGCTTGAAGGGAAAGCTCAAGTGCACCATTATCACACCTAGGGTTTTGATCAACATTCCAAAGGTTGTACGAGACCCTGATAGAGTGGTGTCGATCCTACAAATCAAGGAATAACCTACACACAGTGGGGAGGAGGAGGAGGTTAAGGAAGAGACAGATACATAGGCCATGAAAGAGGGAGATGAGGAGGGAGAAGAGGGGGAGAGTGACACATAGTGGGTTTCTAATAAGGAGGCTTCTATGGAAGCCAGGGCCGAGGCTGAGGCCAAGTCAGAGACATTACACACTGAGGAGCCTTTGACTATCAGTGGAGTAGGGGATGAGGATTCAATTTTTGGGTGATGGATGGCCATAGAGTTCAAATTTGAGGAGGTACCTACAGTAACTCCTACACCCCCATTGGCACTATCATACCCATCTTAGATGCCAGAAGATCTGAGTAAGCAAAACACTCTTCTCTCAACTCTAATTTTTATACTACATTTGTTAGTAAACTATGTATCATAGTATATATATATAAAGGTTTTCTAACTTGTCATTTTTTACTTGTGTTTTACAGCTAATGTAGATGGTTGGCATGATCTTATTTGTTAGATTCTACTCGACACATTTTTACTTCCCATGGGGAAGACATAAGAGGATCTTCTCGCAGATGTTGGGAAGTCGATGATGGTCAGATGCCATACTGATGTGTTTACACTAGTTTGGCATGATGTAGAAGTTTTGACCAAGAAGAGGCCTGAGCACCCTGGATATAAGCTAGCTAAGAGGAGGCAGTGACACGACCATTCTCATAGTAAGGCCACATCTACTACCAGGTCACCTACCCTATCACATGGTCATTCTCATCGATCAGCACATGGAGGCTCCCACTCACACCATTGGATCCATAATAGGATCCCTCTTTGTCTACCTTCATAAGGGTCCCATGGATAGGTTGTATGTCTTTATTACTTCATTACCATTTTTGGATACATATATCAATTTTTTTTTTGTTTTTCGGCTCATAGATGAGTATTTTGACCACACTCGCAAGAGTGTGATGAAACTGTACTCGAAATTGAGCTTATTATATATATATATATATATATATATATATATTCATCTCTTTTTGGTTTGGCTATTTTGTGTAAGAGTTGACTCGATGATGGTTTTCTTTACTTATGTACTCTTAGATGTTTAGAATTTCCGATGATTTGATATGCTTTTATGAATGCATTTTATGGATGATGATGATACAAATGTGTTAACATAATAACTTCTCTTCTATATATAATGATGATGCATATGAGTATAGATTTTAATTTCATTCTTTGGTTTTCAAACAATGTTTAGCACTTATGTTTTGTTGGCAAAATGTGATATAATAAGAAAAATAACTTGCTCCACTCCTAACTACACACAACTAGTAAGATGCGAGGGCTCAAAACTGAGATACATAAGGGACATAAGTTATATGGTTTTGATGAGTGAAAATGGTGACAAGAAGACAATATTTTGACAAAGATCCAATTAGGAACCTACAACTCAACCCTAAGCACAATCAACTACCCAGTCCAAAATGTGATTTGCTTGCATCTTTATCTAGACTTAGATTCATAGATGGCATTTTGATTGACAAAATATGGTTTTAAGGACTCGAATCTCTTATAACATACACTTCTAATTCACTTTCTTGGGAATTTTAAGGTTTCAAAGAACTTTTAATTTGCTAACTTATATATAGCTTATTGACTTGTTTTTAAGAGACCCTCTACATCCTGCTCCATGCTACTAGTAAGAAGCATGGGATTATCACCGAAGACAAGATATAAGTGAGCAAGGTAACTTCCCTCCTTTCCTAACCTCATGCTACTAATAGGAAGTCTGGGCTCATCACCAAAGATTGGTAAGGTATGGAAGTGTAGTGTTATTTGCAAAATAAAGATTTTTTTATCTACTGTTTGATTTATTAATTTTTTTGTTATTTTGTATTTTAAATTGTGCCTTTAGGAGGGAAAAATTTCTTGTGGCATCAACCCCATGCAACCAATAGGATACGAGGGCTCACTACAGAAGGCTAAGATAAGGAACAAGATCTCTAAGTGAAATTTTTATTTTGATTTTTTTATCAGAGAGATTTTCAGGGAAAGATGTGACATCAAGAAGCTTCTATAACAGACTATGGGTAAAGACACCTGAGCTAGAAGAAACTATGAGTATAACTAAGTATGCAAACCTTGGTAGGACCAACGTCAAAATTCTATCATAATTTATGAAATGATGAAGATATTAGAATTGTTTGATGACAATATGGTGGATACTCGAAGTGGTATGATTAAGTGTTTTTTCCAACATTTAGAATTTTTTAGCAGTTTCTTGAAAAGTAAGTTTTAGTTTACAATTTCCACGTATGATAATGCAGTATGAATATGTAGCATGGATGTAATAATGTAAAAGTTGAGATGCAAATGAATTATGCATAAAAGTGTTTAAGGTGAAGTAAATTAACTGATTCTCTAAATTCCTCACTTTCGTGAGTACAAAGGTGATACAAACTATTATTAAAGTCTTCTATTACTTGGTACGGGCCTAACAATTTGGGTCTAAAATTTCTTCCTTCGACTGTCTTCTTGTCAATCTAGCTATCGAATCTCAACACTAGATCCACTATGCGTATTTCATGCTCGTATAATTTATTTTTATACTGAAGACACATCATATCATCATAAATTTTATTTCAATGCATAGCTTTAAGTTGAGCTTCATCAAGGGTTTCTAGCTGAACTAGTCATGCCTCTCAATATTTGTCTTCATCTAGAATTATTTGCAAATATATATAGAGGCTAGGAAACTCTACCTCAAGTGGTAATACTACTTCAGATATAAAGACTAAATAATATGTGGTTTCCCCCATGGTTGTTCGTAGCAATGTCCTATAGGCCGATAAGGCCAGAAATAGCTTGAGGTACTAATCATGTTTGTTCTCCTTAACTATTTTTAGAAGAATGGAATTTAAGGTTTTATATGTAGCCTTAGCTTTTCAATTAGCTTGTGGATAATACAAAGAGGTTGTGTGATGTGATATCCTGAATTGTGCACACAATTCTCACACCTCTTCATTTTTGAATTTTATGCCATTATATGATATAATGACGTATGGGACTCCATACCTATAGATAATCTCATTTAGAATAAACTTGGTGATCACATATCCAGGTACAGAAGTAAGAGGCATGTCCTCAACCCACCTAGTGAAATACTCAATTGTTGTGATGATGAAATTGTGGCCATGAGGATGAGGGAGATAAATTTCCTATTGAATCAAGCCCCAAGGTAGAGAAGGGCCAAGGTGTCACTATGAGTTGTATAGGTTGCGTAGGAAAGTGTGTCTGATGTGAGAATTCTTGACATTTCTGACACCTACAAATATAATCTACAATGTCATGCTCTAAAGTGGGCAAGAAATATCCCATGTGATGAATTTTGTGATTCGTTGCTTTCCCTCCAAAGTGACCACCATAAACTCCACTATGGGCTTTGAAGAGGATTTTCTCTGACTCTTATTTATTAACACATCTCAACAGTATACCATCGATGGCTCTATGATAGAGAAGTTCTTTAACAATCACATACTTGGCAGCTATGACACATAGTCATCATCTTTTCCATGATTTTTCTCCCTCATGATAAGACCAGTCCCTAATATCATTTAAAATGTTAGTGTACCATGGACACGCCGCAATGGGAGGCTTTATCTCTACATAGAATACATATTCATCTAAAAAATATTGGTCTTCTAGATTCTCATGGTCTATATGGTTATCTGCTAACCAATCAGTGATAATGTGTCCCTTCACAGAGTTTTGGTTAACAACGGTGAGTTAAAACTCACCCATCATCATGATGAAATGGCCATCCTTCTTGGATAAGGAACCTTGACTTAAGAAATTTCACAACTAATCGGATTTGACAAGTACCATAGTCTCTTGGTTAAACATATAATGCCTTAACCTCTTTGTTGTGAAAACTATAGTCAAGCACTCATTCTCTTCTTACATATAATGTGTCTCTTAATCAAGAAGAGTACGACTACTAAATTATATGGCACACTCATGATGATTATCATCCTCTTGTGCCAACATGCATGCTAATGAGACATCAATGGCTCACAAATATAAAATTAGAGGACATTCAGATTTATGTGGCATGAGTGAAGGTAGAAACATAAGGAATAATTTTACTGATTCAAATGCTTCATGACACTTAGTTGTCCATCCTTTATTACACTCTTTCTTCAATAGGTTGTTAATAGGATGAACGACACATGTTAAATCAGGAATAAACCTACGGATTTCCCAAGCTTACCCAAGAATGATCTAATGCTTGACTCATCTTAGGGTGGGGAGATTTCCAAAACCACCCATCCTGCTGGTAAGTGGCTCTAGTGTTTTTCAAGCTAAAATTCATGACTGAGTAACAAAAGGTTCCCCATGGAGTTGTAAAGGTATTTTTTGTTTGGCTTTCCTCGGATATCATTATCTAGTTATAACCTAAAAATCCATCCATGAGAGACAACAGATCATATCTAAATATTTTATTAACAATAAAATCAACGGAAGGACAGGGAAATCATATTTAGTACAAGCCTTATTAATGTCCTTGAAATCGATACAAATGTGTATCTTCCCATTTTTTTATAACCATGATGATTTTTGATACCAACATGGAATAATCCATTGGTTTGATAAATCCCAATTGAATAAGTTTCATAACCTCCTCTTTAACCATTAAAGCCACCTTGGGCTTCATGGGATTGTCATTAGACCTCATGACAAGGTTGTGAACCACCACATCAGGAGCGATTCTTGTCATTTCCTTGTAACTAAAGGTGAAGGATTTTGAATTATCTTTAAGCACCTTTGTATGTTCTTATATCTCCTCTAGAGTCAAAGAATAATCAAGATTCATGATTTTAGGATCCTCCTCCATCTCGATGTTGATATCTATGGTTTCTTCGATCAAAGGGGCATTACCCTCTTCAAATACAAGTAGGGATGGAGGTAATTCCAATTATTCCTCCTTAAATTCATATATCTTAAGACCATCTGATGAGGAAGGGTTCATCTTGCGGTATCCAAAGTAGGAGGAGGGGTGAGGTATAATAGAAAATCCCCTCTTATGGTGTGTGGGATGAAGATCAGTGTATGCATAGAGGTATCATTGTATTTCATCATCTTTGTGAATTCCAAAGTGGTATGCTCATTCTCAATCTCAATGTATGCCAAAATTGTGTTGGTTAGCACCCTTTAGGTTAAAGGTTCAAATCAGAACATAATAGTGAATTTGATTTCTTTTAGGCCTTCGCTTGGAAAAAATCTAGAAGAAGAAGTAGTCATAGAATCGGCCAATAGTTTTTTCTCTCGTGGAATTGCTTCAATAGATATAAAATCAAAACCCTTTCTAAGCTCATTAATGATGGTATTTTAGAGTTTTAGGTGCATTGCACTGGTCTCATAGACTTATGATGCTTGATCAACGACAAGTTGAGAGTCACCCAAAACTCTTATGTTGTTCACACTCATCCTCTTGGCCATGATAATACCAAGAAGTAGAGCCTCATACTCAGCTCCATTTTTCATGCACTCAAATTTTAGCTTGAAGGAAAATGGCAGGAACCTCCCCTCAGGGGAAGTGAGGAACACCCCAGTTCCAACACTGAAGTGACACTTTTCTCTTTCATAGTTGAGAGTCCAATAGTCATCAAGGAAGACAGAATCTTGATATTTCTAGGATTCTTATTCCTTGAATTTTGAGACTTTGACCATAAAAACCTCTTCAAATCCATTGTTCAGAAGTGAGGAAAGTCTGAGATAATGTCTGATGCTCAAAGAATCAAATGGAAGAGTGATAGGCAGATCATTCTCCAAAATATTAACAATTTCTACTATAGTTTTGTTGACATAGTTTTTACTACAACAATTTTGTTTTCACTAGCGTGAACCCCTTTAACAATCTTAAGGGCTTCCAACTCAATAATAGGAACAAGATAGGAGTCATGTTTCAATCCCTGATACTTATTTACTTGATTGGATGGGAGCTCAAATTTATTATGAACCCCTGATTTCTTCTTTAAGTTGGCCAAATGGATATCAAATGGCTTCTTGCCACCCTGAGCCACGAAAATTTTACCTAAGTGCAAGAATCTAACTTCTTAGAATAACATAGAAGGGATTTCCTTCATTCTATGAATTGAGGGTTAACCAAGAATCATATTATATTTAGTTTCTTAATCTATAACATAAAACTCGTTCAACACAATCTTAGGTCAAATAGTGACCAGAAGCACTATAGTTCTAGTAGAAGTTTCTTTAACACTATCATATCCTCTCAATGTATTTTGCATTGAAGAACATTTTGTTTCTCCATAGTCTAACTTCTGAAGAAATGAGAAAGGGACTATATTAACAAAATCCAAGTCATCTATCATTCCACACTTAACATAATTATTATAAATATAAACCTACAGATAAAATGCAGTATCACCTCTTTGTGTCAACTCAGTGTTAGTAGACATCTTACTAATATCAAACACAAACCTAACATCTCTCTCTAGTTTCCTTGGGGGATATACATCAAATTCTATGTGATTGATTTGTGCCTACACAAGGGTGAGTAACGTGGATAAGATGGCCAAGACCTAGTACTCCTAATAAATATGCTCGATGCACAGGAGAACTCCTTAACAAATCCAAGAAGGAGATGTGAGAAAATGTCTTATTCAAATTTGTGATCAAATCATATTCCTATATTGGCTTAAGATATATTGGTGTATCATTTGACATGGAAGTATGAACAAGGAAATGTTGTGAGGAGTAATCAAAGGTTTGAGTTTATGCGTTAACTTCAGGTTTGGTTTCTAGCTCAACTAAGCCTACAACCTTAGTCCCATTTTGACCATCCAAAGGAGGAGCTACTTGAGTATTTGAGGATGTAGATTCATCGTGGTCATTTTTTCCTACAAAAATCCCCTTCTAGGTACCATGAGGATTAATATTTCCATTCTCATGACATGTTGGAAGGGGATCCATATAAACTCCAAGAATATCATTTTGTGGAGCAACAAGCCCCTTGTGAACATTCTATGTAGGCATCGTGGGGTTAGCCAAATACATATCAATGAAATGTTTTCTCTGGTCTTCTAGAAGCCATTGTATGAATTTATTACAATCATGAAACATACAAGCATCATGTCCTCTAACCCTATGGAAACCATAATACAAATCATGAGCGCAGTCGTAAGGTCTTTGATTTTTAGTTTGATGCAGTCCATAGTTTATATTGTTATTTTTTTATAGTTAAAGTTTTGAGGCCTTTGGCCTTGGTTTTGATACTAATTTTGAAATTGATTCAGATATAGGTTTAGGTATTAAATTGGGCCATGGGGTGTGACCTGTTGTGGAGGTGAATGAGGATGACTAAATTCCACCACATTAACTGAAGGAGTGAAATTTTTACTCCTTTGGTTGTTCACATTTTCATTGTTGATACCATTATTTTCTCTACTTGTGCTAACAACGTTCGGATTTTTAGCTTGATTAGTCACACCGTCTATTGTAGTACCATGGTTCTTGTTAAGGACTTTGGGTCCTTTATTTATTTGTTTGAGCCATTCGAGTGGTTTGATATACCCTGAGAGGGAGTGACCAGTTTCCCATTTGAGGCATAGGTGTTTCAAATGGTATCAATTACCACTTGGTCAATATGGAGAGCACCCTCTAAGATCTCCTCATAGCTCCTAAGAGGAAAAATTTTCACTTCCTCCTTATTTTCTCGATTGAGGGAAAGGAGGAACATGTCTCAAAGATTTTTTTGGTCCATACTTTGAGTGCTAGCTGAGGAGTAAAGGACTTTCCACCACCTTTGAATGAAGGGGGAGGAAAACTCATTATTCTCTTTCTTAATGTGAAGTAATTTTATGACTCCTATTCTTAAGAGTTTATTCATATTAAAATCCTTTATGAACTCTAGAACAAGTTTCTTAGCTGAATAAATTGAGGCTTGTGGTATTTTATAGTACCAGTCTAGAGTAATCCCCTCAAGGGTCTTATGGAATATATTAGCTACAACCTTATACCATGGCAGTAGCTCTCTAATGGAAGTCACATATGCTTTAATGTGAGCATTAAAATCCTCCTCCCCTTTGAATTTTGGAAGGTCTAGTAATGGTTGTGGAATCGTTACACTTCGTATGGTAAATTTGAGGGGATCTTTGAGATATTAAAAATATGTTCCCACCACGTAAGGCTCTACCATGGAAGATGCTTGATGGGGAGGTGGAGGTGGAACATGAGGTTGATAAGGCATAGTGTAAGCATTTACAGGAGCATAAAGTATCACCTGAGGCTAAGCATACATACCATGAAAATAAAAAATGTCCATTTTCGGTGATTTAGAATACATGTGAAGGTATGGAGGGATATTACTTTGATACCAGGTGGTATGTGTGAAACCAGGAATGTCGCATTGTCAGTTGGGATGGCATTTGAGAACGCATTTCCGGTTCGCACCCACTGAGGATATCTGTATGAAGAATGAGTGGGCATACCTAATGTGCCCAATCTATTTAGGAGGTCTCCAGGGCTAGGAGAAACCATGTAGACTGGAGGATGTGACAGTACAGAGGTCACATGGCTATAATTCTGGACATTTTGGGGGACCTTACCTCGGCCTACAAAATAGGTAGAACGAGAAGATTACGAAAGCTCTAGTTCCCTAAATTTATCCACCAATGTTGAAATCACATCACCTGATGAAGGCATTGCATTTAATTTAAGAATTCTTTGAGTATTATTAGGGAGAAAAGGTACATGATTTCCTTATATGAATTGATACTTAAGAGGCCACCTGTCCTTAGATTTATTTTCTGTTATAGGAGGGGTAGCAACAATTTTCTATAGAAGAACATCAATATACCCTTGTATCATGTCCAAGGACTGGTATATTGCATTAATATGCTCATCACTTCAGGTGAAGCATGTCATGAGTTCATCATTAGACAAAAATTAGGAAGAAAACACATTAGACTACATGCTGATTTTAGGCCTTGATAATACCCGAGGATAGAAGCCTTGTTCTCCCATGAATGTCATGTTATTCAAGTTAGAGAACTCTAGTTATGTGCTATAGAAAGGTTGATCAATCTCCTCAATCCTAACTGATGAGCCATTTTTGACACCTTAAGGAGGAGGAGTGTGAGGTGAAAGTAAATTGGATGAGTAATTATCAACCCACTCTGATAGTGAGGGAGACTTTTACGTACCCATCTGGTAATAATACACTTCAAGACCCAAAATGGGCATGCCATATTCCTGACCCGACATATTCAAGGGGTGTATAAATACCCAAAGAATAATGGGAGAGGAGAAGTATGGATGAAAGAACAAGGAAACAAAGGAAATGAAAAGGAACTAGTCCTTCACATTGGGTTCACCAATTTTTTACGTCTAAGAATCAACATGTGACTCTAGGATGCACTCAACCTCTCGAGGTTGTGCCAGGATATCCAAGATGATATGGAAAGATGGTTATGGGAAGGTTAAATGGGATGAATAGGTGAAAATGGCTAAGAAGGTAGATCAAGGAAAATGAATGTCCTCTATGGGAACTTTGGGAATCTACTCATCTAAAGCGATGAAATCCTATCTAACCTGTGCGGGAGAAATGGAACAGTCGAGGAGAATGGCTACTCTAAGAATCTTATTGATGTCAGTGTAACCAAAAACCCTCTAAACTAATTATGGCATACGTGGCAACCATCTTTTGTTTGTCTCGTAAAATCCTCCATACAAGGCCATGGAGGTGTGAGGGGAAACGTGTGGGTAGGACAAATGGGTGAATTACGGAATCTAATCTCGACCAGGCTAACAATACCAAAACACATAAGCACTATCTACTTTGACGTTCAAATCCTTCAGTTGTGAGATAATAACAGATGGAACTGGGATGGTCTAGAAAATGAGGTTTCTGAGGCATTGATCAACGTCTATCAATTGTGGAGCTAGGTTTTGTTGAGGCACTCATGGATCACACACCAAATCTCTGGGTTTCCTAGGACCTTGGATGGTCATGTGGATGTATAAATCACTAAATTAAACAAACAAATATGTAAAGAATCTGCAAGAGGGAAAGGTCAATGTTTTGAAAACCTAAGCCAACTAAGGATACATAGGGAGTTGTGTTAATTCAATTCTAGTCAACTCTATATTCCTAAATTAATAAATGAAAACAAGAAGATTTAAATTAAATCAATTTGATTACTCTTCTTGAATCTAATCAAATCTAAGTGCAGCTAGCTAAATTTTTTAACTAATGGTAAATGGTTTTTTGATTGGGACCATACCCCAGTAAAATAAAAATGTCAAAACCAAATATAAAAATAAAGAGAAGTAGGAAGAGGGTACAAGAACCTATAAAAGAAATGAAGCACCAAGAAAATAAGCAGCCTAACTACCCAACAAAAAAAACTAAGAAACAAATTAGGCATAGCCCACCAACGTCCTGAACTCGGCAGAAGAACAGTAGGCCTTCAGACAAAATAAAGCAATAAAAGCGAAGAGTTCAAAACTAGAATGAAACAGAAAAAAAAAATAAACCAAGACTCAATCTGAATAATGAGATCTAATATTCATTTTTGTTAGTACCAAGATCCTATTTGAGGAAGTTTTTTTCTTTTTTTGGACTACCATCCAATTCTCATTGTTGGGATCAATGTCAGAATCTAGCCCACATGGAATATTTACCTCAAAGGAAAAAATAGGCCTAAATTTTGAATCAGAAATGGGTACATTTACCTCATTCAATAAAAGATGGGTCGAAGAGGACTTACTCTATGGTTCATGATGAGGAACCTTAGGAGGTTTCTCATCCAATACAGGGATATGTTTCACTCTGGTGGGACACGTTACAACATATTCTACAGGAGTAGATGCAGCTTCAACTGTGTAGTGTGAAGGGAGAGACGCCTTCCACCAACCCCTATTACCCCCATTACTAGGCTTGGAATGACCACAATCCTTGATCAAGTGACCAATTTCATAACACCTATGGAAGTGGAAGGCCAATTTTTCATATTCTATTCTTTGCATCCATCCCCTCTTGTAAAGCTACAAGTTTATCTTCTCAGGGATCTCAAGAGATATATCTAGGTGCACCAAAATCTGAGCACAAGAGGTATGCATAATATTTTTGATGGAGTTTTCAACTTTCATAAAAAAACCCCAAAATATTTGTAATGACTTCAAAGAAAGGATCATACCAAATTTGCAAAGGTAGGCCTAGAAGCCTAGCCCAAATTGGTAATATGTCGAAAGAATCTATTAAAGGGTCAAACTTTGGATATCATAGTGTTTTCAAGATTCCATGATCATCCGAGAACCAATAATATTCATGGACAACATCTTGATCTTCACAAGATTCAAAAAAAGTAATAAAATAGCCTTTAGCATAGGGGTAAAGCTCAACTTTACCCTTGATAACATGTCGCCACTCCTTTTTTATCCATTTGAAAATTTGAGAGAGCTTCAGCCATAGATATTTGAAGTGGCATATGAGACCATGATCACCAAATTATTCTTCTTTTCTAACCACCTGTTGAATAGGATCTTCTTCAAACTTAAGAATGGGGTTTTTAGTAGTAGGTTCCAGTGGCTTCTTTTCTCTTTTACCACTTCCCTTAACCACTATAGCAAAGGATACCACATGTTTCTGAGTAGAGAGGCATGGCTGTATGATAGGCCCCCTTTCGCTTTGCTCAGAGTGAATTATTTCTTGGTATTTCTCTGGATCTATTCCTAGGTTGGGAGCTCCATTTATGCTGGTGTAGGGTTTTTGTATCCACACCAAAGGAATGGCCACTCCTACTAATTTTTCCACAAGCAGAAGAAGGGTTATCATTAGGCCCATTATAACCTCCACCTTTGGTTGGGGAGATAATGCCAAAGTAAACCTTGAAAATCTTTTCATCGAAGTTTTGAATAGAGGAATCACGGTTTAGGTTTGTAGAAAAGGCCATAATGCTCCATGAGACATCACATTGGTAGGTACTAAACCCATTAGATACATTCCCTTTTTAGTTATCACCAACAACCTACCTGTTATTGCTACCGCCAACACAGAGTTTCCCTTTGGAAGCATATTCTTGATGGTTAGGGTTCTGCAGTTTAGGGATCTACATAGTCATGGGTACTTTGTCTATCTGTGCAACTATTTAACTTAAAAAGTGAAATATAATGGATTAAAGCAATGAAGGTAAATTTAATCTATTTTTTGTGCTTTTTTCAACAATTTTAATGAAAGGGTATAAAACAAATAAAAGAAATAAGTAATCTAATGTAATGTTTTCTGAATTTTGTGTTTACTGGAAATCAAATAAAATATGTACAGACAATGCAAATTCCTATAATTAAATGAAATTTATTATATTCTAAATTAATTAAACTAAACAGTGAAATACTCAGGTATGGCTATTTCCTTTTTGGGAAGGATTTACTCTAATCTAATAAAATAAATGTTTTTCCTAATTTGTAGTTGTGGATATTGCTTCTTCTAGCTCTACCTCAGAATCAAGAGAAGAATGAAAATATTCTCAAAAGTAATTCTTCCCATGAAGCTTCTCTGGTAAAACAAAATCTTTCAAAATGTAGAAATGTTATACTGGAGACACAAAATTATGCACTTTAGACGTTATTTAGCTCGGTCTTATACTATTATTTAGAAGGTTCTCAAGTGAATAAAGTACTAATTAATCCCACCTTTTATCCATCTTTATTTTATATTTTATTTCATCATTCTCACATATTTTCTTGCACTTATCCATCCATTTCACAACTTCCCCATCATTCTAGCCCAAAATCAGGGCACCCCATCCTGTACTGAGGTGCCCCGATCTATGTTTCTCTTTTCCCACTTCTTTTTGGGGCCTTTCTAGAAATTTTTCATCATTATCTTTTTTCCAGTTGGTCTTGTTGGGATTAATTACAAAATTTAAGTGTGAGACCCCTATAAATATAAAGTTATAAGACCATAATGAGGGTCCTAGCATCACATACTACTAACACTCCATCTAGTGTTGCATTCATTGCATCACTTACATCCACATAGCACCATGTATCAAGGCTAGGTTATCTGCATCACACACACTACATAGGGGGTCGTATTCTATTCTATTCCATGCACATATGCTATTTATATTTTCTTTAGTTACTATTGCTTGTTACTTCACAAACTGTGACTGACACAAGAGCACCTAGGGCATGACATGCACACACTCACCATAACTACATCCGGGTCCAAAATGTAGTGCAACGCTCAGTGATAAGACTACTAGTTTCGCAAATGAGGTCATTTTGACCCATTCATTTTTGTATTTTGTATTTTTCCTAGAGTTTAATACTTCCTCTTGTATTGTAGGTTGTCATTCAACTCATCTGGTGAATATATTATGACAAACAAGTAAGGTTTCAGATCAACTTGCAACCATACCAAACTCAGATTTGGAGCTTTTACAGAGATCAGGGCACCTAATCAATAGACCAGGACACCATGGGGTACCCCAGTCAGTTCATATTTTCCATATCTGGTCTTCGTAGGGTTTCTGAGTTATTGTCTACACTTCCAGATTCTATTTTTCAGAACTGCGACAACATGTGATAGTCTCTTTGAATTAGCTAAGCCACTCCTCTCTATTATCTTGCACATTTAGGGTTTAATTTCACTTAGGATAATTAATTACAATTATTCCATACTATTTTAGTTCATTTATACAGTGATTAATTCATCCTATTTATATTAACAGTAATACCCTATACTCATTAGTCTAGGAGTTCTGTCAATATTTTTGTTAATCAAATACTATAGGTAAATAAACTGTGAAGAATTAGAAATGCATTATGGCAAGAACCTCTTCTGAATTCTTCCTAGGAAACTCCACATAGATGAATTGAGAAGAAATCCTCAATGGAATATTTGAAAATAGAAACTATTGTAAATTCTATTGTAATTGTACCTTTCTAAACAAAATATTATAACATTTTATAACTTTAAATCTACCTAAATAAACAGAAGAACCTTATAGGAATTTAATGACACCTCCAACCTGGAAATGTTGTACAGAGACAAATCCAATGCTATAAATGCTTTTTAATGTTCCCTCAGCTACTTTTCCAATGAATGCCGAAACTTGTCTAGAGAACTATTCTAGAAGTGTGTAAAAGGAATGAGAGAGAGTACTAGAGCTAGCTTGTTTGCAGGAAGTCTGGTAGTAATGTAGGCAAGAGATTTTTTCTTACTTTTTTTCTTCTTAGAAGGATTACGACATCATAACGATACAATTCCAAAACAAAATACTCCAGCCAATACTTCGGGAAGAGGCTTGGTTTTTATAGAAACTTGGCAAAGAAGTGGTCCAACCCACTTGGCAGTAAATAGGTGCCACATCACTCAAAGAAGGGGCAATTAACTTACTAATAATAGTAATTAGGGAAGGATAAGTTCATACATATCTAAAAATATCTAAAACATAACATTTGATCTAAAAATGTGCATGAAAAGTGAGTTGGAAGAAAGCAACACGCGACCAGAAAATGTTGGAAAATGATCAGATAAAAGTGCACGAAACCATCGGTCTACACAAACTAGTGTTTACACAACTGCCACAGTGGTTGCATAGCCGCCACTCAGCGTAGATTGGTGGTTGTGTAACTACTAGCACAGTTGCGTAACCACTAGCATAGTTCCATAACTTAAGGCTAGACAACTAAGGAAAGCAAGGAAAGGTGGGAAAATGACAAGGAAGTTACAAGAACATGTTACAAATGAGGATTTGGACTTGAACATCATTATAATTTATAGTTTATCATAATTGGGGATTTTACATGTTCCAAAATGTAGCTCCATGTAAAATTGGGTGCATACACTGCCCATTGGAGCTATGTATTGATGCAGAGAAAATAAAATATTCAAACATATACATAAATAATCAAGGATAACAACTATTTATATTCATTATATTATACATTTGGAGGATATTTTCTAACTTAAAGTTGATTTATTCTTATTTTTTGAATCAAATTTTCCTAGGTAGATTTAGCAATTTTTGGAAATAGCCTCATACCTAGGACGAGGGTATCATTTCAACCCTACAATACTCATTCCTCCTTCAAGATTAAACCTCACTTACCTTGTATACTCTTATCTTAAAATTACTCCACTAGACCACCTTCTTTAGGCATACTAACTTTGGTGTTATCTTCCTTCACACTTCCTTAGATAGATATCCTTCTCATAAACCTTAAAATATGATTATTAGATTACCAAAAATGACTCAAAAAAATCAACTCATAATACTTTTCTACTTGGCACAAAATTGTGCATTTTCTCTTAAGGCAATGCGTATCAGGCTCATATGTAAGTACAAACTTATAATGGTGTCTCTAAAACCTCATAAGCTCCATTACCATCCTCTTATCACCTTAAATGTATACCAAAAATTTAAAGATCCAATTCCTCCTATAACTCCCTATAATTCTCCTATCACCTTTTGCTTTATACTCCTTGACTAGGTCTTCCCTCATATATTGCCATGCATTTATTCACGTGTTTTTCCTTTTAAGATTCAACCAAGATATTTTTTATCACTCATTAAACCCTTTGACTTGCCCTGCAAGTTTCACTATCTAATACCAAGGTCATAGTATGGTTACTTTGTAAGGGATCTTTTCAAACTAGGTCTTCCTCTGTGTTGACCAGTTTCTTACCCAACTATCATAAAAATCTTCCAAATCCACCCTCAAAAAATTCAAAACTCCTTTTAAATCCTTTTAAAAACTTCCTCAATATGATTCATATCAAATTTCAATTGTTATCTTGATGATTTTGGTTTCCAAAATACAAACCCTCACAGGACCTTAGACGGTTAACTCATAAACCCAAGAGAGATAAAATGAAATTAAAGGCCTCGGAATTCATTTTATCATTCCATTCTCTCACCATATCCTTTTGTGAGCATACCCTTTGTGATCCTTTTACCAGTAGCTCTTACTTATTTATTAACTTCAACCTTTTGTTCCTTTCCACCATGTTTGTATTGTGCATGTAAGGGTTTCTAAGCTTATATCAAGGTTTTCAAGTGAAATGATCATCTTATCCTTAGTTCTACACATTTTCTGAGGGTTCCAATGGATAATGCATGCTCAAGCCTTGGTTCTACACCTATGAATCTAAACATTGAGGAAGTATCTATGCATTCAACAATAAAATTAAACTAAGGACTCCTATCTCTACCTCTGTTGATTAGGGACCACAAACCTTTAAAGGATATTTCTAGTTTACCTGTACATACTCTCCCAACATAAATTAACAAGAACCAACTTTATAAATCTCTTCACAGTTTTCTTCAACTTTACTATTCCTTCTTTTTTGTCATAGTTCAGGGATGCCCTAGTCTCTACATACAAAGCTTCAACATGACTCATATATCAAACCAATATTAGAGGTACTAAAATATCAATACTGCAAGAAAATTATATTTACCTTGATAATGATAAAATCCCCTGAGTCCACTAATATTCGGATCTAAACAACATGTACCTTTTCTTATCTCAATCCTCTAAGGACTATACAAACTAGTTCTTTTAAGAAATTATGCACATTACATATAAAACAATATGTAAGAACTCAGTACTTTGGTCTAAACTTTAGATCACTTCCTTATTCAATTATGATAGAAAGAATTATTTCATGCACCTCCATATATTCAAGAAACATGTATACACATTCATGTACAAAGTGTCACAGTACCCACTCACCTTATATCAAAATGTGTTAACAGTCAGACACGCATCAACAAATCTATCTTCTGAGTTCAATATTCAGTACCAATTTTTTAAGATTACTTGATCTTCCCTCTGAGAGAAATAATCACTTAGATGTACAATGACAAAACAAGAATCATGCAAGAAATTTTCACCAAAAAGAGTTAGCACAATATCCATGTAAATTGCTTACACCAAACTAATTTTTCTCCTTGTTTTCCTTCCTTGAAAATTTCTTATTGATTCATACCCAGGTAGAATATGTAAAAAAATTACATTGAGCTTCTTATACCTCTCCATTTCACCATTACTCAAGTTATTTAACTCATTTTGGTCAGTTATAAGTATAATGAGATTCCATCCAAAAACTAGGGGTTATTTAATAGGTCTAAGTTTAGTATTTCCAACACATGACATGGATTGTGCTTCTAAAAAGGTAATAATAGCCCCTTATTACCTCATTCCACTCTTTTCCAAGGTTATAAGCTCAAGAATTCATCAAAAACAACGATGACAACCTAAAAATTGCCTCCACATTCAACTTTTACATTTTGGAGGGAAATTCTCCATTTGAATTCTGAAGAATCTAGACACTAACTATCACCTCAAAATGACTTGAATGGACTCTTAGAACCTACAACCACACCTGCAAGCAAAAATTGATATTATCTTGATCTATTTTCAAATATGAAGTTAATGCTCCTACATCATGTATATGTTTAGTGTTCTTTTCTTAGGTTTCCCGCAAATCTGAAATGGTTTTCAAGGATGGACAAGAGATTCTAAGGTGACCATCCGGTCAGATATTACAAGTCATAATTAGAACTAACCCATTTAATCCTAGTTCAATAGTATAACAAGGTTTAATAGCTTAAATAAAGTCATGAAAATCCTAATTAAGCATGGTAGGAACCTAGGAATTCTTCTTAGAGTATTTATGAGAAACTACATGGCATACTTTATCCTTTGGAGGTAAAATTCAAGTTTTCACCGAAACTACCTTTGATAACTAGCAGTGGAGGATTAGGAAAATGATATAGGTATAGGTTATCAAAGCTCATTTATGTACAACCAAGATATTGAGCATGTAAAGGGATGTTTTTTTAGTGTTATGGGTCAAATTTCATTAAAATTTGAAGAAGATTATTCAAGTTATTCAAGTTTTACCAAAACCGGGTAAAGTGAGAAGGGTTAAAATAGTGACCTATCTTCTTAGCACTCAAACAAAATTATCAAGCCTCATTCAAATAAATGATATAAGTATTTTTTAAATATAACTTCAAGACTTAAACTTTTCAAAAAAATTGAGGACAATTGGATAAGGAACAAAAAAATATACTCATTTTAGTAATAGTATTTTTGTCTCTCCAAATATCCTTCCTGTAGTGATACGAAATAAATGAAAATTTTTAGCCATCAATTCAATTGTGAAAGTTATGTAAACTACTTGGGAGTGTAGAATTCTCCTCCTAGGTCAAAATGGTGGCATCTTTGTTCCTCATGGTTGACTGATCCATACTGATTTCACCCTGTTTTGCAAGGATTTAGCTATACAATGCTATTTTGAAGAGTTGAAGATGAATCCTCTCATGATGAAGAAGCTACGAAATTTGTTATTATATTTCATGTAGATCTTTGAGAAATATTAGTTTTTTTTATTGTGAATTCAATCAAACTTATTTCTCTACCGTTGAAGGGCTTCTCAAGCTAAACTTGTCATAGTGCTTGAAGAAGGATTTTGTGAGTATGCATTATGTTAAGCTGAGAAATGAGTGTGGTAATTTTCTAAAATTCCAAGAAAATTTTTTTAATCTCAAAGTTGGTTTATTAAGGTGGTTTGAATGTCTAGTTTCTATTTCTCTTCAACTTTCATGTAGGTTTATCAAAGGGACTGAGATTCTGAGTTGGTGCTTATAAATTTCACTCTAGAACTCTACATTCAAGGTGTTGGAGGTAATGTATATGTTATCCTTGAGGTGTTCCTTAAAAATTTTATCATGTGAGTGAAGCAATGATAACAAGAATATTACAATCCAAGACTTCCATATGATGTTTCAATAAACAGTGAACTCTATCTCAGAAATGACTACTTTTCATGACAAATCTACTTCATCTCGTGATTAAAATCTATGTGATAAGATGTTCGAACAAAGGATCCTCTCAAAAATGTATCCTAGAATCCTTAGACATAAGTTTTCACATATATAATTTCTTCATTCTTGTAGATTGGGTATGTCCTCTTGTGACAATCAAGAATTTAAGCTCCATTGTCCTTAAACCATGAAGATACATGTTCATTTGATGCAAAGGAAAACTAAGAGCTTATAGTGATAAATCCTATTGAAGAGATCATGCAATTATATTGGCATAAAAGTGAATAATGATATGTTGAAATCCTCAAAATGACTAGCTAGGGTTTGAAATTTAAAACCCTAACTATGCACAGTTCTTAAAGAACACAAAAGTTTTACCTTCTTGGTATAATATCAGGTAGTATGTGGATTTGGAATTTGTAATAATGTCTTCTTCCCACTTGAAAAATTCCTTTGAAGTCATGGTGGACCAAGAATGGAATATATGACCACTAAATACTTAAATTTGAAGGTCTGTGTTGACAATAAAATGCTTAACCAGTTTTTCAATGCATGTTTTATGAATAATAGTTTCAGTGTCATGTATTCCTGATTGATATAAGTGAGGAATTTCTTTCAAGTCAATCTTCCTAATCTATGGATCTTATCTTTCCTCTCTTCAATATCATGACAGTTCTTTAGTTATAACAATGCTCAATTTCATAACACTACCTTCATGTTTCATAGCCATGCTCAAGTTCATACAAGTTCTTCCTCTCTTAAAATGCATTCAAATCAATGTCATAGATTGATAATTTTCCTTTCTTTCAATATTATAATAGTGATATTTAAATATGTGTCCTTAAGGATTTTTCTCCCTATTTATTCAAAATAGTTTTAATCATTTCATGCTCCTAATGCACTTTTATGAGCTCTTATAATATTTGAAGAATGAATGAAGAAGAAGTATGCAATTTTAAGGGTTGTAAAGGAGTTGAGAATTATTTCTACTATACCCTTATATTGATTACAATGTAAGAGCCTATTTTAAGCAAGATGAAAAACATTATTCATTGAAGAATATGGAATAAGTCAAAGAAAACATTGTAATTCAGAGGATAGAAGTAAGAAAATATATTTTTCAGTTAATAACAATTTGTACATGAAGATTAAAGGTCTCCATGTGTCATTTTTAGTCCTTGGTGTATCTTGAATACGCTTCAGATCTTGAGAATGTGACAAAGATCTGTCATAGGTGATTATGAAAATTTTAGATAGTTAAATTTTAAGTCATTTTACCCCCTTGTTTGAGTTAGTGTAAAAGTGAAGATTTTTAGGGTGTGAAGTTGAAAAGACAAGTGTAGGATTTTTTCTTGTTTACAAAAATCTATGTTTTAAGCTTTTAAATGTTGTTTAAGCTTGGCGGAGCTTGTAGATGCATGTTGAAGAGTAATGAGCATGTTAGAGAGATAGATACCCTTAAGGTGAAGAAGGTGAGATGAAATAGATGTAGAGTCCAAATAGGACTATGAGTGTATCAATATCATAAATAATAGTACATGGTTTAACTTGAAGAGATCATCCTTATAATCCTGACTCCATATTTTTGAGTTCAAGTAAAAATAGGAGGTTGAAGAGATAGTTGTTGAAGACATGGTGATATGCTGACATAGAGGAAGAAGTTGAGAAAAGGATATTATTTTTCACAAAGATCAGGTGTGTTGGTGCTCAAAATAGTCTCGCCCCATTTTTCCATTAAAATCTGTCAATTTACGGCCTCTGCCATATTTTATCCCCCCGTGTTGCACCTGAGAAGTCTTTGCCTTCCTTTTGTTTCCATAGCCAATCCTTCTTGGGTTGAGGATCATGTATGGATCCATAGTGGGTACCCCATTCTCTGTTCATCTAAAAACTTGGGCTCTCGCGTTCTTTCTATTTTCCACAATCAAGATTTGTTGTCCTAATCATTTTACTCTAAATACTTAAGGAAAAGTGAATGGATGTAGCTCAGAGGAATGTATTTGAGCCTTGTAACATTTCTAAGTTCTTCGTCCTTGGAGAAAATTCTCTGGGCTCAAATGGTTTTTTTTCCGCATTTTACGATTTGACGGGTGTTTCTCCCGGTCAAATTTACATCTTTGCATCAACAAGAGACGTGGCTTCTTTTGGTTGTTCAAGGGATGGCGGGAAAATGCTTTAACTTATCGCTTTTTACTTTTTTGGCAAAAAGGAAAATATGGTCCCGTAGCTCTGCTCAAAGTTGATTGGTTCTTTTGGTGCTTATGTGGCTTCTTTTAATTGGATGGGGAGCGGCGGGTTTGGTTTTTCAACTTTTTCTTTTGGATACTTTGGAAAAAAGTTTGAACCCACCCCCCAGTCTTGCCAGGCTTTGGTTAAAGAAAATTTTAAGTGGTAGGGAAAAATTCTTACTTTGACCCTGTAGGAGGACACGTGACAAAGCTAATGGTGGAGATGCGGGCCTTCGGAGGTAAGTTGGATGTTTTTCCCTTTCATAAAAATGGAGTAAAATTATAAAATGGAATCGCACCCCTACCAAATCATTCTGGAAGCCTTAAGGTTCTTGGAGTTATGCCGGGAGGACACGTGGAGGTTTTCGCTGCTTTTCCTGGACTTAGACAATTTTTTATGCAGCTGGTACAATTTGGCGGAACACAAACACGTGGTGAGCCCACACTCATTCAGGATCTCCGCTTTGGGTCTCTATGTTGAAATTACACCATGAAGTCACATGGAGGCTTCCACCGGGACTTCCCATACTTAGTCTTTTTCAAAAGGTTTTGAGGGGCCTAGCACACATGTTGAGCATGTGCTCATTCAAGATCTCAACTTTTGGGGACCATCTCAAGATGCGTCATGGTGACGCGTGGCAGTTTGAAAATTCAAGGGGTGGGGAGCTGACCATCAGAGGCAACTTGGATTTTTTCCTCTTATTACCAAAAGGATTAAAACATAAAATGACCCATGGACCCAGTAGAAAATAGTCCAAATTTTTCCCCGGTCAACAGCAGAGTTGCGGACCTTCGGAGGAAAATTGGAAAATTTTCCTTTTGTGGAAAAAGGAGTTAAAAGTAAAAAAGGAAGCATGGTTCAGATGGGACCCACATTGGGACATGTGTCAGTATCATTTCTCAAGGGCGGGGCTTTGGGGGAAACTTGGAAAAATTTCCATTTTTCAAAAGGGAGGTGAAATAGTAGAATTTGGCTATGTTTCCTTTGGGGCCCACCTTAGGACACTTGTCAGGCTCATTTCTCAAGGGAAGAGGTGCGGAGAAAAATGTGAAAAATTTACATTTTTCAAAAATTTGTAAAAGGAGAAAGGGAGCCCGTAGGCCCGCTCTAAATTGGATCTCCCACATGGACAGTCCAAATTCAAAATAGAAATCAATGGCAGTTGTGTATTTGTATCTGATTTTTCCACCATTTTCACTTCAGAGCTCCTGTGGATGCATATTATTGTGGTTTATTTATCATTTCTTGAAGTCTCCTGCACGCCAAATGAGGAAGAAAATTAATCTGGAGGCCTAGTTTGGTAGGGAAGGTCTGTAAACGTCCCTCACCATTAAATATGTAATCTGACTGTCAGATTCAACCTATTTTTTCTTTCCTTGGCACACGAAATACCTATTAATATCGTGGTTGGGTGAGGAAAATCCAAGGATGTATTTTACCATTAAGATGAAATCTAACCTCTAGGCTCGATATGATTTTCCATTTTTCTCCCTGGGCACGCAAAGAACCAGATTGGATAGATTAGGGGCAGAAGTGCTTGGTGAGTAAAGGGAAACGTGATCTACCAGAAGAAGGAGTTGAATGTGGGAGATGTTTGAAGAAATATGCCCCCTGAGCACCTGACAAATTTTTACAGATTTGATTCTAGGAATCACAATCGAGATCATGGTGAGCACTGGTACACTCAATGTCTCTAGTTTTGGAGGGAAAAGGATCTATTGTAAAATGTTATAAATATGCATGTTTTTTCCATGAAAAGGGACCCCACATAGGAGAAACCTGAGAAAACTGCACTCAATCCTACAAATTGGTTGCAAAAAAGGATTCAACAATGAAGTGGCGGAGATGAAGAAAGACAAATGGATCTTGTACAGAAAGAAATGACTCTGTCAGGCCGTTTCTACATCTTAAATCCATTCTCCAAGTTACAGCAAGGTAAAACTATCAAATTGCAGGGCTGGACAATGAGAATCAATGCTACAAGGATCCAGGAGCAAGAAAGAAGAAGAATAACAAAGATTCGATGTCCTCGGGCTCGAAATGGTTCAAGAAAGGACTAAAAAATGACTAAGTATGGAGGAGGTAGCGGAAGAGACCACGTGTCCTAATGACGCTCCAACTCTTGTAAATCTAGAGGAAGGAACTCAAACTTGCATCAGCCCTCCACGTAGCAAATGGTCAAAGATAGTCAAGGAGCCAGTGGAGAGAGACAAGTGTCGACATGACGCTTCTCCAAAGATGGATCCAAATAGAGAGGCTCAAACAAACACCACATCTCCACATGTCCCGAGGTGGAACGGAGGTAGGATCAAATGGTCAAACAAAGTCAAAGGTGGACAGAGCGGGCCTCAAAATTGGCTAAGTATAGAAATATAAGCGGAGAGTGCCAAGTGTCAGCTTGGCACATTTCCAAGAGTTGGCCCAAAGGTGGAGACCTAAACAAGCGCAAGCTCGCCACGTAGCCCAAAGTCTAAAAGTAAGAAAAACTGTTGAAAAGTCCATAGATCAATGGAGGCTGACAAGTGTCAACTCGGTGCTCCTCCAAAGGAAAACTCTGGGTTAGGTTTGCAAACAAGCACGGTGCATCCACGTGTTCTATCAATCGGAGGTAGAGTTAGTTGAATAGTCAATGCACAAACAGGTCGGCAGAGGTTGCCAAGTGTCTTAAGGGCACTGATTCAAGGGTCAAATAGAGAAAAGGTTTCCAAACAAGTGCCAGAGTGACATGTGTCCCAAAGGAAAGTGGGGCGTCGGGGAAAAAGTTATTTTTTCACCCTTTTCCTCAAAAGGGAGTAAAAGTTACAAAATGGCCTGCAACTCCTGCCCAGGGAAAAGTCAACATTTAGACCCGAGTCAAAGCCAAGGTGGGGAGTCGGGGAAAAAAGTGAAAATTTTCCTTTCACCCAAAAGGCATAAAGGTAAAAATGGGAGCGCATTTCCCATCCAACCAAAAGGAGCCACGTGTCTGTGCGGAGCTTCGGGGCTGCAGGAATTTTTTAAGTTTTGCATTTTTTGTGCAAAAGGATAAAAGGTGAATTGTGGACCAGCGGGCCCAAATTTTGTTCCAATCTGGCTGCCACGTGTCCCAATCCAAAAGGGGGACCCATTTTTCAAATTTTTTCCCACCCATTTGTATGGAATCGATTCAAACTTCAAAGGGGCATATCTTTCGACCCAAGGCTCGAAATATTACAAATCTGACACCGTTGGAAAGATCTCAATCTCTTCTACGTCATGAGAGTCTGAAACTTTAATTTTTGGGAAGTTAGGTGGAGGTAAAATGGAGAAATGTATTTTAGCTTTCAACACAGGATCATCAGCCTCAACAACCAGATCAGATTTGATCTATTTCTATAATTTCCTCTTCCTTTAGGGTGCCGAACCAAGGATCAATGTAGTAAAGATGGATTTGGGGTAGATTTTAGTAGAGGCATTAACAACGGTGGTTGAGCCTCGACCCACATTTTCCCACTTCTCTCTCTCTCTCTCTTTCTTCTCTCAGGATGAATCTATAAAGACAGATGCAGGGTTCATTGTAAAGGGTTGGATATTCTTAGTTTTGCAGGCTCCCTTCTCCTTCTAGCAAAGGATTTGTGGGGTTCAGGCCTTCCATTAAAATTGTAACACATTTCTACCTTTTAGCTATTCTGTAATGAACTGTATCAATATATAGAGCAATAAAATACATTTGTGATCAATTTTAGATCCTTCTTGTTTCTTTTGCTTCTATCTGGTCTCTCATTACAAATCTAGCTATTTGTGCTTGTTTATGGTATGCATTTTATTGGTTTGTGTCGAAAGTAAACTAAGTGTTCATCATTCCTTTGGTGCATCACCTGGTAGTTTAGTTATTTCTCATTTCCTGTATTCTTTTATCCCTGTCCCCTTGGCAAGTTTAGACTAGATATGAGAAATAGATCCTCTGCAAATCCTCACATATGCACCTGAATAGAGGAATAAGGAACCAACCTTTAATCTAGAGAGCTTTTCCAATTTGCAAGGTCCCACACCTTAGGAAAAGTTCCATGTTATGCAATCACACCAGATGAATCTACCTTAGAGAAGCAGATTTTTTAGAGCTCATTTAGGGGTGTTGTGATTCTGCACTAATAATTTTGGCATGCCCGGTGGGACAAGAATTCTCCATATTATTACAGTAGCGATTGATGTACACTTGTTGTGATTCTATATTTTAAGAAGCTTTTAAAATTGTACATTTGTTGACTCCAAAAGAAACAAATCTACTGGTTTCAGTAGTCCAAGTAAGTTCATGAGAAGAATACAAACACGGTCAAGAACTAGAGAAAAGGGACTATTTGTCTATTTAGACTTATCCCCAGACAGAGGGAGAGGAAGAAGAAGAGTCTAGAGGTCTCTATCCCCACCAAGTAGAGCTTAATCAACACCTCCTCCCAGCAGACCATTCATCCAATCAAGAGGAGTGCTCAGGTCAATCAGAATGGCTCGGCCAAATCCTTATGTTAATTTCACTGGTAGTAGTCCACTTGCCTTGAATGCACAAAATCTAGTTCCTATTGCAGCATTAAAGAGTATCCCATATTTCACTGGGGAGAACCAAACTTCTCTGGGTGATCATGTCTAAGATATTGCAAATGTCTGCACAATCCATGAGATTCATGAAATGGACATAGCAATCAAGTTGCTTGCCTCTTCACTCAAAGGGAAGGCTTCACAATGGTTCAGGAGTCTTGTAGAAGGATCTATCCAGAACTGGAACTAGTTGAGCATGGCCCTTCACAATCAGTTTGGGGAAAAAGGTGATAACTTGTCTTTGTTGGAGCAATTAACAACAATCAAGAGAGCCCTAAATGAACAACTGACTGACTTCAACCTCAGATTCCAATAGACCTGGGATAGGATTCCAACAACAGTGAAGCCCACTGATGAAGGTTCTTTCCTATACTTTCTTAGGGCTTTAAATTCTGATATTTATCTGATGATTCAGTCAATGGGAGGCACTACATTACCTGCAGCCTATAGCCTCTCTATAGGGGCTGAGAACCATTTGATTCAGGCCAAAAAAATAGCTCCTAGGCCATCTATGCCCCTATACCCTGAGTTAGGAAGCCCAGATACTAACCAAGTGCCCACATTAGCTCCTATACCCACCCCCAGGAGTCAAATCTCAGTTGTGGCTTCCACTTCATCATCTAACACCTCTAAAGAGCTTCAAGAAGTAATGAAGTAACTGTAAAACCTAGGAAATGAATTAGTGACCATCAAAAGGAAACAAACATAGAGCTTTAGGCCATATCAGCCTCAGGCTCAATATCAAACTAGACCCCAACACCAGTAGAATAGGCCACCACCTCAGACTACAAATCAGAATCAAAATCAAGGACAACCTCAAGTTGCTAGACCTTTTAAGTCTTATGATCCTAGTACATCCTCAACATCAAAGGCATTGGTCCCTACACAGAACAATATGGCATAGGGATATGATTGGTGTTTTCCATGTAGTCAGCCACATAACCAATCCATGTGTTTTAATGGTGCTCTGAATCAAGCTCTAATGGTGTAAACCAGTATGGTGTCATAAGTGCCTAGTCAGGAAGGATATCAACAACAAGAAGCTCAACAAAGTGAACCTCCAGGAGAGACCATGCTTGTAAATTGGTAGGCTGAAGACTTTTGTGGGATGAATCAGTTCCCTCCTCAAAGTGTGGCTGCCAATACACAGTCCAAAAAGAGAAGTATTGGAGAGGGCCAACCACTGAACTCAGGTAACCTTCAACCTTCCATCACTCCACAAGGTCCTGGTGTTCCAAGTGCAACTCTCAACATGCAGAACCAATCCAAGCCACCTTCCAAATCTAGCCAGGCACCAGTTTTAATAGCCCATGCGCAAGAAAGAAATGTGTTTGGGAAGGGGAAGCAAAAAGATAGCTCATTCAATATTATTGAGAAAATGAAGAGGACAAGTGTGAACCTTTCACTATGGGAGTCATTGGCCATTCCAGGGCAGAGGGATCTGTTACAGACTGCCATGCAAAATTGGTCAAGTTCAAATCAACCCCCTAATCAACAAGAGAGAGTGCTTTCCAATGCAGTTCAACCTGAGAAGAACCAAGGAGAACAACAAGGTAAGAACTTGAGACCCCCTCCATTCTATGTCTCATTAATTATTGGGGACAAATTAGTGCACAATTGCATGATTGACTCTGGGGCTAGTAGTTCTGTGATGCCCAAACAAATAGCCGACCAGTTGGGTCTCCAATATGAGGTTATCTCTAGAGGAGTAGTTCAATTAGATGGGACAGTAGTGACCACTGTGGTAATCATCAAAGATCTGAGCCTCACCCTACATGCCTGCCCCAATGTGACTGTCTTGCAAAATGTGTCCATCATAGATTTGCCACCACATTTTGCTTTGTGTCTGTCTAGGGACTTCACGGCCAAGATTGGAGGCTACCTGTCTACTGACTGGTCACATATGCTTTTTAGGACAAGGTATGGGGAAAAGGCCACCATCATATCTGAACCTATTGTTGACTATCATATTGAGTCCTATGTACCTAGCCTAGTCAATGCTAACTGCTCAGCTTTTGATCAAGAAGACCTCCTAGGCATTAATGAAGTAAATACCAAGTTGGAATGTATCCCAGACTTGACTCTAGATGAGTGGGCCAGAAAAAGACATGCTTTTGACCCCTACAAAGAAATGGAAGAATCTGAGCTGGGTTTCTACCTTCTACATGAAGAAATTCACCCCCTTCCTACCTTAATCAAGCCAGAACATAAAGATGACAATGAGGTATGGAAATTATTCTTTGATGGTTCAAGGAGTAGATAAGGAGCTGGAGGAGGAGCTATGATTATGTCTCCCAAAGGTATGAAGTATTATTCAGCCTTTAGATTTCAGTTTGCTTGCTCAAATAATGTTGCTAAATATGAGGCTTTAGTCCAAGGTCTTCATTAGGAAAGAAAGCTAGGAATCAAGAATTTGCAGGTGTTTGGTGATAGTGAATTGGTTGCCAATCAAGTTAAAGGACTTAATGTTGTCAAGAATGACCTACTCAAGAACTATAAGAATAGGGTATGGGAACTCATGGAGGATTTCAAAGCCTTCAACATTGTGTCCATACCCAGAAAATAAAATGAAGCTGTTGATAGACTTGCAGCAGTTGGAGCAGCCTTTGATGTGGTGGATAGCATCAAAAGAGATAAAGAACAACCACACATCCATGTGGTTATGAGGCCAAGTGTACCAGATAATAATACATGTTGGCAGGTGTTTGAGAATAATCAACATATCATTAAATTCCTACAAGAAGAAGCTGAATTCTCAGCTAGAAACCAGAGAAAACTAGAGCAGCAGTACAGGAATCAGATAGCACAGCTGAATAAAAACAATCTCCCCAAAGTCTAAGTGACACTGGAATCCATTTCTAATCCTAATGATTAGTTCAGAAACGAGAAGGCTAACATCCAGATCAAAAGAGAGGATTTAGAGTCAATCCCAGTTGGAGAAGACAAAACACTTCAAATTGGCAAGGTAGCCACCGAGCAAGAAAGGTATGAATTCATACAAATTTGCCAAGAATTCCCTGATGTGTTTGCTTGGAGTTATGAAGACCTAAGAGGGTTCAATCCAAAGCTAGCACAACACACAATAGAACTAGATCCAGTTGCTCAGCCTATCAGGCAGAAGGAGAGACCAGTCAACCCACATATTGAGCCTCTAATGAAAAGGGAGTTGAACAAGTTAATAGAGGCAAGAATCATATTTCTAATTAAGCACTCGAGTTGGGTTATAAATCTGGTCCCAGTCAGAAATAAAAATGGAGAAATCAGGTTGTGTGTTGACTTCAGGGATTTGAACAGATCCTCCCTTAAAGATCACTACCCAATCCCTTTAATGGAACAGATCTTACAAGTAGTGTCTGGGTCAGAGAGATTCTCTCTTAGATGGCTACTCAGGATACAATCAGATCATGGTGAAAGAAGATGATCAGTTCAAAACTACCTTCACCACCAAATGGGGCACCTATGCATACAAAAAAATTCCATTTGGACTGTCTAATGCTGGTGCTACTTTCCAAAGAGCCATGGATATGGCATTCAAAGGGCTAATCAACAAAATAGTGTTGATCTATCTAGATGATATCACTGTGTTCTCCAAGAATGCAGAAGACCACCTTTTTCATCTAAGGAAAGTGTTTCAAAGATGTAGAAGATTTGGGGTATCTTTGAACCCTAAAAAATGCATATTCTTGGCCCATGAGGGAAAGATTTTAGGCCACATTGTGTCTAAGGAGGGTCTGGAAATTGATCCAAAAAGAGTTGAAGCAATAAAAGCACTGCCATTGCCAAGCCACAAGAAGTCTCTTCAAAGCTTCTTGGGGAAGATCAACTTTGTTTGAAGGTTTGTCCCAAAACTTTGCTGCTCTGGTTAAGCCAATAACACTGATGCTGAAGAAGAGCTTAGAATTTAGATAGACAGCTAAAGGAAAGGCAAGCTTTGAAGCTATCAAAGAGGCCATATCACAGGCCCTAACTCTTGCAAATCCAAATTTTTCCAAGGAATTCATACTGTATGCCTTTGGTGGTAGTGACAATATCTCTACAATCATGTTCCAGTAGAACAAAGAAAACTCAGAAAAGCCAATTTCTTTCTTCAGTCAGAGTCTAGAAGACTATGAGGTGAGGTATTCCTTCATTGAGAAGCAAGTCCTGGCAGTGATCAGGGGACTGAAGAAGTTTAAGCATTTAGTATCAAACAACAAAATCCAACTATTGGTCTCCCATGCAGGAGTCAAAGAATTCCTCCTCAACAAGGACCTGGATGAGAAACATGCAAGGTGGATCACTCGTGTCATGGAATATGACATTGATATTAAGGTCACCAAGCTGGTCTGTGGGAGGGGCTTGTGTGAGCAACTAGCCTCTGCTCTACAATATGAAGCAAACAGTGATAAAGAGGTCGTTCTCATCTTACAAGATGATCAAGGAGAAGGGAGAGATGATATACCTTCTCCTTGTTGGACCCAAGATATGGTGAATTTCCTTCAGACAATTCTATGTCCTCATGGGATGAGTAAAGCAAAAAGAAGACATTTCAGGCTACAGGCCATCCCATATGTCCTTATTGATGGTGTCTTATTCAAAAGAGACATCAATGGTATTCTACTAAGATGCATTGGGATAGATCAGGTGGAGAGAGTGCTACAAGAATTTCATGTTGAAGCAATTGGAGGCCATTTCACTCCAAGAGTGACAACACTCAAAATCATGAAAGCAGGATATTATTGGCCCAGAGTGTTTAGTGACTATTTCACATGGATCAAAAGGTGCAAGAGTTGTGCATTCTTTAAAGGAAAAGAGAAGCTAGCCACACTTCCATTGTACCCAATCTCAGTAGACCAACCTTTCATGCAATGGGGATTGGACTTCATTGGAGTCATCAACCCAAACTCAAGCCAAGGTCACAAATGGATCTTGACAGCAACTGATTATTTCACCAAGTGGACCGAGGCAGTGGCACTCAAAGAAGAAAATGAGTCTAGTATCCTGGATTTCTATGAAGGGATAGTGACCAGATTTGGAGTACCAGCCACCATCATCTCAGACAATGCATTAACATTTATAGGTTCCAAAATTACAGGATGGGCTGTTAAAAATGGGACTTATTTGAGCACCTCATCAAACTATTACCCTTAGGGTAATGGCCAACTTGAGTCTACAAACAAAAACCTGTTGAGGATCATTAGGAGAACTCTAGATGAGAATCAAAGGACCTAGCACACAAATCTCAAAGTGGCCTTATGGGCTGATAGAATAACACCCAAGACGTCTATAGGAAGTTCCCCATTAAATTCTGTCTATGGGAAGGAGGCAATGTTGCCTATATCACTTGAGTTACCAGGATTGGAGCTCGTGAAGAAAATAGAGATGTATGAATTTGGACTAATGGAGGCCAGGTATGCAGAGCTGATAGAATTAAAAGAAGCCAAAGAGAATGATCTCCAAGCATTGGAAAAGAACCAGGCCTCAATTAAAATATGCTTTGACAAGAAGGCTAGAGCAAGGACCTTCTAGGAAGGGGACCTGGTTTTGAAATGGGATGAAGATCGGGAAAAACCAGGGAGACATTCTAAGTTCGATGCCATCTGGAGTGACCCCTATATGATAACAAGATGCAAAAGTAGTAATGATTTCCAATTTTCCACATTGGAGGGTGAGGAGTTGCAGATTCCAGTGAACGGGATCTATCTTAAACACTGCTACTAAAAGGGAAGTCTCACCCTATACATATTAGCTTAGTTTCTTTTCCTCCAAGTACTTATACACATTGTCTTGTTGTAGTATAGATTTCTTTTCTCCTAAGTGATTTTACATGCTCTGTATGTTCCATTTGGAGCATGTATGATTTTTAATTTTGTACATAGTCGTGGTGTTGTTTTGTTGCTCTTATGACAATTCATTCAGAGAGACAGATGAAGACTTGGATTTGAAAAAATTTCCTACTCTCAAAAATCTTCATTCTGAGATTTTCTTATAAAATCTGAGAATGCAAGTGGCTGGGCTCATGAACCAGAGGAAAAATTAGTATTAGAATATTATTCTTGACTCCATGCCCAACAGATATGACAAGGAAACTGATCTCCTCATCTAGCAGGCAGATGTCCCCATGAGTCACCAAATTGTTATCCATATTTCTCCCCGAGCTAAATATTGGATCGAATCACAACCCCACATAGGAGAAACCCAAGAAAAAATGCACTCAATCCTACAAATTTGAAGCAAAAAAGGATCCAACAATGAAGTGGTAAGGATAAAGAAAAAGTAAAGGATCTTGCACAGAAAGAAATGACTTTATCGGGTCGTTTCTACATCTTAAATCCATTCTCCAAGTCCAGGCAAGGTAAAACTATGGAATTGCAGGGTTAGACAATGAGGATCAATGCTACAAGGAGCCAAGAGCAAGAAAGAAGAAGAATAACAAAGATTCGACGTCCTCGGGATCGAAACAGTTCAGGAAAGGCCTAAAAAATGACTAAGTATGGAGGAGGCAGCAGAAGAGACCACGTGTCCTAACGATGCTCCAACTCTTGTAAATCTAGAGGAAGGAACTCAAACTTGTGCCAGCCCTCCACGTAGAAAATGGTTAAAGGTAGTCAAGGAGCCAGCGGAGAGAGACAAGTGTCGACACGACGCTTCTCCAAAGATGGATCCAAATAGAGAGGCTCAAACAAATGCTGCATCTCCACCTGTCCCAGGGTGGAACAGAGGTAGGATCAAATGGTCAAATAGAGTCAAAGGTGGACAAGGCGGGCCTCAAAATCAGCTAAGTATAAAAGTGTAAGCAGAGAGTGCTAAGTGTCATCCTGGCATATTTCCAAGAGTTGGCCCAAAGGCAAAGACCCAAACAAGCACAAGCTTGCCACGTAGCCCAAAGTCTAAAAGTAAGAAAGACTATTGAAAAGTCCACAAATAAGCGGAGGCTAACAAGTGTCAACTCAGCTCTCCTCCAAAGGAAAACTCTGGGTCAGGTTTGCAAACAAGCGCAGTGCATCCATGTGTTCTATCAATGGAGGCAGAGTTAGTTTAATAGTCAATGCACAACAGGCTAGCAGAGGATGCCAAGTGTCTTAAGGGCACTGATTCAAGGGTCAAATAGAGAAAAGGTTTGCAAACAAGCACTAGAGTGACAAGTGTCCCAGAGGAAAGTGGGGTGTCGGGGAAAAAGTTGAGTTTTTTTTCCCAAAAGGGGGTAAAATTTAACTCCACCCAGGGGAAAAGTCATCATTTAGACCCGAGTCAAAGCCAAGGCGGGTAGTCAGGGGAAAAGGTGAAAATTTACCTTTCACCCAAAAGGCATAAAGCTAAAAATGGGAGCACATTTCCCATCCAACCAAAAGGAGCCACGTGTCCGTGCGGAGCTTCGGGGCTGCAGGAATTTTTTAAGTTTTTCATTTTTTGTGAAAAAGGATAAAAGGTGAATTGTGGACCCACGGGCCCGAATTTTGTCCCAATCTGGCTGCCACGTGTCCCAATCCGAAAGGGGGACCCATTTTTCAAATTGTTTTCCAACCCATTTGTACGGAATCGATTCAAACTTCAAAGGGGCATATCTTTCGACCCAGGGCTCAAAATATTACAAATCTAACACCGTTAGAAATATGGATTCGGGGAATATTTTAGTAGAGGAATTAATAGCGGTGGTTGAACCTCGACCCGCATTTTCCCTCTTCTCTCTCTCTCTCTCTCTCTCTCTCTCTCTCTCTCTCTCTTCTCTCAGGCTGAATCTATAAAGATGGATGCAGGGTTCATAATAAAGGGTTGGATATTCTTAGTTTTGCAGGCTCCCTTCTCTTTCTAGCAAAGGATTTGTGGGGTTCAAGCCTTCCATTCAAATTGTAACACATTTATGCCTTTCTTCTATTCTGTAATGAACTATATCAATATATAGCGCAATAAAAATATGTTTGTGATCAATTTTAGATCCTTCTTGTTTCTTTTGCTTCTATCTAGTCTCTCATTATAGATATAGCTATATGTGCTTGTTTATGGTATGCATTTTATTGGTTTGTTTCAAAAGAAAACTAAGTATTCATCATTACTTTGGTGCATCACCTGGTAGTTTAGTTATTTCTCATTTCTTGTATTCTTTTATCCTTGTCCCCTTGGCAAGTTTAGACTAGATATGAGAAATAGATCCTCTGCAAATCCTCACATATGCACCTAAACATAGGAATAAGGTACCAACCTTTAATCTAGAGATATTTTCCAATTTGCAAGGTCCCACACCTTAGGAAAAGTTCCATGTTATGTAATCACACCAGATGAATCTACCTTAGAGAAGTAGATATTTTAGAGCTCATATGGGGGTGCTGTGATTCTGCACTAAGAACTATAGTGTTTAATTGAGTTTTCCAATTTGAGCCTTCGTATTAAAGTCTTAAAGATTATGTTAAAACGTGTTGATTTGGGCCTCCATTGAAGCACACCTTCTGGTTAAAGTAACATCGTGATTGTTTTGAAGCTTTATGTTGTGAATTTTTTCATTATTTTAAAGTACCTCCGAAGATCAGGTATAATCAACTTTATCCTTCTTCACCTCCCACCAAAAATTGATTTAAAAACAACCAATCATACCCATACTATCCCTATTTTTCATGTGTGTATACAAAAGCATACTTTTTACTACCAAAACATGCAAAAACAATCAGGTTTTCATTGTCTTTAGTGGCTTGAGCCTTGCTTAGAAAATATCTCCATTATCTAGAGTGACAACTCATGAGAGTTAGGTTTTGTTGCATTGATCATATTTTCTTCAAGGTATTCTTAATACTTCACAAGGAAGGACATCTCCATCTCCTCCATAAACAATAGGCTACAAAAGGGTCCTCTCACCCTGGTTGAAAGGCACAACCATAAAGTAGTGAGGATATGTCAAATCCTCTTGAGGGTGCTACCCATTTCTCCACATCTAAGTGACAAAGAGTACACTACATTTTATCCCCGGCTACAAAACAACACACTACATGCTCTAATTTTCTCTAAGCTTCCTGTCAAACCTATGATGATTCTCAGCCTCTAAGCGAGAATCAATTTGGGTACCAACACCTTACTGGCGCCATTTCCGAGGACATTATGGTTACAATTCATATTCAGACCCTGGTAAACCACTTCTTATATACTCTAGGTGTTATGTACAATTCTTTTAGTTTCCACACCTAGTGCACTAGATTTCATTGATAAATCTAGGTAAAGAAAAGTCAGATCTTTCCATTTCCAATTTCTAGTATTGAAAAACATTTGACAAATCATATTTTAGTGCATTTGCACAACTAAGGTGTAAATCCTTAGTGGCGACTTCCTGTTGATCTAATTCTTAATGAATACAAGTGTCTTAACCTCTGTTAAGTGAGATTTGTTACTAACCTTTGCAAAGATGGAAGGAAGAAGGTATTTCTTTGCTAGGGATCCTTATAGGACACTATTTCTAGAGCTAGGAAAAGCAAATTCATAAGAAATAAAATCCTAGAGAGTTGTTGGAGATCAATAGACAAGAAGAGGGATCTCAATTGATGAAAGTGATCGGCCTATTATTGAAGACTGCTATTCAAGTGCTTCTAAATCAGGCAGCCTCTTTATGGAATTAAATTCTCCAACTGGAGAGAGACCTTAGTTTTATTTTGAAAGGTTTTCTTCTCATTCATCCCCTGTCTTTTCAAATTTTGATAGGGTTTTCCAAGAGACAAGGCCTTTAGGGGATATCCATTTTGAAATTTATACTCCTTTGTTTCAAAGACCCTCTACCCCTTATCAATTTTTCTCCCCTCAAGTGTCACCTTCTCAAAACAACATGGCACTACCCCCACCTACACCTCCATTTATTTTAAACACCTTTGCTCCCATAAATTTTACAGGGATGGCTGGTTATCCAAATGTAGTTCCTCAAGATGTAAGAAATAGATTACCAAAGTTCCAAGGAAACAACGCTATAACTGGTGATCAACATATAAAGTTTTTTATCAATATGATGGAAGAATTTGAGATTGAACATGAAGATGTATATATCAAATTGTTTATCCATATTTTGGAGGAAGATACCAAGGACTGGTACAAAGCTTTGCCAGATAATTCTATTGATTCCTTGACCAAAATGAATAATGCATTTAGATTGCAGTATGGTGACAGAACTGACCCTAGGTTTCTTCTGTCAGAATTTGAAAACATCAAAAATAATCATAATGAGTCGGTACATGATTTCAACACAAGGTTTAACAATACCTTGAGGAGATTTCATGTTAGCTTAAGGCCATGTGATGAATCATTTTTTATCAAATATTCAGATGCTTTTGATAAAAAAATTTGCTTACTACTTGAGGGACAAAAACCCTACTAATTTGATGCAAGACTTCACCATGGCTCTACAAATAGATAACAACATCAAGGAAATTAGAAATCCTCCAAAAAGGGAGGGTGTAAAACTAATTAACTCAGAAATTCCTCAAACAAGTAAGGACGTTGATTTGGAAGAAGTTGTGAAAACTTTGGCAGGGGCTGTCAAAGAAATATCATACAAATTTACCCAGGTAGAAAAGGGAATTGGGCAGAGTTCACAAAGTTTGTACAAGCAACAAGGCCAAGACAAGTTTACAAATCATCATAGAAATGATCAGAGACATGATGACAGAGGAAAGGGACCAGTTGGATTTGGAAATAGACAGTCCCAGGCCAGGGAAAATAGAATGGTACCTGATCCTTTGGCTACCAGAGTTGTTATTGTCAAAGAGACAGATGTCATTGATTGGTGTGGTAGATATTTTATTCCTCATGCTCCATGTGTTCAAGAGAAAGAATTTGAAGAAGCACTAGATGATGAAATTGATGATGATGCCTATATGATGGAGATCCCTACAAGTTCTCTAAGGGAAGCAACTTCAACTGAGGTAATAAGTGCTAGAACTGCTGCTATTTTTTGAGATTACATCCATTGGGTACCTCTTCTTCCTCCCTCTCATACTTTAGAATTAGACACTGTACAATCTATTGAATTGCCCACTAATGATTTTGAATACTTAAGGGCATTAATGACTGAAAAGTATGATGGAGGAGTTCCTTCAGAAGAAGATATAAAACTATTAATGAATGTTGTAGTTGCCCAAGAAAAGGAGCACAATACTATAAGTAACGCTGTGAAGGGACCACAAGCCAAGTCATTTTTTCCATTACTTACCAAAGAAACCTAAAAGAAAAATGCATCAAGCAGAGAGCTCATTTCCCCAAGAAAAACTTATGTTCCTCCCCATGCCCAAAGTGAAAATAATCCCATTCCATCTGATGAATTTACCAATCTTTCTCCTAGTGTTGCTTTACCCAAGTTTTCTCCATATGACATTGCCCAAGTTTTGAGTCATATCAAAATTCCTGTCCCAATTTTTCAGCTACTTAAGATCCTTGAGCACAAGAAAAGGGCTTTTGAATATTTAGGATTTAAAGAGGAAGATATCATATAAAGAAGAGATGTAAACAAGGTTAAGATTCCCCTTACTGTTGTAGAGTTAGAAAAGCCACAAGTGTTGGAAGAGTTGGGGGAACCACCAGAGTTTTATTTAGGAACTTCTTTGGTTAAATCCCAGCTGAATGTGGATCCATTCTTCACTACCCTGGTTATCAAATACAAGTTGTTACATAACTGTATGTTTGATCATGGAGCTTCATGTAATGTCATGCCTCTTGAGGTCATGAATGAATTAGGTATCAAAGTAATAGCAACATATGGGAAGTGCATTTCCATGGACTCTAGAGAGATTCCAGTGGTGGGATGTGTCAAAGAGATGGTTGTGCAACTTACATCTTATCCTGGAAGGAACTTAAACCTTGATGTAGTGATTGTTGAGTGCCCTGCCAAGTGGGGGATGTTATTGTCAAGAAAATGGGCACCAGGTGTTGGTGGTAGTGTGAAAATGGACATGTCTTATGCCACTATCCCCATTAAAGGCAACTTGGTGAAATTATATGGAGAGAAGAAGATGTTGTACTTGATTGAAGACCCAAGCAATGCATCTTATGAAGTTTTGCAAGTAGATGTTGATCTTAACAACTTTGTGATTTTTGTGGATTTCAGGGAGTATGAAAGTGTTAAAAACAGAGATCCTAAGTATGATTTTTTTTCTGGGAATTTGGCCTATGATTCAACCTTTAAAAATGTTAAAGAATTTGACCTAAACACAATGGAGCAGCTTCAAAGAAAATGGATGGTTTACAAACTAAACAAAGAAGAAGAAGAGGTATATTTCTAGTTAATGAAAACATATCAAAACCTCTTGGCATGGTCATATCCAACATAAAAGACATTTGGAATTTCCCTTGATTTCCAAGAACCAAGGTGAACATCATCTGTACAGTGTATAGTTTGTTGGTTTATTTTCTGTCTTTCGTGTTTCCTATTTGTTTTGATCCCTGGTGGCTTGTTTTTGTTGGTTTCTAGGTTCATTTTTGTGGGATGGTTTTGGTTTTGTGCTCTGTAAGCTAACTCCTTTTCCCAATGGATATTTTGGCTCTTGGTCTACCTTTGTTCTTGTGGAACTCGCTGGGAGTGCCCATCCCCGAGTCGAAGCCGATGTTGGTGCTCAAAATAGTCTCGCCCCATTTTGCCATTAAAATATGTTAATTTACGGCCTCTGCCATATTTTATCCCCCCGTGTTGTTCCTGAGAAGTATTTACCTTCCTTTTTTCCATATCCAATCCTTCCTGGGCATAGGATCACGTATGGATCCATAGTGGGTCCCCCATTCTCTGTTCATCTAAAAACTCGGGCTCTCCCATTCCCTCTGTTTTACATAGTTGGGATTTTTTGTCCTCGTCATTTTTTTCTAAATACTTGGGGAAAAGTGAATGGATGTAGCTCGAAGGAATGTATTTGAGCCTTGTAACATTTTTAAGTTCTTCATCCTTGGAGAAAATTTCATCTCCGGGCTCAAATGGTTGTTTTTTAGCATTTTACGGTTTGACGGGTGTTTCTCCTGGTCAAATTTACATCTTTGCATCAACATGAGATGTGGCCTCTTTTGGTTGGTCAAGGGACGGCAGGAAAATTCTTTAACTTGTCACTTTTTGCTTTTTTGGCAAAAAGGAAAATATGGTCCCGTAGCTCCGCTCAAATCTGATTGGTTCTTTTGGTGCTTACATGGCTTTTTCTAATTAGATGGGGCATGGCAGGTTTTATTTTTTCAACTTTTTCTTTTCGCTACTTTGGCAAAAAGTTTGAACCCACCCCACAGCCCTGTCAAGCTTTGGTTAAAGCAAATTTTAAGAGGCAGGGAAAAAGTCTTACTTTGACCCCGCACGAGGACACGTGGCAAAGCTAATGGCGAAGATGCGGGCCTTCGGAGGTAAGTTGGATGTTTTTCCCTTTTGGCAAAATGGAGTAAAATTATAAAATGGAAGTGCGCCCCCACCAAATATTTCTAGAAGCCTTAAGGTTTTTGGAGTTACACTGGGAGGACGTGGAGGTTTTCACTACTTTTCCTGGTTATTGACAAATTTTTATGCAGCTGGTTCATTTTTGCAAAACAAGGATACGTGGTGAGCCCGCGCTCGTTCAGGATCTCCAATTTAGGTCTCTACGTTGAAATTACGCCATGAAGACATGTGGAGGCTTCCGATGGGGCTTCCCATACTTATTTTTTTTCAAAAGGTTTTGAGGGGCCTAAGATATGTGTTAAGCCCGCGCTCATTCAAGATATCAACTTTTGGGGACCATCTCAAGATGTGTCATGGTGACGCGTGGCAGTTTGAAAAGTCAAGGGGCGAGGAAGCGGACCATCGGAGGCAACTTGGATTTTTGCCTCTTGTTACCAAAAGGATTAAAACATCAAAATGGCCCGTGGACCCAACAAAAAATAGTCACAATTTTTCCCCGGTCAACGGTGGAGGTGCGGACCTTCGGAGGAAAATGGGAAAAATTTCCTTTTGTGGAAAAAGGAGTTAAAAATGAAAAAGGAAGCGTGGTTCTGATGGGACCCACATTAGGACACATGTCAGGCTCATTTCTCAAGGGCAGGGCTGCGGGGAAACTTGGAAAATCTAACTATCGGATTCGACCCAATTTTTCTTTCCTTGGCACATGAAAGACCTGTTGATATCTTGTTTGGGTGAGGAAAATTTGGGGACGTCGTTTACCATTAAGATGAAATCTGACCTCTGGGCTCGATATGATTTTCCATTTTTCTCCTCGGGCACACAAAGAACTAGATTGGATAGATTAGGGGCGGAAGTGGTTGGCGAGTAGAGGGAAAAGTGATCTACCAGAAGGAGTTGAATGCGGGAGATGTTTGAAGAAATCTGCCCCCTAAGCACCTGACAACATTTTACAAATTTGATTTTGGGCATCGCGATCGAGATCAAGGGGAGCACTGGTACACTCAATGTCTTTGGTTTTGGGGGAAAAGGATATGTTGTAAAATGTTATAAATAGGCATGTTTTTTCCATAAAAAGGGTTGGAGGTTGGAATGTTGGAGTGTTAGGAGTCAAAATTGATTTTTTAAGAGAAAATCTTGATAGAGCCCATCTTTCTGAGAGAATGTTTGAGAAAACAGTACATCTCTTTTGTGTTAAACTTGATTGTGTCAAGGTGGTTGTGAGTTTACAACCATTGACAAGTTTTGAGATTGTTCTAGAAACTTTCCCCTGCTGATAAGTTTAATCAAATTTGAGTTATTATGTGTTGACTCTAAGCAATTAGTGTCTATTTTGTTTTAGAATGCCTGTAAATAGTTCTATTTGTTCCTATTGTAATCTTATACTGTAATTTTTATGAAATCACACAGGATCTCGTCCCTGTGATAGTTTAATGGTATTTGTAATTTCATTTCAAGAAGAGCCTTCATCTTGGATGAGATAAACAAATTTAAAATCAATTCACTGTCATTTGTTGATAAAGATTGTTTGTAAGTCTTCAGGTGTATTTTAGGCATGTTTAATCAAGAACTATAATGTTTAATTGAGTTTTCCAATTTGATCCTTCGTATTGGAGTCTTAAATATTATGTGAAAATGTGCTGATTTGGGCCTCCATTAAAGCCCACCTTCTGGTTGAAGGAACATCATGACTGTTTTGAAGCTTTCTGTTGTGAATTTTCTCATTATTGTAAAGTCCCTCCAAAGATCGGGTATAATCAACTTTTTCTTGCTTCACCTCCCACCAAAAATTCATTTAAAAATAACCAATTATACCTATACTACCGCTAATTGTTATGTGTGTATACAAACACATAATTTTTACTACCAAAACATGCAGAAACAATCATATTTTCATTGTCTTTAGTGGCCTGAACCTTGCTTAGAAAATATCTCCATTATCTAGAGTGACAACTCGTGAGAGTTAGGTTTTGTTGCATTGATCATATTTTCTTCAAGGTCTTCTTAATACTTCACAAGGAAGGACATCTCCGTCTCCTCCATAAACAACATCCTACAAAAGGGTCCTCTCACCCTGGTTGAAAGGCACAACCATAAAGTAGTGAGGATAGGTCAAATCCTCTTGAGGGTGCTACCCATTTCTCCACATCTAAGTGACAAAGACCAAGCTACATTTTATCCCCAGCTACAAAATGACACACTGCATGCTCTGCTTGTCTCTAAGCTTCCTGTCAAACCTGTGATGTTTCTCAGCCTCTGAGGGAGAATCAATTTGGGTACCAACAAGGTGAAGATGAATGAAGGAATAATTTATTAAATTTTATTTCTTGAGGACATGAAAACTCAGGAGGAATGTCTTCTTGATTGATTTAGGTACAACAATATGTACATGTGAAAGAGTGAGTGCTTTTGAGGGTGGCTCAAGAGAGTACCATGAAGATATTGAGATTTTGAAGGAAGCCTTGTATGATAGGAAGTTGATGTTGATTAGATGATCAGAAGAGAATTGAATTAGGAGGAGAACTGAGAAGAAGAATGTGTTGACTTAGAGGTCACAATATGTTATGTAAGACAACAAAATCAGAATGATCAAAACCTTACACAAGTCTAAGTATCAACTTAGAAAATGAGGATTTGGATCTTCCTTGTATGTTGAAGCTTATAGAAGGTTAGTAAATGTTAGACTGAATATGGGAGTTGAATATTCCATGCAAGTTGAAGCTTTCTAAATATCAAGTAGTTGCTTGATTAAATTTTTAGAGTTATAGCTCCAATTTGATTATATGCTCAACATGAAATAAATGTAACATTTACAAGATATTATTGTCCTAAACTAGTTCTTGGTTTCAATGGGTTTTCTCCCTTAAAGGTTTTCTCATATTAAATATTGTCTCTCTATGTTCTCTCTTATGATTGACTGCTTGTGAATGATTGTTTGGTTTCATTGTATCAAATTAAGTGAACTAAATTGTTTTTCAAATTTTGAATAGACATTGATTCACCCCCCTCTTAGTGTCCTAAATTACAACATGAAGGTCATCTTTTATCAGTTAACTTGTATTTTATTTGATATTTACATAGTGAAGGGAAAAAATTGCTTACCTATTGACAATTTTTGCACTTATGCAAAAATGGACAACTTGAAACTTTTTTGTTACGATGAAAGTCATGGGTGAAGTATACCTAAGCTAAGGAAGTTCTGATGTTATTAGTTACTACTGAATTAATTAATGATTAAGTGAAATCTGTAGCTATGTGTGCTGTTACAAAACGTAACAGATCACATAGTCTACAATTTCATGATACCTTCAGCAAAAGAACACAAGGGCCCTGAAGGACAGCTGTGTTGTCTTGATGAAGACACTGAATTATAGAGTAGGTGAAGTGTTGAGTTTTGGGACAGCAAACATAAGTGCAGATTACAGAAAATCAGAGTTCATTACTGAATGTTACAGATTCTCATTAATGTTCTTTCCTTCATGATTAAGACATTCAATTAAATGACTGAGTTGTTTAGTTTGTCATACAATCCATACAGAAGGTTGAAATTCAAAAATAAATATACAACTCATTTACAAAATTCAATGTTTTATTCATAAGGAATTTTCAAATGTTTCCCACACAAGCCGTGGGATGTAACTGGAAAGTAAAGTACAACTACTGAAATAAAAGGTACACATGCATGAAAGAGAAAGTAAAGGAGTATGAGTGAACCCATCATTGCCTTGGGGTTCCTTTCTTCGATTGAAGCATCTCCATCTCCATCTTTTGTTCCTCCTTCATCTCTGTTGTAGAAGCCATTATACCTGAAACGAAGAAAATAATAACTATCAACTATGAGCTCAGGGATCAAATCATATTCCTAAACTGTCCTAATTCGTGCATATGAATCTCTAATAACATGAGATGTAATTTACTTGAATAAAAAGTTGTATACATGCTTTATTCACTCAGAAAGAAATTAAGGAAGAGAAAAGAAAGGAAGAAAACATGGACATAAAAGAGGCCAGAATGCCTAAGTATTTTCTAATTGTTTTCCTAAGTGTGTAGGTACAGGTTGCAACCAATGAAAAATAGATAAGTCATAAGTGCATGCAAGAAAAGGAAGAATATAACTCAAAGTTTCAGTAACTGTTCTGAAATGGAAGAAGTTACAGTGTAGAAGAGAAACTGGAAAATAGAAGAACACTTTTTAGTTGCAGCTAAAGGAGAAGAATCAGATTTTTAGAAGCTGAAGTTAACTGGAAAAGAAAGGTTACAGTTGAAAAGGAATGAAGATAATATTATGGGAAAATTTTGAGAAGGCTTCGCCATGTAAAATGGACATTTACAACTTTCCATCATGTTGCTTTTAACTACTACATGCTTAAAGGAATTATTTAAATCAAGTAAGTGATACAGAAAAGTAGTAGAAGCATGCCATGATCAAGATATAAAGCTATGTTGTCTCATTTTTATCTAACTTCAAGCATGAAGCGTTATGTTTTATATTCTGAATCAAAAAATACAACAATAATAGATGGAAATGGATGGAAGAGAGAATTCAAGAAAAAAAATTCTAGGGCTTTGCCATAAAAAATCAACATTTCAGATTTTCCAACATGCCAAAAATGTTACTTTAAAGGAAACGAAACATCTATGTGACATAAATAAAGTAACAAAAATCTTAACAAAGCATCTTAATCAAGCCTTATGCCTAAAATAGCAGCAAAACAAATGAACTGCTTGTAATTTTTAGAAAGTCCATACAAGATTCATAGTTAAACAAAACCAAAAATAGATAAAGTGCACAGAATTCAACAATATAGCTTCATAAATAATGATAATGCATGATTCACAGTTTTACAAGTACAGTAAAATGAATAGCAAAATTTAGTTCTCAGAAAGCATGAAAGAGATAATGTATTAAAGATTCAACTAATGAAAATGGAAACAATACAAGGAGTTTTCCTTACTACTAGCATATGAAGCACATACCCTATCAAGATATTTCAATATAGTTAGGTTCCCAAGAGAAAGTCATCTTTAGAGGGTTACATAGGTTGTGGTCCACACTATGCAAATAAAGAATGCATTCAATCATCACTAGTTCAAATCTATTTTATTGTTCACATCAACAATGGAGGGGTACGTATGCACCCGTCTCAACTCCGTTCAAGCTCAAAGGGTCAATTCCAATGAACAGTTCAAATACATTTTCAAGCATGATACACAGATTGCAAAGTAGAATTCCCTTCAGGTTCATAGTTTGTCGCAAGACCACAAAAGGAGAAAGTGCTAGTGATGGCTCTGAAAATATCATAGAAATGAGGGATGCATCAATTAATATCGAACATCCAAAAGCTATAAGTATGCAATTATTTGAAAAAATTCTTGCATATTTTAGTTAACTTCAAGCTAGGCATGGAGCAGGAGTAGAGTAAGATAAAATAGAACTTGAGTCACTCGACTAGCAAGGAAAAAATAATAGAGCAAAAGAATGGAGTAAACATTATTTCCAGTACCCTTATTAGAGGAGAAACACCCAAATCTAGGTTGTAATGTTTCAAGCCATAGATTGAAAAATATGCAGGTACAAATGTGGGAAAATGAGTTTCAGAACTCATAAATATCAATGTACAGGCAATCTAAAAGGGCCAAAACTATAAACAATCTAGATCCAAAGGGGATTCCTTATGAAGACAAGTACCAAGTAAACATATCTTGGAATATTACTCGGAACACAAACTAGGTGGGTATTAATGGTCAAATCAAATAAGATAAGTATGGAACTTAAGATAATGTGAAATGAATCACAACTTTTCAGAAAACATTATACCCCTCAAGAACATATAGTAGAATCAAAAGGAATGAAGGATTTTGAGTAGTCATATCAATAAAAATTCTATCTGGCAAGTTTCAAGAAAAAAAGAATACCCATTTAGTAATCAGAATACAAAATCAGACAGAAAAACGTTGAGTTAAAATGCATGCACATCCGAGTTGAGGAAGTATTCAAGTATTTAAGAAGTTAACACTCCCATTTAAACTAATCACTCTCGAATTGCAGTATAGAGGGAAAAGGTAGAGATCCTGGTTCTAAATCCAAAAACCCATTAATGGGTACTAAAATCAGAGTGAGAAAAAAGTACTTACCGGTTTAAATCAAAGTTGAGAAAACCCTCAAATGATCACAGAATGAGTTTCAAATCAAATATCGATGTTACCCCAAAGATCAAAAATTATGCAAAGAAGGATAAAAACATAAGTATCTCAAAGGAAAAAATGGCAATAACGAAGTGATTACAACACTTGGAGATTGAAAACTTACCAACCTCATCAAATAGTGATGCCAGTTGTACAACTGAGCTCACAAAGAAGAATTTTGTTTGGCCAAGGCAACACACAAAGATCTCTTTTAAAGAAAAATTTTCAAAGCTCGGGATGAGAAATATACATTCAGGAAATCACATGAGCTCGAACCCATGACAATGGCAGAAAACACCCATAACTACCTTGCTGAGAGAACTCTTACAAAGTAGAAAACAACAAGATACATGCATAGGGATTTGTAAAGCTGAACCATCAGAGTCTGAAAAAACAATAATGGCGGTCGCCTTCACATTCCCACATAGAGAGCTCAAAAATAAGAAGAATGGTTACAAATATACCAGATACAAAGTCTCAAAGGCCCCATAGGCTAGGGAAATTCTTAAAATTGAGTTTCAGAAGCACAAAACAATGGCATCGAACAAAATTTTTCCAGGGATTCACCCGCATCACAAAATCCAAATCAAATGATCATTAGGGTTGAGCTTCTCTTTACTGCCTGAACCCAAGCGTTGGTTTGGATAGAACTCAACCACAGTTAAAGATCAACAGTCATAAAATAAAATGACAGCCAATTGACGCTCGAAGATCAATCCCAAAGTTCCAAGAAAACCAACATGGTCATCGCCATGCCAACAATAGTCAATGCAGACTATAACCCTAACCGAGAGTCAGGATCAATGGTATAATTCCATCAGGGATAGAGATCAACGGTCTTCATCAAGGACCAAACCCAACAAGGGTTAAGACAATCCATGTACGTGGCAAGCTTTCAGAAAAACCCTAATTACAGGATGGGGCTAAATTTGCCACCGGCCTTATTAATTACAGGGGTAGACCCTAACCACAGGTAAATATGCCACTGACACCATGATTGAGGGGTGAGTCACTGTGGAGAAGGGGCTAGCCCATGTCATCAGTTTAAAAGAAAAATCATTGCAATAACTTTCAAAGTCTAACCATAGTGCATGCTCCAAATAATACAAAGTGCCGACCAAATCATTCCCACAATGATCACCGAAAAGGTGAAATATTTTAACCATATATTATTCAAACATCAAATTCGACAAGTATTATATGGTCATGCATAATCAAAAGGTGGTCGAGCTATGGTGTGGTGACTTTTACTTCGCTAAAGTGCCCCTTATGTATGCTAAGTCCACCAAGGTGGCCAAACCATGTGGAGTTAAAGGTGGTCCCCACAGGAGCTGGAGGTTCCCAAGTGTCACTCATGTGACCATAAGAGCCAAAGATCCATATATCAAAGGGTGGTCCCCCAGATTTTTATTTTGCAAATAGCAAATGTTTATTTACTCAGAAAAAGAGAGTTATTTTTTGCATGCTTCAAAAGAGGCCAGAACAAAGAAGAAGACGAAATTGCATGCCCATGGAGAGAGACTTTCCTAGCAAATAATCTTATTTTTAGCAAATTATTCACCCTTCTTTCTTAAAAATAGAACATTCAACTTTAGTTTTATTGTATTGTAATTAAGGCTAATAATGTGTAATTGTAATTGCATGCTCTATTTCTAGTCCTTTATCTATTATTAAGTGAAGGATAAAAATAGGATGCATGGGCGATTACAAGCCTTAGGCTATTTTTAGGAAGAAGGTGAGAAATTATTTTGCTATATATTGTGTGCCTTAGCAAAGCACAGGGGAGGAATTTTTGGATATAGGAGTACTGAAGCAAATTTTTTCCAGTTTTGCCTTATGAGTGTGAAGAATTTCTGCCTTCCCAATTATTTGTAGTCTTATGTATGTTTCTATTAGTCTTGTGAATGTAAATTCCCTGATTAATCATCTTACCCTGTTGCAAAATTCAGTAGTTTCTGCATGATATTAATGTGCATGTTTAGCTTAGCAGTATTGTTGTGATAATCTCCCTCAATACCTCCAAGTGTTTTACCCCTTAATATTCTGCAGAAGAACTATTGGTTCATGCACCAAAAATCCTTCACATATCAATTGTGCATATACTCAGTCAAATTCCTCATACAAATTTGGTGTATCACCTTAGTTATAATTATTTTACAGTCATCTTTTACCCCTAAACCCCAAAATAAATTTAGGATACATCAACAAGGAACCGGCCTTGATACCGGAGACTCACCTCAAAATAGGTATACCCACAAACTTGAGGTGTTTCCATTGTATCTACGAAAGAGAGAGATCAAATTTTGCAAGCTTAGAAAACCTGCAACCATCTCTCTATAGGGTGCACTTTCGAGAGATACCATAAATTTCCACCAAAAAGAGGAAGAAAGGAATCTTAAACATGGCTCATGGTGAAAACACATGTGAGACTGAAGAAGGACGTTTTTACAAGTTGGAGGTGGATGTGGCAAGTTTATCCAAGTAAATTAGAGTCCATCATGGTATTTCTTATGGAGAAATTTTGTTCAAAAGGAGGAACTAGGAGACTTTTAAGAAGACACTCATGGGTATAAGGAAGAACAACCCCGTGTCAACCTTACTCCTCCTCCATTTAAAATGGGGGTGAAGATAAAAATTCAGCCCTATGATAGGGACATGAATGTCGGGAAGTTATACCATTGGTTAGATCAACTTGAAATATATTTCAGTTTGCATCAAATTAATGAGAGTCAGTAGATTTCATTTGCAAGGTTAAAATTAACTAATAATTATTTAAATTGGTTTGAAAGCTATGTTCATTCTTTGGTTGTTAAGAAGATTCCTCCTATTTCTAAGTGGTATGAATTGAAGAGGCTAATCAAAAATAAATATTATCCTATTTTTTATGAGGAAGAGAGGTTCAAATATTGGTAATATCTCAAGCAAAAGCAAGGCCAAAATGTACAATAGCATATTAGTGAGTTCCTAAAGAAATATATCCAAATGGGAAAATATGTAGCAAACCATGACATTTTAATGAAGTACATGGGTAGACTCTATAGCCACTTGAGGAGACCACTTCTCTTGTCCAATCTGGTAAATGTAGATGAGGCTTTCTCTCAAGCTCACTTTATAGATATTGACAAAAAAAAGAGTTCATCTACATCTTAACATGCTTCAAACAAACAAGGTGACACCAAACAAAAGGAGAAAGGTAAAGGGAAAGGTAAGAAGAATGTTACTTCCATTTCTAAGAAGGATGCTAAATTTCAATGTGTTAATTGTGATGTTGACACTCATTCTGATGATAATTGTTAGAAGCTCCACTAGGAATTACATCCCTTCAAGAACAAGAATAATAAAAAGAAGGTCATGCTTCCCTCCAAGGGGAGGAAATATTTTACAGCGAAGAGGTGGATGAGACAATGTGTTGTACCTATATCTGTAGAGAGTTATGTTTAGGTAGTAATAATTTTGTTCAAGAGAATGAACTTACTAACATTTTTCATATAAAAATCCAAGTGAAGAAAGCCAAATTGGATTTTGTTTTTTATACTTGTTCTCAAGCTAATTTGATAAGTAAGGATTTAGTTGATAAGCTAAATTAGAAAATTACAATCATCCAATTTTATATTCATTGGGTTAGGTGAAGAAAGGCATAAACATCAAGGTTACTAAACAATACAATATTACGTTAGGTATTGATGAAGTTACTTTGGATATTGTTCCTCTTGATGTGTTTGATGTAGTTTTTGGCAGCCCATACTTGTATATCAGGGATGCCATATACATTAGAATATCTAATCGATACCGCTTGGTGAAGGATGGTAAGAGATACATCATTTCTGCCTTTGCAAGAGACTCAAATATCTCTTTGGTAATCACCTATGAAGCTAAGAATCTTATTAATGCTAGTGGTAAATTTGCATTAATTATTTTGATATATACAAGAAGAGGAGGTTGTTGCATCTAAAACCACTTGTAGCATGTTTACTAAGAAAGAGAAAAAGTAGATGATAGAGTTGGCTCAACATTTGAGGGAAGTCTTCTAAAAGCCTATGGGGTTTCCTCTGGTTAGGAAAATTAAGCATGAGATACATTTACTACCTAATAGTCCACTTCCAAAAATGGGATTGTACATGCATTCCTTAAAGGATGCCAATACGGTAAAACAACAGTTATATTTTTTAATTAAGTTAGGTATGACTAACCAATTAGATGATATGTTCTCTAGGCCTCATTTACTTTCAGTTATGGAAACTTTGACTCTTCCTGAGCCTTTCGTATGTGAAGCATATCAAGAAGGTTATGAGCATGATCCATATTTTGGATAAATATTTCAATAGAAACCTCAAAGTGAGGGCTTTGCACTTAGAGGATAATACTACTTCTAGGATGGGTTGTTTTACAAGAACAATAAACTTTGTATGCCTAAGGGGAAAGAGTTCAGTTGATGAGGAAAGCACACAATTCTAAGGTATTTGGTCATTTTGGTGTGCCAAATATTGTTTTGCACTTATATAGGTATGTTTATTTGCAAAAATTCAAGCAGAAGTTGTCAAATTTATTAGGGGTTGTGTTTTATGCAATACTTGAGAAAGCCTAGTAACAAAAATTGGGGTTTATATATACCATTACTAGTTCCTTCCCAACCATGGGAGAGCATCTCCATGGATTTTTTGAGATTTTTTCCTACTTCCAACAAAGGGCATGAATATATTTTTGTGGTAGTGGACCAACTCATTAAAATGTTTATTCTCATTCCTTGCAAGAAGACAATTAAAGCTAGTGATGCAACTAAGTAATTTTGTTACTAATGTGTGGCTTCATTTTTGTTTTCCTAAATCTATTATGTCAGACAAGGACTCGTGGTTCATATAAAAAAATTTGTCTATGTAATGCCCACAATTTCAACGTCAAAGTACAACAGTAAAATTTGTGGAATAATTTTTTTGTCCTTCATTGCTCATAACACGACACCACATGGGCTCAAATAAAAAAGGTCAACATCACATAAGACACTTATGTAAGCATGGACCCACATACACAACATGATAATACCAGGTGCAATTCAATGCCACACTTTCCCTAACGATCAATAACTAGAAATGATCTAGCCAAAAAAGGGACTCAAGGATTGGAAAGTCCACAATGTGTCATTACCATGGTTACATCCTAGTTATGTTTGAGAATTCCAAGAGCATTTATCATCGTGCAACGATAAATTCCCATTCCCAATCTGCATATTCTTAATTTTGGTTTATGATTCAACTCATAACAAGAACTCTTAGTTTGAATCTTTTTCCCTTACCATAGTTATCATAATCACAATAGGTTATTTTCCACATATTTAATGCATATAAAACTTTTCATGCTCATTTTTTATGTAAGGGTTCTCAAATATATATTTATTTTGTTTAAATGTCTACCCTTATTACAGAAGGGGAAAATGACATGAAGTCAAGAGTGAAGAAATGTTAATATATATAGGATATTTAGAGTAAATTTACCTCATCCTATTACCTTCTCTACACTATGGATACTTTATATTCCTGTAATAGCTGATATAGTTCACTAGTTGGTTTGAGTCAATTCCACCATTTTCACATCCTGAAATCTTATTTATTCATTTATATATTTAAAATTTTATGTTTTCTCGAATGTTTGATCTCATAAAGGGAAATTTCATATTATTTTTGTTTACAACATGAAAAATCCTAATTAAGTTATAAGGACTTCAGGTATGACGTTATTCCAAAATGAAAATCTCATTTACTCTTATACTCTTTTCACATTACATGTGTCATACTTTGGTCTCACTTTGGTCCCACTATTAGCATTGTTTTTAGGACATTTGTAAATCAAATAACACATAATTTACACTAACGGATTCAATACTACAAGGAGTGTAATGTAACATTAGACAACTCATTTCATTCCTCTTAGACACTCATGTGTTAAATACATATTACAAACAAGATATATAATACAAATTTTATGCCTTTCAAATAATTTCCAAGGAACTATTTCAATTGTTTGGTAAAAATGCATCAGAGTTTCTTTAAACAGTAACTTTAAGAGAGTTCCCACAATATATTAATTTCAAAAACATTCAAGAGTGGACATTACACCCTACTTTAAGACAATAAAAGAGATTTCTAATATCTCTAAATCAAAAAAACTTTGAGAAACATACAGGTAAACCACTACTACACACTAAGGGAATACTTTTATCTAAGAAGGAAAAATGGGGTTCAAAAAACAAGAGTTGATTGCGTAGGTACTTTGACATGTAGACTCCACATTGTGTCATTTAAATCTCACCATGATATCAATCATAGGAATTACACCAAATACCTATGCATTGGTTTTGGCCACTCACTATGGTGCCAAGGGAAATTACACACATGGGGGTTACAAGACCAAGTTATCAGTTTTTCCAATTCTCTTGAGCCCAAATCTTCTAAACTGAAATTTCATTTTCTGAGAGTTATTTACAATTTCACCCACAAGTTAAATTTGTAATCAGCCAAGGTTTGGTTTAATTCCAATTCCACTCAGGTGTCTATGCTCAACTATATATCAATTTAAGGTGTGAAGACATATTTATCCTATAATACCTTCATAAAAGACCAAGGTGTTATGTTGTTACTATCCAAGGTAAGAAACTTATCTTTGAGGAACTAAAGAAATCATTAACAAGAGTTTGAGGCATAGTAAATATAGTTCACTAACTCCATTTGTGTCATCTAGATCCCACGAAGAGTTCATATGATGATGAATTTAATCCTAGATCTAACTTCATATGAATTTGGTGTTCCAATAAGATGCCAAGGATGTTTTAGTTATTCTTACCCCATATATGGTAATGTCTCACCACATAGTCCATGCTTCAAACAAGACTCTTAAGTTATAGAAATGATCTTTCGAAGATTTTTCTTAGGAGTATTACAAGAAATCTAGATGTGAGGATCAAATTATTTCTTATGATGTTAGTGTTTTGTGACTTGGATGTGACTAGATTGAGAAGGTGGGTACAACATATGTTAAATACTAACTTCATTTATATGGTTTAATAATAGGTTACTACCATACATTGCGATTTTATGTATCAACCACAATAACTATCTGGAAAAAATATTGTTTTGATCATCTAAATCATAAGAAGAAAATTTAAAACCAAAAGAACTTAACACCTATGAAGTAAACATTACAGTTTTTACCCATTTACATTGTCAATTATCTTCCTCATTTATCTAGCTAACATATTTTTTTGTACATTCCTCATGTGTCACTCCTTCTAGTCATTCAAAGGTTAGCTATAAAACAAAGAAGCTATAAACCACATAGTTTTCCAGGTATAATGCTTGAAACATAAGAATCAAAGAGGAACAATGGTTTTTGACACACTAATTTTAATAATGCATTTCTCTTTAATTCAGTTTTATCCAGAATTTTTAATCTATCTCACTATACAAAATTTTAATGTCATCTCACTATTACAACATATCATACTCTTAATCCATCTTGTTCGGAGTACCTATAACCAATGTTGCATCAGTCCCTAGGACTGGTATGGAAATCCCTTACACTCAAGCACGAAATAACACACTCATCAGTTCAAGTAATTTCAAAACAAGGAAAATAAAGCGAGCGAGAGAGATATGGGAGAGAGAGAGGGAGGTCATTGCGTCACGCAGTCACGCTTTCACATTCCATTGTACCTTTTCTTTTTCGATTATAGAGGGATTAAGGAGGAGAGATAAAGGTTAAATATCATTTTCTTTTCTATTTTTCATATCATAACTACATACATCACTTATACATTTTCATTTCTGTTTCAAACCCATATACATTTTCAAAACCAATCAAAACTTTCATAGTTATTTCCAAAGAGAGAGAAGGGAAGAGAGAGAACACACTATAATTTTCAAAAACCATTCATTCAAGAAATTTAATAATTCCTACTCTATAAAGTATGAGACGATACTTAAAAAGGTTATACGAGTAATTTGAAGCCAAACAAGTCCCTCATAAGGTTGGTCTAGATGAAGTTGCAAGTTCTTGAAAGTTGGCCGCAACGGCTTAAAGTGCTTATAGTTGGGCCCCAAACATGCTTGTTATACCTTCAAACACAAAGTTTAATGATTCATACTTACTTACCAATATACATAGAATTCATTCACATCTGACAGAAGTTACTTATGAATGAGTAAGGCTCAAGATAACAAGGCAACTCCAGGTTTGTTTATCGTAAAAGTGTTAGAAACTCTTGTCGCAAAACTACCAGTGGGAACTAAAACCCACTTACAAAACTAACATCTAAAATCATTTTTGTTAAATTGAGGGTTGGTTACAGTTATCCTAATGGAGGTATCGAGGTAGGTAGGAGTAGTTTTCAGTTTCACCAAATTGACATGACAACCGTAAGCCAAAACTAATCACATTTACTTAAAAACTGAAGCGTCACCCAAAGTGAATAAAATACAAAATGGAAACCAAAAATCGTTCTCTCCAAGGCATAGAATTTATTTTATTAGTTATATTTATGGCCCCCAAGGTGTCCTGAACTAATAGGAATCATACTGAAGGTCTGGGATAGTAAAACAATTTTCTTTCAGTGCTCCATGCATGCGGTGTCTTAGGTCATTTTTTTGTTTTCAAGAAGGATAAGATTTGTGTCATTCATTTAAGTTTCATTCTATATTATTCTACACATTTAACACCCAAAACAAGTATGATAAAATTTGAAGTTTCAATGCAAGAGGAAGGAAAATCCATAACTTTTTTGCACACAACCCACATCCTGAAATCGATGAGACTACATCACCTTTAGGCATTCCAGAGAATAGTTGTGGGATTATTCATGCTTATTCATTTTTCATATAATCCTTCCAAATTTACAACCTCCAATCCGGATTGAACCCACGTTTCTTCAAGTATTTTAGAAAGTATAGTTCTAAACAATGCTGCTTGGTCTAAATCTCCCATTTTGGTGCTTGCTTGGGAGAAACTGGAAAAAATTCAGATTTCTAATGTTCTTTGATGGTTGTTTGTTCCTTTACCCTAAGATTATTCAACCAACCAACCATTTTTTATAAAACAAGCAATCATGGCACTCCATGAGAGGACACATGGCTGAGAGCTATTGAGACTGAGAGAACAGATGGTTTCACATAGAAGAGGATAGAAAGAGACATATCTCGCAGATAGCACAAGTGGGATAGTAGGAAATGACACTCTAAATGTATTAATTTACATACAACAACTACTTGAAATAAAGGCTAAAGATTAATAAAAATGAATTGGTAGTAGTCATCTACCCTGAGAATGGTGCTGCAAATGGTACAATGTAGATTTGAAAGAAGTAGAAGAAGTAAAATTATATACAGCTAGAAACTAAGAAAATGACGTGCACTCTCAATGTCTTAATTATTCTAAAGACAACTAGAAATAGAACTAATGATTAGGTAGAAAATGCTCTCCTAGTAGTCAACTAGCTCTACAGATTGCATTCTAGTGTGTGGATGTCTTGATACATACCCCAACTATTTTTTCGATTGATTTTTTTTCAGATGTAGTAAACTCTTACAGCTAGATGCCTTGCCCATTTGATAGGATTCCATACCTAATCCTCATCTATAAAGTTCATTTCATCAACTTCATCAATCTATACACTATTAATATAGTTCATGAACTCCCGACCTGGTCTAATTCTTTCATCACTCTACACACATGCTTAAGACTAGGGATGAGTGCTACCATGATTTTGAAATAAGACACGACTGACACATTTTATCAAAAGTGGGGAAGTAATATCTAACTAGTGGCATCCATTCAAGGTGTTAGGAATTAATGAATGTCATCAACTCTTTTACTGCGACTATCTAATTACTACTAAATTTACAACGTTTACTTTGGTTGAACCGTGGTTACACCTTTGGATCTCAATTAATGTGCTTGTCTTATTATGCAAGGAAAATGAAAGGTCTGAAAATGAGTTTATAATGTGTCACTCTCTATGTTCCAACAAAATATTGGAAGAGCAGAAAATTTGACAGATTTCCTATAAAAAGTGGCTATAAATAAAATTTTAAACATATGAAACATCTCCTCCACATACAGGCATCCAAGGAATATTTCCAAGGTAGAGGAATCCTTTTTGTTTTAATTATTTTATTTTATCAATCCTTTCTTTTAATTACGGATCAAGGACATAAATAGAGGGGCATTACATTTCCCTCCCCTTATAAGATCATTATCCTCTATGTGACACAACACCAAGATTAGTTGGAAGGATAAAATAGAAGAAAGGGGTCAACAATGATAATTTCGTTTAGAGCCAAGATCATGTCGCTAACATGCAATCATAAGGGAACATCAAAATCTATAATTTCCTCAAATTGTTAATTTTCTGGGAAAAATGGTTTTTTTCTCTCTACCATAGTAAATCTAAACCAAATTTCATATTCATATTCAACCCTATTTGATAATGTTTTTACTATAATCACAAATGGGTTGGATTGATGTCCTACAATCATTTCATCCTTTACTAGTTTTATCTCATTACTTATATTATTTTACAAGTAAATTTTATGATTTCTACAAGGTTTTCAACCATACAATACAATATGAGGTTTTCTAAGACTTAAAACCATAACATAGACAAATTCACATGTTCCTAACATTAACTCAAATAAGAACTTTATCCTAAAACCAACTCCACAACCAGGAAGTGTATACACATAACATTCACCACATCAATGTGGAATAAAATTATCTAGATACAATTCTATGATAACACAAATAGATGACATTAACAACACCATCCTCACCAAGAGGAAACCACACACCTATGAGGGGAATATAGCATAACACCCGAAACACAGTCCCCACCACAAAAAAATCCATACAAAGAGGTATATCAAGAGGTTTGTATAAGAAAAGAAAAATGGGTATGATAAGACACACCTATAGTGAGGTCCCCAAGACCTAAAGTAACATCATCACTATGTAAAATGCCTGGTGAATCCAAGTATATCAATATATATCAATGAAATATGTAGTCTGTCATCTCAAACTTTCCTTAAATAATCTAAAATATCCAAACAAGAGTATCAAGTGTCCCATATGTATGTTTTTCAGTGAGTCCCACATTCCAAAATTATAATATTCTCAAGTAATCCAAAATATGAAAGAGTACATACTCTCAAGCTCAACGCCGAAGTTTGAAATGAATAACATATATTTTTCTATGGTGCAAACATCATCCAAGGAAATAAGGAGCAAAAAAAATCACTATCAAATCTGGTAGCTATAATGCATGTCATAGAGGCCACTCCACCAAAAAAAATATGAGTACCACAAAAGTATCTCAACCATAGAGGACTAAGTATCATATGTATCTCCACTATAGGATGACTAAATATAAGAAGTTTCATTCTAATCGTAGGAGGATTGAGTACCATAAAATTATCTCAACCATAGAGGATTAAGTATCATATGTCTCTCCACCATAGGAAGACTTAATGTCATATTTGTCACTCCAACCATAGGACGAATGAGTACGATAAGTATCACTCCAACCATAAGAGGACTGAATATCATATGCGTAACTCCAACCATAGGAGGAATGAGTATCATAAGTGTCACTCCAACCATAGGAGGATTGAATATCATATGTGTCACTCCAACCATAGTAGGATTGAGTATCATGAAATTCTCTCAACCATAGAGGACTAAGTATCATATGTCTCTCCACCATAAGAGGACTGAATATCGTAAGTGTCACTCTAACCATAGAAGGACTGAATATCATAAAATTATCTCAACCATATAGGACTAAGTATCTGTTATCTGAAATTTAACCCAAGGTGATTTCGATAACTTGCGCAATTTCTTTATACTCAGATAGATAAAAATGGTGAAAGAAATAAATCTAGATTTTGGGGGCATGCCTTTTCTTTTCTCTAACTTCTCCATTCAAGGAAAATCTCAGAAGTTATCAAAAATTTGCTAAAAATTTGAAAAAACTGAAAAAGGACCTATCTTAATGCATTGCAGGTATAAGGGTTGTAGGTGGAACGGTTGTGGATTGTACTAGGGTTTCTCGTCCTTGACTTGGGTCTGAAATGCTAAGGAAACAGTGAATTGTGGAAAAATCGTGTCCTAGCAACCCAGGAGGTCCAATTTCCATCGGGCCACGAGTTCCCCGAAATGTCGACTTGTCTGATTTGTAAAGGAATGCTAAGGAAACAATGTATTGCAGATAAGGCAGAATTTTGCATCCCAAGCGTTCCAAATTCCATCGGGCCATGAGTTCCCTGAAAATCTAATTTTCCTGATTTACAAAAGGAATGGAGTGGGCATAATGTATCGTGGAAAAATTGGGTCCCAACGGCCCAAATGGTCCAAGTACCGCGGGGACGTGAGTTCCCCGCAAACCTAAAATCAACACACATATCAAAGGAAATAGAGTGAGTTGTGGAAAAGGTAGATTTGGATGGCCCAAATTTCATGGGTGAGTTGGGACATGAGTATGCAAAAAGGCCAAAATTTCCACAAGTCTATATGGTGTGATGATGACGGGGTCAGGTAGTCCAAGTGGCCCAAGTACGTCACGGGCCCGTAAAAGTTGAAACACCTGTAGTGAGTCAGATGCAGTATGGAGGATATAATTATCCTGAGCATCCCATGGGCCTTGTATGCATAAAATGGGTGAAATACCCACAATAAAAGGAAGGTGGTGTGATACAGATTGTGAAGGCCCACATGGAACACCCGACCCTGAAGTTCAAACAAACATAACTTTTGACCCAGAACTCTGAGTTTGACAAAATTGGACTTTTCAGAAAGCTCTCGACACCCTCTATGCCAAAAAAATGGATTTATTATTTGTATTAAGGGTAGGTGGTTGAAAAGAAAGGAAACATCTCCATCTCTAGACGATTAAATGCTTAATCGCGTAAATTACAAGAAATGCCTAGCAAACCCAAAATAGTTTCTCACACTCAAACTTTTGCAATTCTCAATGGATCTTCACAAAATTAGTATTTTTGGAGCCGTGAATCCATGAATGATGTACATAAATCAAAAAATGTAGAAATTTATGTTTTTTTTATGATGATTTTGAGGAAAACATGTCATGTTTTGAACATTGATTTTATTAGTGGTTGGAGAGGCATTTAATGAGCATGGGATACCATTCCTTCTTTGTTGCAAGTTATGGGACACCTTGAGATTTCTTTTTCAGGTCAAAAACCACTAACCACACCCATTTATCATGACTTGCAATTGATGGGAAAGGGAATTTCAGGAATTGCATCCCGTCTCTCTCTCCTCTCAAAATTCTATAAATTGATATGTTTGGCTCATTGTAAAGGGGGATAGTTTGAGTAGAAAAAATTTGTTGCTTTGGTTTTTTTAAGCCAATGTGTTGCAAGCCTTTGTAGTGGACTCCGTGCATGGTGATCTAGGCCTTTCCTTTGTAATAGTTTGGATTGTGCATTTTAATTAAACAATAGATTCAAGTTTGTGGATGTATCTTTCCTTGCTGAGTTTTTTGCATTCTCCCTGCCTCTCGAATGTTATTGCAAATGTTTTTGTCTACTCTATACTCTTTCAGTGACCTATTATTATTGTGTATGCATAGAAATGTGATGTGAATTATTTTATTAAACTATGGAGAACGGTCATCACCCTCTCTGATCTGCATTTTTCTTCTATTTTCACACATTGGAAATTGTTATCATTCCCTTCTTTGATGCATCAAATCTATAGTGTATTTTTCTTTCATTTTCATGTTATTCCTCTCTCCCTGGTCACTTGGGAAATGTAGGATAGAGATAGTAGCTTCATCTTAGTAGAGTTGTTTTGCACTAGGATTAGAAAAAAGAACCAACTTTCTCTAGAGGTCTATCTCAAGTAGAAAGTCCCACAACTTTGAGATAGTACCCATGTTACCCAATCACACCGTGAGCTTAAGTGCACACACTTGTGAAAATCAGAGGGTTCTGTGATTTGGTGATAACATTATCATACCTAGGGCATGTTACTGTAGCACCATGCATGCATTCATGACACCTTAGGAGTACCCCCACATGACATGTGCATACCATACAACAAGATAGAACCAACTCATCAATCAAGAAAGAAAATCGACATTACACTATTGATGCCATTTGTCTAAGTGGATTCAAAATCATTAGCTTCAAGTTCTAGAAATAGATAAAACTAAGAAATCTCATTAACCAAATAAAATGGCCAAGTAACCACGTTCAAACATCAAAAATCATATAAGAAAGAAAATAATAATAAGAGTCTCCAAGCTTCTCAATAAATCAAATAAATAAAATGTTGGTTCTATGGAAATTCCAAATTCCAAATTATGAATAAAATACACATATAAATAGTCATGCCACATTCACTATGTGAACTTTAATGGCCACCAATAGGGGTACCTAAAACATCAAGTGAACATCATAGAATATAATCATAATGCTAAAAATATAATGTAACTACCGTAATGTATCACTAGGTCAAATCTCCCACAAGATATTTGTATAGCCTGAATAAATACATGTGTATCTAGTAATAACAATATACCCAAATTATCTCACCCTGACCATGAATAAAAGGTTCTCCTCTAAAAAGGTTATCACATAGAAATTCATGTGATTAATAATGTAAAATACTCCAATGGTGTTTGTTGTGGTTTTCAAATGGTTAGATTTTAGAATGTATGAGAGGAAAAAAATATTTAGTGAATGCATAGATGCAAGATTGAAGAGCATAGAAATGTAATGATTTGAAAGAGAAGTTATATCATTGTAATTATTTTATCAAGATGATTCAATGTAATATCCAAAATCTAGTATGCAAAGAAATGGGAAGGGTAAAATTCAAAGTAAATTATTCCAAGGAGGAAAAAAATATCTCAAGTTTCAGATATTGTCATGTATAAGATATTCTACTATCAGATTTCTGATGCACTGTCACAATCTGCTAAAGGATAGAACTCATGAATGAAAAAAAACAACTCAAGTGTCAAATCTTGTCACGTATCATATAGCCTAACTGTAAAATACTTTAAAATGTTACCATGTATCTGTTAGCTTAATTTAATACATCTATCCTACGTTGCATACGGTTACTCCTTAACCGTCCCTGCCTTTTGTAACCGTTCCTGGTGCTTTATATTCTTGTCCACTATTTTTATTCACACCTTGAATAATCATTATCTGATCTCCTACTATCATTGGTATCAGACTTCTCTGAACCAGGGAGGTATATTTGTAGGGTAACAAAAGTGTTGGATATTTCCACTCTCCAATAGGTAACAGTAATGCTCTGCCTGCAGCATCTCCCCTGGCCATCACCTCGAAATGCTACATCTGGAACAACATTTGCGTTTGAAAAGGATTGGTCGAGACCTGGACGTGCAAGTAGATGTCTTAAAATTTGTAAAAGCTGTTATTTGGTAGAGGAGGAAAAGATCCATAGAACTAGTTAGCAGACCTAAGGTAGGTCGATGTGTTTTGGCATATCCTTGGCGTTGAGTTTTGGAGTAAAAAAATCACTGCGTGGAAATCAGCGCCCATTGAAGAAAATAGTTTTGCATTTCTTTGTTCCATCAGTGTGTGCATTGTGCATCATTTCTTTGTTCCACCAGTCTGCCCAGCATGAGGAGCCAAGGTGTTAGCCATGTGGGCAGGAAGTGCCAAGGAGCCATTGTTTAAACCATGAGCATGAACATCCCGAACCTCATGTGTCCTGTGTTGTATGGAGGAGGTTGGAGACATGTGTGAAACCTGCCATCGTGAAGAGCTTGGACGAGCTGTATTTAGCTAATCCAGATAACCTCGCCACGTACATGTCACAAATTTCCGATGCCGAGAGTGTTACGAGAAATCCTTCTATTGGGTCACCTCTGAGAGTCCAAGAGGACTCTACCGGCATTTATTTTCCCTTACTCAATGAATTTCTGAATACCAGCAACGTATTATTTGACAAATTGGTGCATCAAGGATTGTTCGACTATTTCTGGTTCGATGTTGTGTGTTGTCAAGTGCGCCTGAATCTGCGAAGAATTGGAGCGCGGATATGATGCAGATGATGAACGTGAAGTAGAATGCCCCACAGGAGTGTCCGGGTCTCACTGCATGAGCTTATAGAGCCCATCTTCATGATAGGTTCCTTCAGTAAGTATTTGTAACCATTTTTTGAACAATCAATAAATAAAATACAATTTTGAGTTTTTGGAAATGTCTGCACCTCGCATTTTGTTGTCGGATGCCCAGTTGCTAAAAGGGCCAAATTTCACCGCATGGAAAACCAAGATGCGGATGATTCTTCAGTTTGAAGATATTTGGGGGATCGTTTCTGGCACGAACGCCCCTCCCACAGACATTGATCTGTTGGCTAAGTATGAAAAGGCTGATGCAAAAGCATTAATGCTTATCACTCTGAGCCTTTCTGATGAGGTTCAACCTCACATTCGGGAAGCAACCACTTCCTCTACAACATGGGCTGCGTTGTGTACCATCTATGAAGCCAAGAATCTGATGACGATGCTGCATACAAAGGTTCACACGATGAGTATGCATGATGGCGAATTATTCAAAGCCTTCTTGTGGCCTGTGGCTGAGTTACACGTAGAACTTTCTACTCTTGGTGAACTGGTGGACGACAAGTTTCTAGTCCCGTTCACCTTGTGAGCTCTTCCTTCCTGGTTTCAGACACTGATCACCATGTTGACCATCACTCAATAGGAGGTGATTTTTTTCAAACTGGTGAATTATCTCCAGTAGGAAGAAGCCATTCAGAATGTTCAAGAAGCCTTCGAAGACAAGGCTCTCATCACGAGGCAAAAGCATAAACCTCAGAAAGGGCATTCAGCCCCCCAGAATCAGAAGCAACATTCACAGTAGCAACCTTCTCAGCGGCCACCACAGCAGCCAACCCAGAAGCATCAGAACAACAAGGCAGATTGAGGGTGCCACATTTGCTCCACAAATACACACACGACTACGAACTGTTATTACAATAGTCGCAAGCATGGAAACTCTAGTGAAGAGAGCACTTCTGGCCAAGGATATTCCAAGAAATCCCAATGGCGTGCTCGTAATCAGAGGCAGAAGGGTCATATTGCTACTCAGCAGGATGCCTCCTCCGATGAAGAGGTTCCAGACACAACTCATCCGGAAATTGTCCTAGTCTCACAGACTTTGGAGCTGTCAGAAAGTGTCAGGTTGATTGATTCGGGTGCCAGCAAACACATGACTGGGAATAAGAAGTTGTTCCATACCCTGAGTGACCGGCCCACTGGAGATCGGATCACCATCGCAGATAATCAAGAGTATATTGCGGCGAGGATTGGTGATGTCATCATTCCTCTTGGGACACGAAGATGTACACTCACGAAGGTGCTATATGTTCCAGGTTTGACCTCAAATCTTTTATCTGTGAGTCAGCTTCTTAATCATCGAATGCGGGTCAAATTATTTGTTTAGAAAGGGGTCAAGTCCTGCATCATTTCCCAGAGAGACTTAGTTATTGCTTGAGCATTTATGAAGGGTCGTCTATTTGTACTGGATGCGGTCACTTCATCTAACATTGATCTCTCTGCTTCAACGGCGGAGTCCACTACACTATGGCACTTTCGATATGGTCATCTTTCTGTCGGGGCTCTACATCAACTCAGTGCCAAGGAAATGGTAAGAGGGCTTCCTCCACTCTCCCATTCCTTACCTATTTGCTCGGGATGTCTTGCAGGAAAACAACACAGAGGTCCATTCAAATAGAGCTCTTATCATTCTACAGAGCATCTTCAGGTTGTACATACCGATCTATACGGACCCCTACGAGCTAGCTTCTAAGGTTTTGAATACTTCCAGCTCATCATTGATGATTACTCACAGAAAATGTGGATATATTTTCTCTGGAAGAAGAGTGAGGAATTTTCCAATTTCCAAACCTTTTACTAGCAAGCCACCAGGTAGTCTGGGAAGCCTCTTCTTCTCCTCCACTCAAATCAAGGGGGGGAATTTGTATCGAAGAATTTCTTATCATTCCTGAAGCAACATGGCATTCAGCAACATCTGACTGCACCCTACACGCCCCAACAGATTGTGATTTTTGAGTGACACAACAGGACTGTCATGGAGATGGCTCATTGTATGCTCTCCACTGCCAAGTTGGAGGATCGGTTTTGAGCAGAAGCAGTCCAGACAGTAGTGTATCTACTGAATCGGGCACCCATGAAGATCTTGTAGAACAAGACACTGGAAGAGGTATGGACTAGTCATAACCCTTCTATCTATCATTTGAAATTTTTTGGTTGTACTACATATATGCATGTTCCAGATGAGAAAAGGAAGAAGATTGATCCAAAGACACTGCCATGTCTTTTCTTGGGGTATAGTACTACCTCAAAGGCATATTGTCTCATGGATCCTAAGATGAAGAAAATCTACGAGAGTCGAGATGTGGTGTGTGATGAGTCATCCTTTGACTCCCTGCCACACAATGGAGATCCATTACCAACCTCGTCACATAGATTTCTTACACATCCAAATGATGGGAAATATGATTCTTCTCAGAGAGAAGAAGAGCTGAGTGGAGAATTATTTGTTTATCTAGGCACACTGGAAAACACATCTTCACATCCAACAGCACCAATGTCTGAAATGGGTCCAGAATACTATTGGGGATGCACACCTGAACTCACTTCCAGATACTTCTACGGGCATCAGAACACGAAGTCAAGCTAGACATGAGGTAAATTTTGCACTCATGAGTTCAGTTGTTGATAGCACTGAACCTGACACTGTTTGTGAGGCATTAGACCAACCACAGTGGAAACAGGCTATGAATGATGAATATGATTCCCTACTTCAGAATCAGACGTGGGAACTTGTCGATCTGCCTCCAGGTAAGAAATCCATTGGCTGCAAATTGATTTTCAAAACAAAATATAAGGCAGATGGTTCAATCAACAAACAAAAATCACGACTTGTTACAAAGGGTTATGCTCAACAAGAAGGAATTGACTATGACGAGACCTTTGCGCCCATTGCAAAGATCAAAACCATCAGAGTTGTCTGTGCACTGGTAGCACAAAATGGATGGAAAGTTCAACAGATGGATGTCAAGAGTTCTTTTCTAAATGGTGATCTCAAAAAAGAAGTGTACATGGCCCAACCTAAAGGGTTTGTAGACAATCATTAACCACACAAGGTATGTCTTCTGATAAAGTCACTTTATGGACTCAAACGAGCACCTAGGGCATCGTATATAAAAATTGATGATCACCTATTGCAGCATGGATTCACTCGTAGCCCCTCAGATACAAATTTTTATATCAAGAAGGTAGGAACAGAGATTTTTATTTTGGTTTTATATGTAGATGATCTTGTGATCAAAGGAAGTTCTAAAAATCTTGTGGATGATGTAAAGAATGATTTGAAGAAATCCTTTGACTTGACCTATTTGGGGCTACTTCACTACTGTCTTGGCTTATAGATATGGCAGAAGAAGAATCATATCTTCATCTCCCAAATTAAATATGCCAAGACACTACTAGAGAAGTATGGAATGTCAGATTGTAAACCAATGTCAACACCTATGGAAAAAGGTTTGCAATTATCTAGATTCCAGGATTCACCATAGGTAGATGGCACTCACTACAGGCAGTTTGTCAAGAGTCTCATTAACTTGACTTATACCAGGCCAGATCTTTGATTTGTAATAAGCTATCTCACCAAATTTATGTAGGAGCCGAAGAAATGTCATTGGATAGTAGCAAAGCATGTGTTGAGATATGTCTGAGGTACAGTTGAATTTGGTCTAGAGTATCAGAAGAACACTCAGTTCTTCTTACAAGGATATACAGACTCGGACTATGTAGGATCTATTGATGACAAGAAATCCACTTCAGGGTATGTTTTTCATCTCAGATCTGGACCTATCTCATGGATTAGCAAGAAGCAAACTATTTTTGCTCTCTCATCCATTGAGGCTGAATACCGCGCCACATGAGGAGCTGTGTGCGAAGTGATTTGGTTACGTCACATTTTTGTAGATATAGGGATTCCTGAAGAGAAACCTCCCATCATTCACTGCAACAATCAAGGTGTGTTGAAGCTTGTGAAGAATCATGTTTTTCATGAATGAACAAATCATATTAAGGTCGAATGTCACTACATTCGTGAACAGGTCTTGAACTACCAAATTTAGCTCCAGTATTGCCTTACTGATTTTCAGGTTGCAGATATTATCACCAAGCCTCTCAGCAAGGTGAAGTTTGATTTGTTTAGGGGGTACATATGTAGGAACAATATATTAAGGGGGGGGAATGTTAGCTTAATTTAATACATCTATCCTACGCTACATATGGTTACTCCTTAACCGTCCTTGCCTTGTGGTGGCCTTGTGTAACCGTTCTCGGTGCTTTATATTCTTGTCCGTTGTTTTTATTCACACATTGAATAATAATTATTTGATCTCTTGCTATCAGTATCAAGTGTGAAGGAGGAAACCAAATCCTCTAAGTGCCAAGTACTTCCATATACCAGATATTCTAATTGTGAAATTTTTGATGCAATCATTACAACATCTGAAGGATATAACTCATGAATGTAACAATGAACTCCTGATATATTTCAAAATGATCTCCCAAGTTTCATCCATTGTGAAACTACCCAAAATAATTATACAAATCAATCAATATACCATAATCTGTAGATATTTTAAGTTTCTGTCACAATACAATTCTATACAAGGAATTGGGGACCCACTATATGATATGCATGTTAAGAGCCACATAGCACAACAAGTGGACCAGGGTACATCACAATGACTCCACATAACATGGCCACATGAACTAACATGACACATAGGCTATGCACACACAACCAATTACACAAGATTCATTAATAATAAATCCTCAGAGGCTCACGTGTTTGAACCTCCACTCTGATACCAACTGTAACACCCACAATTTCAATACCAAAGTACAATAGTAAAATTTACGGAATAATTTTTTTGTCTCCTTCATTACTCATAACACAACACCACATGGGCTCAAATAGAAAAGATCAACGTCACATAAGACACTTACGCAAGAACGGACCCACATACACAACATGATAATATCAGGTGTAATTCGATGTCACACTTTCCCTAACGATCAATTACTATAAATAATCCAACAACAAAAGGGACCCAAGTATTGGAAAGTCCACAATGGTTCCGTCCTAGTTACATTTAAAATTCCAAGAGATTTTATCGTGCGAGGAAGTTTTCCCATTCTCAACCTACATATTCCTAATTTCATTTATGATTCAACTTATAACACTGTTAGTTTGACTCTTTCTCCCTTACCATAGTTCCCTTAACTCAATAAGTCATTTTCCAAATATTTAATGCATACAAAACTCGTGATGCTCGTTTTTAATGTAAGGGTTCTCAAATTTATTTATTTTCTTTAAATTCTTCCATCATTACACAAGGGAAACATAACATGAAGTCAAGGGGAAGAAAGGTAATATTTAAAGGATATTTAGATTCAAGTTACCTCTTCCTATTATCTTCCCTCCACTAGGGTACTTTATATTCATGTTATAGCTTATATAGCTCACTAGTTGTTTTGAGTCAATTCAAAATTTTCACAACTTGAAATTTTATACATTTATATATTTAAAAGTTTATGTTTGCTCAAATTTTTGATCTCACAAAGGAAATTTTCATATTCTTTTTTCTTACATCATGAGAAATCCTAATTAATTTGTAAGGACTTCAACTATGACGTTATTCCTAAATGAAAATCTCATTTACTCTTATATTCTTTACACGTGTGTCGTACTTTTGTCTCACTTTGGTCCTACTATTAGAATTGTTCTAGAACAATTATAAATCAAATAACACATAATTTACACTGAAGGATTCGATATTACGAGGCGTGTAACCTAACACGACACAACTCATTTCATTCCTCTTAGACACTTAAGTGTTAAATGCATATTACAAGTGAGACATATAATACAACTTTCATGCCTTTAAAATACCTTCAAAGGAACTATTTCAATCATTGCGTAAGAAAGCATTAAATTATCTTTAAAGAATAACCTTTTGAGAGGTCCCACAATCTATTAACTTCATAATAATTCCAGGGTGGACACTACACCCTATTGCAAGACAATAAAAGAGAGTTCTAATATATTTAACTCACAAAACCTTCAAGAAACGAGAGGTAATCCGCTACTACACGCCAAGGGAATAATTTTATCTAAGAAGGATAATGGGGTTAAAAACAAGGCTTTATTCTATAGGTACTTGGACACGTACACTCCACTTTTGTCATTTAAATCTCAACATGAGATCAATCGTAGGAATATAACCAACCACCTTTTCTTTATTTTGGCCACTCACTAGGGTTCCAAGGAAAGATACTCATATGAGTTTTACGGGGCCAATTTTTCAATTTCCCCATTTCTCTTAAGTCAACATCTTCCAAAACAAAACAAAATTCTTAGAGTTAGTTACAATTTCCACCCACAAGTTAACCCCTTAATCAGGAAAGGTTTTCTTTAATTCCAATTACACTCAAGGATCTACACCGAACTATAAATATCAGTTTAAGGTGAGAAGAGATATTTATCCTATAAAACCTTTAGAATTTTATAAGACGAAAGTTTTATGTTGTTACTAGCCAAGGTAAAAATTTATATGTGAGGAACTAAAGAGATCTTTAACAAGAGTTTAATGCCCATGAGAACTAGCTCAATAAATCCACTTTTTTCATCTATATTCCACAAAGAGTTCATTTGATGATGAATTTAATCCTGTATCTAACTTCATAAGGATCTAGTGGTCCACTTGGATACTAGCAAAGTGTTAGTTCTACTTGCCCCATATATGATAAGGTCACCCACATAGTCGTTGCTTTGAATAAGTAATCTTAATTTATAGAAATGATCTTTCCGAGAATTCTCTTAGGAGTAGTACAAAAATTCTAGACATGAGGATCAAATTATTTCTTCTGATGTTAGTGTTTTGTTACTTGGATGTGACTAGATTGAGAGGGAGTGTATAACATTGGTTAAATAATAACTTCATTTATATGGTTTAAAAATAATAGATTATTACTATACATTTTGAGTTTATATATGAACCACGATAACTATTGGGAAAAAGACTGCTTTGATCATCTAAACTGTAAGAAACACATTTAAAACAAAAAGAACATAACGCTTGTGAAGTAAACAGTACATTTTTTACCGATTTACATCTTCATTTACATAGTTAGTCCTACATTCCTTCTGTGTCACTCCTACTAGTATTCAATGGTTATCTATAAAACAAAGAAGTTACAAACCACATAGTTTTACAGGTACAATGCTTGAAGATAAGAATCCAAGAGGAACAACGATTTTCGAAACACTAACTTTAATAATGCATTTTTGTTTAATTCACTTATATCCAACATTTGTAACCTATCTCAATGTACAATATTTCAATTTCATCTCACTAATTATGACATATCACACTCTTAATACGCCTTGTTCAGAGTACCTACAACCAACGTTGTGTCAATCATAGGACTAGTATGGAAATCCCTTGCACTCAAGCATGAAATAATAAATTCATCATTTCAAGTAATTCAAAACAAGGCAGCGAAGAGATAAAGATAGGGAGATAGTGAGAGAGGTCATTGCGTCACACATTCACACTTTCACATTCCTTTGTACTTTTCTTTTTCAATTCTAGAGAGAGTAAGGAAGAGAGAGAAAGTATAGAATTTCTTTTCTTTTATATTTACCATATCATAACCACAAACATCACCTATCCATTTTCCTTTCATTTTGAGATCCATATACATTTTCAAAACCAATCAAAATTTCATAATTATTTCTAAAGAGAGAAGGAAAGAGAGAGAAAACATTATACTTTTCAAAAACCATTCATGCAAGAAATTTACCAATTTATACTCTATAAATTATGATACGATATTTTAAAAAAAATCCATGAGTAACTAGAAGCTAGACAAAGCCCTCAGAAGGTTGATCTAGCTGAAGTTACAATTTTTTGTAAGTTGGCCGCAACGGTGCAAGTGTTTATATTTGGGCCCCAAACACGCTCGATTTAGCTTCAAACACAAATTTTAATGATTCCTACTTACTCAACCGTATAATTATAATTCATCGCATCCGATAGAAGTCGTTTACGATGGGTAAGGCTCAAGATACCAAGGAAACTTTGGGTTCATTGATCGTAATAGTGTCAAAAAATCTTGTCACACAGCTACCAGTGGGAACCAAAACCCACTTGCAAAACTAACCTCTGAAATATTTTTTGTTAAACTGAGGGTTGGTTATATTTCTCCTAATGAAGGTCTCGAGGTAGGTAGGAGTAGTTTTTAGTTTTGTGAAATTGATATGATAACCGTTAGTAAAAACTAATCGCATTTACTTAAAAACTGAAGTGTCACCCCAAGTGACTGAATACGAAATGGAAACCAAAACTTTTCTGTCCAAGGCATCAAATTTAGTTTATCATTTATATGTATGGCCCTCGAGATGTCATGAACCAATAAGAAACATACTAGAGTTCTTGGTTGGTAAAACGATTTTCTTTGGCACTCTATCTACATGGTGTCTAAGGTCCTTTTTTTAAATTTTATATTTTGTTTTCAGGCAGGGTAAGATTTGCATTGTTCATTTAAATTGCATTCGCCATTATTCTACACATTTAAAACCCAAAACAAGAACGATAAAATGTGAAGTTTCAATGTAAGAAGGAAGGGAAATCCATACCTATTTTGTGCACCAACCGCATCGCACAATCAATGAGATCACATAACCTTTAGGAAGTCCGGAAAAAAGTCCTAAGGATTTCATTTTTAAAAAACAGATGGGGTATTATCTAACTATTTTCATATTTTGTTCGAAAATTTCTATACCTATTTCCACAAAACCAACTACGTAGAACCTGAAATCAACGTATTTCATAAGACTACATCTCTTTTCTTCCTTTCGCAAACACTCCATTTCTCTTCTGTATGTGACCGATTTTTTTATTGGCATACATGTCTATAAAAGAACTTGCCATCATCATTGCTCGGAGAGAAAACAAAACTTCCTCCACCTACGCTTTGGTGGATAACCAGACGAGTTCTGAGGATCCCATTTTGGCACAGCTGAGGGGGAAAGATAGTAGAAAATTTGAGTGGAAAATTTCATAGGCTATGGGGTTGGATTTTCCCCTACAAAATGACATTCCTCAAATTTTTATACGCCTTTTTAAACTAACCAAAAACTGTTCCAAGGATTCCATTATGAAGGAAAGAGAAAAAGACAAATCTTGGAGAGGTATACGTGGGACAGTAGGAAATTCACTCTCAATGTCTTAACTGAAACAAAACAGCTCGAAATAAAAGCTAAGGAGAAGGGAAAATTAAGTGGTAGCAGTAATCTACCCTGAGAATGGTGTTGTAAAGGTTACAGTGCACATAACACAGGTGGACAGAAGCAGAAGATGTAAAATTAATATATCTAGAAACTATGCCCAAATGTAGTGCCTCTTGATCCTCAACTTTTTTCTTCTTCTTCTACATACAATGAAAAAGAAGCAACAAGCAGAAATTTCCTTGCCTCTCAGAGACAAAACAACCCGCTTCAGGTGTAGCTATAGATCCAAATCAATAAATTTGTATATAAAAAAATGAGGAGAAAATACAGCTAAAGATTTCAGTCCGCGTGCAGGGCTGGTTTAACCCATGCTGGTATTGATTTTTAGATAGATATTAGTGAGATATCTGTTTGGCACAGTTTCATATCACCGCAACACTAAAATCTTATAAAATCCTCTCCGTGGCATTACCACCCCAAAACCTACCAAGTTCTAAGCTTTCCTTTTGACTTAGGTGAGAAGGGAAGGAAAAAAATTAAAATTAAAACAAAGTCTGGTTTTGCACCTCCCAAAAAGTGTTTCCTTCAAGGTTTGTAAGGTCTTATAAACAAATCCCTTTTAACAAATCTACGAACTAATTAAAATTTCATTCAAAATAAAATTCAACACGTCTCCCATATTGGCACAGGTTGGGGAAATGAACAACAAATGGGGGAAAGGGCATTAAAAAAACAAAGTGTAAGGACTACGTGAACCCCAAGATTTCCTACATTTTTTTATTTATTGTTTTAATTCAAAAAATTTACTTTGAAATGTAAGATTGTTTATTTATTTATATTGTCATTGATCAAATTTCACAGGGGGCATTACAGTCTACTTTGTGGTAGAAGATGGGTACTAAGCGGAAAAGGTCTACCACTTTTCATCCAAAGATAGAAGGGAAAACAGAAGTGGTAAACCATATTTTGGTTTTTAGATCCTGAGAGGATACAAAAAAAAAACATCCTAGGACTTGGGATGAGAATTTGGTACATATCTAGCATTCTTATAATAGGGAAGTTCATGGTTCTACCAATAAGACTCCTTTTGATACATGTTTTGGTTATTTACCTAGGAGTGCGTTTGATGTTGTTATGACACTACAACACAGACAACGTGAAAGTGGATTTGAAATTCCAAAAAAATGAGAATTTTATTGAGAAGATTCAACAAATACACCCCCAGGTAAAGGAGAGGTTGAAAGAGTCACAGGACAAGTACAAAGCATGACATGATCAACATACAACTGAGCATTCTTTCCTTATTGGGGATAAGGTATGGTTGTACTTGATAAGATAAAGGCTACATGGTAAAGCTAAGAAACTTAAACCTCTTTGATATGGGCCATTTGAAGTTCTAGAATAAGTGGGTAAGAATACATTTTTCTTGGATTTTCCTCCTTATATGAGAATATATTATGTTGTGATTGTTGAGAATTTATGTCTCTTTGAGCCCTCCATGCTAGATCAGGAAGAAGTTGAATTTTTGTTACCGTCTATTGAGGATCTTGCTTCGGAAAATCAGCGGGAATTAGAGGAAGATGTAGTATTGTAGTGGAAAGAGAGAAAAACATAGTGATGAGTGCAAGACAGGTGGTTCCTTAGGTTGAAAGGTCAATTTGCTATCAAGGCCAAGTGGTATTCCATAGAAGATGTGGGGAAAACAATTCCTCACCTCATCAGTCCTTGAAGCTTTTAGGGACTGAAAATCCTCAAATTGGGGTGGTATGATCCAAAAATATATCTAGAAGTACCCAATACTATATATTCTCTTTTTGAAACTTGTAATACATACCCTCAACATGGTCATTACATTGGAAATGGATAAGTCAGGATAACAGTGATCCAAACACCTTCAAATGATGAAAAATTCCATTGTTGTTTTGTTCCATGTGATAACTATACAACGGTCATGGAACCACAGTGATGGTTACATAACTTCCACTCTTCATAGAGTAACGGTCGCAAAACCACCGTGGTAGTTTCAGGACCGTCATTCGTAGGCACCAGTGGTTGCGCGACCACCCTAGACGTCCCGCAACCGCCGCTCTGCAGACTCCAGTCTCCAGCAGTTCTGCCGCAACGACATCCAAAAAGTGGAAACTCAATACTTGTAAATTTTTGGGCTTCCTAATTTGTTTCATTTCACATTTCCTTTCATCTTTGGGAAGAGAAACTATAAATACAAGTGCATTTAGTCATTCTTGGAAAATGATTTGGAGTGAATTCAAGTGTGATCAAATAAGGAAGTTAGAATTATTATTTTTTGTTCATAGACAGTTGAGTTCTTTCTTGTTGAGGATTGTAAGCAATTAATACAGGTAGAAGGAGCTTTAATCCTTATTGAAGGTCATATTTTGACAATGAACTTGTATTGTATTGGAGATTTACATAGTGAAGGGAAGCAATTGCTTAACTAGTTCGAGTGTTTCTCACATTGGGTTTCTCCAGGAAAAAATCCTTGTCTCCTTGTCTTTCATCTCTTATTTTCAGTATTATGTGAATTATTCTTTCATAATATATTGATAAGAACTTTGGTAGTTTTCATTCATTATCACTAAGATATGATCTGTTTATTGTCTAAAAGAGGTAGTTTATGGATCAGTTTCCATTTCTTAGTAACCCTACCCTAGATGTTCCATTTAGGTTGGTAAGGATTCAATGTTTTTATATAAGTTACCAACATGCATGAGATTTTAGTGGTTGATGTTCTAGTTTCTATTTGTACCAGGTTTTTCTTCCAACATGTGTCATTTTCATGGCATCATTACTAGCCATTGCTCGTGTAGGTATTAGTATGATATGTCCTTATGTATCTGTACAAGTGAATCACATGTACAAAGAAGAATTAGTTTAATAAATACAAAAGGAAAACACAAATAAACAAGATAACAAGAGTACATCTCAATAGATGTATACCAAATCTAAATATGCTCATCTGTAAAAAGTAATGGTATATGAATGACGAGTACAGTTTAATATTAAAGAAACATATACTAATATATTTTTAATATACAAGTTATTTACATCATACTAAGAGTACATCAAAATACAAATGTATTACACATTCACATATTGTTCACTGTAAATGATTGTGGTCATTCAGATGGTAGGAGAAATATTTGGCTTAGGCATAGGCATTTCAAACCACTCATAAAGGAAATCAAGCCAGGATTAATCCATGTGTGGAAAACAAATTCGAAGAGGGTTGTCACCTACCTTAGAATATTCATACAACAAAATAGGTAATGGAATCTGAATACCAATATTTTTCAGGATCCTCATCCACTACTTGTGGAGCTACACATTTTTAAAAATGCCTAATTCTCTTCTATATTCTCATCAATTTTATTAACACGAGTGCTCGGAGTTGGTAAATTGCATCAACAAGGAGACAAATATATTTAATGTTGTGTATAGTGTTTCTTAATATCCAATTTGAAAATAGAGTAACAGATCGGGTCTTCTATTCAAGCCCTATAATATTTTCGTCAGTTTATAACCTGCAATATTTGCACAGATATAAGTATTATTTAAAAAGGATCAAAGAAAAATCTATCAGAAAACAAACGCTAAGAACAATACATATGAAATCATATGAATAAGAAAATATTTGGGAAAGTATCCACACCAAATCTAAACGCAAGGCACCAGAAGAAATTACATAAGAATAAACTAGGATATTATTTAAATTATTTGTATTTATTAACCTAATCATTGAACTTTTTTAATACATTGTGATTTTACATATGAGCATTGGATGGCTGCGCTATACTACATTTTTTAAGTTGTCATAAATGAATGCAAATTAGTCTATTTACAGAAAGAATGTATAAGAACCAACTGCGAACGAAATCAGAATGAGGTTTCCATCATCGACATGTTTTGATAACAAGATTAGAGACAAAATTTTAAAAAATAACTTTAAAAAATGGAAAACCACTTAAGAAGATATTTACAAAAAATGAACTCATAACTATTTAAGTGTCAATACCATTTCAGATGATACTAATAAATCATTAAATTGAGATGTAAGCTCTAATAGTGAAATTACTTTGAGTAAAATAAAAAATATTGCAACCTTTTATTATGGTCTCCAAGTTAACTAGGACTCAAGGGCCTCCCTGTGTTAGCCCAGAAAATTTCTATGTTTTCTTAAAGGATACTCTGAATATAATTTTATTTTCTCTATAATTTCATGTGCCTTTGAAATGTGTGTGTGGGTGTGGGTGTGGGTGTGGGTGTGAATGTGGGTGTGTGGGTGTTTGTGTGTACATGTGCGCATGACACGTGTGTGTACATACATGCATACATATATACATACATACATACATATATACATATATACACACACCAATATGTATGTATGTGTGTGTATTTGTATAACTAAAATATTGATTTGGGTTATTCAATAGGGCCTTAACTAGAAGGGATATGCATGAAAATTGGTTGAATATTGACATTAGTGATGCTCCTAATAGATACTATACATAGTTGTCTTAGCATTAGGTTTTAGAAAATGCAAAGAATTATTTAATAAGACTAAATTTTTAAAATAGGATACTTTCTCATATAATGGTTTTGAGGATGTGACAGTTAAGGAAGACACACTTCCTAGTTTATTATACTGCCGAAGGCAAGTATATTGGTTTCACCTTGACTATTAATTTTGTTTTCTTCATCAATAGCAATATGCCATGTGTTCAGATAACTTATTTTTGTAAAGTTTTACATAAATTTTTGAGAATATTCTACTTCCCTTTATTAAGGAATATTCTACAATTTTTACTTTCTAACTATAACTTTGATGAAAAATCTACATAACATTTAATGCTTGTCTCATCAACACATTGTTATGTCATGTCAGGCTCTGAGTTTGGAAGATTGTTGATGTTTTCCTTTGGTACAAATAGTATTGATATTTATTTTTTGAATGACCCTTCACATGCGCTAGGCAGTAGTTTCCTCTCATAGACAATTGTACCTCTTCAGATAGTAGGAGATATTAGGGTTACAAATTTATCTCCCTCTGCCTTTGCCTACAGAACAATGCACTCTAATGGTGACCGACAACAACCCAAACAAAAGGACCCACTTGACAAAAATGGCAATGCAGCACCAGATACGGACGCCCATAAATTCAGCCTCCTCAAAAGGGTATGTATCTGTTCATCTAATTATGTCTATATTGAATTGAGTTGGCCTCTGTTTTGTCACTTTGTTGTGGAACTTCACAAGTTAGTGGGGCCACTGTATTGTGGGTTCTACATTCAATCAAATATGTTGCGGAATTTCACAGGTTAATGGAGCCAAGAGTATATTAACGTAGATCTGATGGAGTTGTTGATGCATTCCGTGGAAGGATTACCTGCTGGAATCGAAAGCACAGTTCATCTTCCAACCCAGCTAATGCCTCTGTTCAGCATGGTGGCCAGGGGATTGGAGAAGCCCTTACAAAATTTACTCAAAAATATTTCTCCCTATTTTGTAGTTTATGATGTAGTATTACACTGGACGTCTAAAGTGGCTCTTAGGTTAAAAATCCCTACAATAGCATTCTCGACCTTTGCAGCGGTTTGTTTGAGGTATTTCTTTTGTCCATATCGAAGGTTTGAAAAATCCGTAGATCTAACCAGACCACCTCCTGATTATCCCTCGAGAAAAATCTGATATCGACCATTTGAAACAGGGTCTATGATTGGGTTCTACATCAGAAACAATTCTTACGCTTATAGAGATGAGAGGGAGAGATAGATCTGTTCATTGACAGTTTAAATGATTCCTCTATAATTCTTATAAAATCTTGCCATGAGTTAGAAGGTAAATTTTAGGACTATTTTCACAAGGTTATCTGCAAATAAGTGATTCAAAGAATAATTATTGTATAAAATGGTTGTTTATGTATCATTTGGAACTGAATATTTTCTTCCAGAAGAATAGATCAGAATTCGACATCTATTTACCTTTTATTTTGATCAAAGTTGAATGTATCATTTGGAACTGAATATTTTCTTCAAGAAGAACAGAGCAAAACTTAACATCTATTTACATTTTTTATTTTATCAGAGTAATATAGAGGTAAGAATGGCTAGGAGAAATCAATACGTTAGCGCTCTTAATCTCACCCTATTAAGCTTACAATTTTCAATATCTATGCTTAGGATTTTACACTATTTGCATGAATCAGAGTGTCCATTAATGTAATCTTTTTCAAATGTTGATGTCTAGGTACTAGAGTGCAAATGATGCGAGCTGAAACTGAACATCCTTTATATCCATTATTTACAGCTGAAATTGTTGTGGCAGTTTCAACGACTATAGCAGCTCAGGCAACTCTTGAGGTTGTATTAATTTTCACAATGAGATTATTATCAAATTTTATAAATTACCATGTTTAATTCTTTAAATGCAGACATCGCACAGAGATTTTAGATTTTTCTATCATTTCAGTGCGGGATGGCATGTGATTTATTAAAGTGGTCCTTAAAGAGCCAGACATCCAGTGATTCCTTGTCTACTTCCTCCTAGGTAACCTAGGATTGTTATATATAATAAGCGTTCAAATGAGACCAGTGTTTGGACTGTTGAATTATCTGAGGTGCATGCGGCAGCTCGTGGTGGCCACCATACAGGGAAATTTATTTTATCAAAAGTTTTTGAAGATGTTCAGCCACCTATGGTATGTCATATGGATGTAGCTACGAGTGACATACTATGGTCATTTGTGGATGCTAATATAATTGGTTTTTTCTTTTTCCTATTCCACATTTGGGAAGTTTAGATGTTTTGGTTATATTCTCAAGACTTTGGGTAAATAAATTGGTATTTTTTTCCTAAGCCATTTTCTCATATGAGTTTTACAGGACATGTCTTGACATTACTAAATTATTATATGGTTGCTATGTTTTGATGTACCTTTAATCTTCTTGGTTGGGATTTTGTGATGGCATTTTTTACAGATGTATGTTACGTTCTCATCTAAGTTTCAAAAAATGTCAGATCATAGTCTTGTGATGTTGCTATGCTTTGTTTCAAGACTTCTTCATAGTGCTTAATTAATTTGTTTGTTTCACTTTTCTTGTTACTCTATCCATTTTTTACAACTGTTGAGATTTCTTAGTATGTAGAGTACAAACTAGATTATACAAATGACATCAAGTAATAGGAGTCAATGTAATTACTGTGATCTAGAATCTTCCAGTGAATTGTATAATAGGTGGTATGATTTAATAAATTAATTGTCATATTGTAAAATAGTTATTTCTAAATTCTGATCTTTGTTGGTATAAGTACATTGCATAAGGATTGGAAATTTTATCAGAATTATAGTAGATAGCTTTAATCTTGTGAACAAATCCTACTTTGTGACTAATTTGTTGTTTCTTCTATTTTGACGTCTAGACATAAGAATCAAGAAATCATAATAAGGAGAAATTAGACAATTGCAAACATGTAGATGTATAGTTAGAACTTGGAATCAAAGAGACTGGAGAATAATGTCTTAGTTCAATTTAAAATGACTCATGCTATGTATTGATATAATCTCAAAAGAAATAATGGTAAGTTAGATTATATACATAGATGATTGTAGAACCAATGTGTCTTAAGAGAATATTATAAAAATTAGTTTTAAACTTTGAAGTGTATAAGAAAAATTGTCAACCACTGTAAAAAAAATAAGAGTTTTTGGAACATGCATATTTGTTCCTTCGATTGAATGCAAAATCTATATATATCTTAAGTCACACATGCACATGAAATATTTTAGAAAAAAAATTAAATTTGAAAGAGTAACCAACAACAATAGAATTTATATTAGCTATTTAAACTACGTCCATACCTTTGGTCTCAAAAAAATATATATCGATAAATGAAAGCTTAGTTTTGTATTGGCCATCTATTTATAAATGGAAGCTTAGTTTTGTATTGGCCATCTATTGATAAATGGAAGCCTAGTTTTGTATCGACCATTTTTTATGTTGCCCAAGATTCTTTTGGATGTTTTTGCTCAAGTTTTAAATTGTTTTGAAACATTTTGTTGGACTGAACTCCTATATATGCCATTTTACAACATTTCTTCTGGCATTCGTATTGTGCCTTGATGAATCTTTTTTTAAATTAACAATACTTGAAAACAATTATCATCCTTTCGATGTTTCTCTTACTACCTTATTTGCTAAATATATTTCAATTAAATATCCATCTAGCAATGAAGTGACCACATATTTTCTCACAATTGGAGTAGTTTTCCATTGTCCATAACATTGCGTACAATAGTTCACAAATAAGGTTTCAATACAACATATGTATATTTTCATCTTGATGTTTGAGGAGGCCAACATAAATATGGCCTCCTCAAACATCATCATGGCAGCCTTGGGTTCCAAAATATTGGTGCATTCCTTCAGCCTTCTACACAACACCAGAGGCATAAACAGGCACATGACTTCACACAATAGTCATGATCTACCAGTCGTAGAACCTCTTAAGCTTGGCACTTAGACTTGTTGCTTCCCGTGTCTTTCCTGTTGCTCTTTATATTTTTTTTGTATTTGTTTGTTTTTTCCTTCTTTCATTGTCTTGTTCTCTTTGCTCCTCTTGTAGTCCCTCTAACCTTTTGGGTTACTTCCAGACATTAATTTTTAAATTAAATTAAATCTTGCTAAACATTCAAGATGCACATCCTTGCATTGTGGATTGCGTACATAAGTTTTTGTATCTCACCCCTTCATAAACTATTGTGTGTCACACTTGTGCAAGTCTTTCCCATTATCCTCTTATATCTCCCTCTCTTACACTAGATGTCCCCACTTTATCCCTTTCAGCGTCGCCATTGCACTTGTGTGATTGCCACTGTAATGTAGGATTGTTGCAGTTGTGATACTTATATATTGTCCTCCAGAAGGCCCTAGCCGAATATCATATGACCGTGTGCCCATGTAACTATATGATTCTTACCCCTGGTGATTGCGAGAACGTATAGAGTCACTGCAATAGTTTTCTTTGACACTTATAGTACTATAAGAACACACTTTTCATACATCCGAGATGATTCGAGAGAGAAACATTTAGGTAAATTTTGTAGGATAAATGTGTTCTCTATCTTAGGATGTTTCGTGATTTACAAAACTTACTATCCTGTTGATGAAACGATTTCTGGATGGACAGGTTTACTGGGGTGGTTGGATTGATAAATTCAGTCAACTATGTCTGACATACTCTCCGGTACAGAGGAGTAAATCCAAATTATTTGTATACAGAGCAACATTTTGAGTTCTCGAGCATGGCAAGGGAGTCTTACAGTGTGTTGCAGTTGCATCTAAAGGACAAACAACAATTTTAGCACTTTAACATGGTGAATGAATATTAATCAAAATTTTTGGTAGGATGTATATGCTTTCCACGTAAGGGGAATGTCTGAGGTTTTTATTATTTGGTGCATATCAAATGAAAATTGCTATGAAAGGTTACATCTATGAATTACTACATTTTCAAGATGAAGATTCAAATTCACAAAAATAACAATTCATTAGTTCATTAACCTCACAAATCTAGCAGAACTATAGGTTAAAGTGCTAAATGTTAGTATGAAGACCTTCCACAATTTTCTCCTACTGCACTTTTTGAATTTAATTTCGTTATAATCCGAGAAAATACAAAATGGAGAAGATCTATATTTGTGTGTTGTTTAAATCAGAATTTTAGAGCATGAGTAACTACACTGCCAACTCCAAGTTTGCATTTTCTATTTTTTCTCTATCTTATTTACAGTAAATCATTATTTTCTTGATTATTGTGCAAAAAATTGAGACATATTACATATGCTATAAGTGAATTTAAATAGCTTTGATCTTCATTTATTCAATAGTGTTCTCCTTTTAAGATTCTCACATCTTGAACCTTATTAGGAAGTTGTGGATGAAGTATCGAAAGAAAATGGAAGCAATTGCTTTAATAAGTCACTTCTCCAGTGAATTGAAGTAATCTATGCTAATGCACTCTTCTTTAGTTATGTGCATTTTTAGTTGTATTTGATTATATTCAAAGCTTTTTTTTTCATTGCAATTTCGTAAAAGCACCTGAGCATGTATTTTATCATTGTTTGTTTTTTAAATTTTAATCTAACTTGGAGATATTGCAAAATAATCAAAAGAAATGGTTTGACATGTGTCACATTTATGTAAAACTTTTTATTTCATTGTGTGGACAGTAATTTAAACTATTGTTGATGAGTTCTTAGGGTCTGTCTTCTTGTACTCTATAATTGTTAACTTTTGCCTAAATATGTTACCCATCTTATACAATTGTAAAAATGACTTAGAGGGCATCAATTTTTCAGGGTAAGTAGAATTGATGATGTATGTTTTTTTCGTTGAATTCTTAATCTGCAGCAACAAATGTAAATAAATTCATTCACATCATTGATTTTGTGTATGTAATAATCAAACAATGTTGTATAATTAATTTCCAGCAATGGTATGAGTTTGGCCATCTACATGTTGCAATTAGAAAAAAGGACGTTGATACCAATGACCATTGTTGTAACACATGCTCAAATAGTTTACATTTTAATTTCATGCTTCTGGACTTTGCATAAATCTACCTGATCAGACATGACTACATTTGTTAAAAATTCTAACTTGTCCTCTTGACACTTTGGTGCATGCAAGATATTCACTTCACAAACAAATCAAAATTTTAGGAGCATTTTTGTTGCATTTAATTCATAATTTTGCATATAATTCTCCTCCACATTGCAAAAATAATCACATATTATATACACCTTAGGATTATTTTGATCCTCGCCGTCTAATCTGTAACCCTAAATTTTCCATACCCTTCCATACGGAAGTCAAACTAGCAATAGGAGTATATTCAATTTTGACAATCTATTTTGTTGGAGTAAACACTAATTTCTCCCATCCAGTGCTAGATTTTGACGTTCAATGTTACATGTCGCAATAATATTTTTTGACTGTCTATAAAATTATATGGATGTCATTTGATGTTCAAAATATAATATGCACATCCAATTTACTTTATATTAACTATTACAAAATACAAAAATTTAGTAAAATTTTACATCCACAAGATTGAAACAATAAATTTAAATGACTTTCTAAAATTAAATTGGAGTAAATAATTATTAAAAATGAGTGCTACCTTCTTACATCCAAATTCCAATTTGGAGCAAATTCAGTCTTCAAATTTCACATTTAGTGCAATAATTACAGTTTCCAATATTTATTTGTAAGAAATCAAACAAATAACAATTAAAAAACAATTACAAATCAAAATCAATAGAAAACGCTAAACAAAAAATCAAATAAAACTAAAAAAGAAATCAAACAAAATTGAAAATCAAAATTAATAGATGTTTTTATTTCATGATCATCAATAAGATTGTAAGATTCAATTATTTTTATTTTATTTATATTTGAAAATTTCTATTTTTATTTCTATCTCAAAAAATTTAATATCCTTCCCATGTCAGGACTTAATTCAATCCCAGCTGGATAAGAAGGATCCATCCCATGTCACTGCCCTGGAACTCTTCACCTCTCTACAGAACGTAAGGACTAAGATTGACAAAGCAGACAAGTGAAGAAGACTATCCTTACTTTCGGTTTTCTATTTTTTTGTTGTCAGGATGTTGTTTTCACGTTGCTTTGTTGTAGTTTTGTCACTTTTTTGACCCTTTTGTATATTTTATCAGATAACTATAATTGGATATTCTTGTATAATTTGGATGTTGATACAAACTTGATGTATTTACTGCATTATCTGGCTTTGAAGCATTTTTGTAATAGGGTATTGTCCCTTCAACACTATGGACAGTATTTTCTGCCATATCTGGCTTTTAAGCACTTTTTGTAACAAGGTATAGGCCCTTCAAAACTATTTACCCATAATAAAAAAAATTAATATATAATATAATATTTAATTTATTAACTTTCTTAATTATCACACACACACACACACACACACACACACACACACACACACACACAGATATATATATATATATATATATATATATATATATATGTGTGTGTGTGTGTGTGTGTGTGTGTGTGTGTGTGTGTGTGTATGTGTATGTGTATGTGTATGTGTATGTGTGTGTGTATGTATGTATATGTACATACATATACATACATACATATATATACATATACATATACATATATATATGTATATATATATATATGTATGTATGTATGTATATATATATATATATGTATATATATATATATATATATATATATATGTATATATATATATATATATATATATATATATATATATATATATATATATATATATATATATATATGTATATATATATATATATATATATATATATATATGTACACACACACACACACATAGACATATATGTGTGTGTGTGTGTGTGTGTGTGTGTACACGCATATATATTGATGGTTAAATTTGTAATATACATGTCTTTTTTACATTTAAATTATATTTTTACATGTCAATTATGACTGTCATATTTTAAAAGTGGTAGTATTTTGACATCTAAAATGACTAAAAATGTCTAAACGCCTTGCAAAATCCAAGCCTGCTACCGTCAACATATTCTATTATTAGCAAATATCATCTTTTTTATTCAATTCAATTCATTTATTTTAGGTGTTGAATTTAATTCTTATTTTTAGGTTAAAACGAATAAAATAAGAAAGTGTGTTTGTATGCATGCATAGCATGCATTGTTTTTAGCGGTTGTTCTATTTATAAGATTCTCTATTTAGAGTTATGAGTGTTATATGTTTAGCTGAAGCCATCTTATATTAGAGGTAATTTTTACCTGCTATAGAAGCACAATGTAGGGAGTTGAAGCTTATGCAAAGAAGGAATTTTTAATGAAGCACAACTGCACTATAAATAGTGGTTTATTCTATTATTTTAATTTACAATTCTTTTAATTCTAATATTTTTTGTTTGATGTTTTTGTATGCTAATATTCTAAAAATTGGTATCAGAGCATTGTTTTTTCATCTAGTTTTTGAATTGAAGTCAACTATGACCTCTACATCTAGATAATCTTTACTAAGTTTGTAGAAACCCTATTTTACACGAAATAATTATGAGTATTGGTGTTTAATCGTGAAGGCTCTATAAAGATCACAAGATGTGTGGGAAATTATTGAGAACGGGTACACAAAGCATCCATATCCAGCTTCGTATATAATGTACTCTCACAGGAAGAAAAGGATATTGTAGTGCCCACTCCCCTTCGACACCTTTTTTATTATTGTTCTCAATACTGTCGTCTGTACTTATGGATATATTATAGTTTTTGATATAGCATGCTTAATAGATATCAGAGATAATGAACTGTTATTGATTTGATTCTTATATGATGCATATGGACATTGGAGACATTTGATGTTGATCTTGATATATTGTTGACATGATTATTTAACTGTATTTCTGACATGTGATATATTTAATCATGTTTAGTAGACCTTTGATAATTGGACTAATGTTGTGATCGTTTTGACGTAGATAAAATGTGGAATGGAAATGTGCTAGAAACTTTAGTGATATCGTATCTTGCATAGATGATATTAATTAGTATATAGTCGATTTTAGATTTATATCATATATTTTGGCATGAATGTTTTAATGCGGCCACGAGGCCGAAGGAGGTATTCTTTGTTTTGCAGTTATATTATATTCACAACAATATCAGGGGATTGGAGACTAACCACATCAGAATTCGAGAAGAATTCAACTAGAGTCACCATGGCAACGTGTAATTGTGTGTGTGTTAGAATTATTCAGTTAGGAGAAAATTATGACCTAGGGGTCATGTGTTGTTTTGTTTTAAGTTTCGCTCTTTGATAATGTTAGTATGTATTTCCTTTAGTAATGAAATTTACATGTTTTATTATCTAGATTTTTGGATTTATGTTTACCCCTTCCTTATCCATGGGTTGTACTATCTTAATTAAGCTAATGTAAATTTGTCCTAAACTAATTAAAGATGTGACCAAAAAGGAGTGCATTAATTAGAATTGATTTACTCTTGGTTTTTGTGTTGAGCGAAGTGTGTTTGATTTTTTAGTGTAGCACACTCTAACCTTCATGGGAAACTCGAATTTGGCCTTAGAGGCCAAATTTGGAAGCATGTGGGACGAATAAAACTTGTCCCACACCTCTTAAATTCCCATACCAACCCTACCTATGGGTTGGGGGGTCAAATTTAGGCTCTTTTAGGTGTTTTGGGAAGTTAAAAAGGTGAAATGTTAATTGCACTTTCTTTAAAATATTTAATTTTGTCCTTTGGGGGAGTGGGCTTAGATGGAGTGTGTAAGGTTCTTGTCATTCCTCCAACCACTTATTGATTGTGCATTGGAATATGAGGTTGACCAAGTGATGTGGAGTGGAGAGGAAATGAGGTGGCATCCTACTTGGATCCACATCATCTCTCCCTCTCCTTTCTCTATTTATTGAATTCTTGTTACTTGTTTTGGGGTTGGATGATCATTTTTAGTCTCTTGAATTTTTGGAGAGTGAGAGGATTTGGAGAGATTTTGTGAATTGTTGGAGCCTTGTGGATGCTTGTTTGATCTTTGGAGAAGCTTGGAACTTCATACTTGGAACAAGCTCTACCATGGAGAGGTAGTAGCTTCACCTTATTTTTAATTATGTTATTTATTTTTTTGTATGTGTGTATATGTTGTGTTAAATGTTGTTATCTCTTTGAAATTCTTGTTAGGTGTGGGTAGAATGCCTAAGTTGGGAGTGGGAGGAGACTATGGGGATTTTTATGTAGGGAGGCATAAGAGTTTACCCTTTTTGTGGAGGGAGTTTTGGTTGGGTGCCCCACATTGTTTTTAGGAATGTTTTCATTGCCCTTTTTTGTTCTTACTATGAGGGAGACATAAGAGATGTAGGGAGGCATAAGAGTTATGGAGGTATAAGGGGTACTTGAGGGAGGCATAAGAGTTGTTAGGGGAAATTTTTATTTGTATTGGAGGCTTTTGGGTGGGCACTCATTCCCATTGGGAGGCATAAGTGGCCTCCCCATAGGTCTTACTCTTTTGGCTTTCTTAATAAGTCGTGTGATCTTGTTGCTTTGATGTTTTCTTCTTGTTGAGTTGTTGTTGTGTTTTGTATGTAAAAGGAATGAATGTGAAATTATATGTTAATTTTTGCACAAAGAGGCAGTCCCGTAACCGCCGCTCAGGCTATGACGGCAGTCTCAAAACTGCCACTCAATAGGGCGGCGGTCATGTGTTTGTCACCCAGGTAAGGCAACAGTTTCTCAACTGCCACTCTGGAAGGTGGCGGTCCACTATTTGTCACCCTGGCAGGCGGCATTCCCAAGACCACCGGTTTGCTTTGGGCGGAAATTCTGTCACTTATGACAGTATTCCACGGACCCGTGCCTGCGCATAAAATTTAAATTATTTTCACGAATTCCTAAGTTGTAAAATTTAACCTATTACTATCAACAAGTAAAATAAAGATAAATGCTTAGGAATAGGACAACAAAACACTCAAATGGTGAATCTAAAAGCATTCTTTCATTAATATCAAAAGGGGCAGGGTTTGCCCCAAATTTAAACCCAATACACTATAATCTTGGAATAAAAACCAGATTGGAGGAGGAAATCCCTCCAAATATTTAAATGAAATAGATGACATAAATAAAAGGAAAAACTAAGCTAATCCTAGTGTTTCACCTTTTTCTTAGATCGTTTCTTTGAAGCGTTGACAAAATAGATAAGGTAATAGGCATAGGAGAAATACCTGTTCAAATGTCAGTTGATCGGTTCTTGCACATGTATGACTTCTGAATCCACAACTAATCATGAGAGCTTTCTCTTGGCTAGGAGGAACTACCTGTAATGAAAACAAGACCACCAGAAGGGATTAAACAATATGGGCAATGAACTACCTAGCGTAAGCTAGATCTGGGAAGTATGACACTTCCTAGATGGTTGTCAGTCCACTTTTTTAAACAATTCAATGTTTTGAACAAAGTAAATCCTATTTTTATTTTAAAATGATTTAGGTATCTCACTTAAAAACAAAATAAGAAATAGATCTAATCTAACAGACTAAGTTAAAATAGAATCCAAAGGTCAAATGATTGGTTCTGGGTCTCTGTAGGTTTGATAAAGGTCTCGGGTAGATCACAGGTGAATGAGGGTGAGATAAAATTAGGTGGGTATGTCTCTGTTCAGGGCTATGTGGGAAAACACAGAGACCGATGTCAGTTAGGGGTGACCGACGGCGGTTACGTATAACCGGTGTCGGTTACTATGAGATCTTGAAATGTCATAGAACAAGCTTTTGGTCTCCTTTGTGATTACACAAAGGACTTTGGTTGGTCAAGACGAGGTATTGGGTGACTGGAGTAGGATTTTGCAAGGTCTTAATGGGTATATTGAGGTGAAAATGTGGAGAATGTCAATAGAGGGGCAAGGTAAACAATGGATGATAAAATGATGATGAAATTAAATAACCAGGAAAGTATGATGTTGTACTTACTTGGATTCCATTCCTGAAGGCATGTGTGTGAGGGATGGAGGTGATGATGATGGGTTTGAAGGTTGCAAGTGATCACCAACTGAAGAAAAGATTATGCATGGGTTGCATGTAAACTCCTCTTTGCTTAGATAGATTAGGTCATGGCTAGGATGGCTACGCAGGAGAAGATGCTCAATCTCCTTCCTTGGATGAGAGTTTTTCACTGGAATTTTGCTCTCTGAAGATGCGTTATCTCTCTGAGATGTGTTCTTGCTCATCAAATTTCTCCCAATCTTTTCCAACCTTCAAAATAAGGTAGTTTAGGGGTTAAAACTGGTAACCAACAGCGGTCCGGCTTAACCAGCGACGGTTAGGGGTAACTGACGTCGGTCAAGGCGGGATTTCCTAGGTTTACTAAACTAGGGAGATCCTCCTAATTTCCTTGGATCTTGTGTCGTTATCCTGCGGATTAGACTGGGAGCTTCTTGTGAGCATGCGGGAATGTGGTTAGAGGGAATGTAGGCATTGATTTTTAGGGTTTGGGTAAGTCTTAGTTAGTTATGGGAACTTGCTAAGAATAGGTCTTAGGTTGAGTTGGCTTGGTGAGGTGTCTAAGTGAGCTGTATATGGGGATATTATTTAAATAAGATATTTAAATAATAAATATAGTGAGGGTAATGCATTAATTTAATTTAATTAATTAAATTAATATTAGTGGGGTGAAGGGGGGGTTATGGCTAGGTAAATATAAGAACGGGTGCTTATATGTCGAGGGACAAAAGGGGGGTGTGACCTAATTTTAGTGTTTACATTTTGCCCCTTTTTTGTTGTGTATCTTGTATTTGTAAGTGATGCTAACACAAATAAGATGTGGTTGCCCCATGTGTGGGTGAAGGTGATCCCCCACAAACCAAGAACTGACGAGGCAGCAGGCTGAAGTGTTGAGTGGTTTGATAAAAGGTAAAGGTGAGGAAAAGGCAAGTGGGTACAGGGAAAAAGGGTGAAAGGGAAATCTAGGTAATGGGTCAGGGTTACAGGTAGCAACATTCAAACGCATACACATGTATAAATGATAACACGCTACCGGGTTTGCGAAGGGAAGAAATGACAAAAAAGAGAGAAAAGAGGGAAAAGTGTCTGGATAAAATGGGATGGTGAGCTGATAGTGTGATTTGACGAGCGTTGGGTTGGTGAGTAGCGGGTCCACAAGATCAGGGCGAGAGAGTTGATTAGTTAGAGGTTGTGGGTAGATATTCGGGGATGGCAAAGGTTGGAAAGGGATTGGGCAGACCACCGGCACAGTGGCCAGACGTGCCACCGAGACGGCGGCAGCGCGATGAGGTAATCGCCTAACTCTATAGGGTTAATTAGATAGAGTAGAGGTTGTGATAGTTGTTATATATAGGGTTTTGTGGGTTTTTATTATTTTGTGGGTGGGAAAAAATTAAATCGGGGATGGGGGAATAACGTGCAAAAAAAGAGGGGGGGAGGGTAGTAAATTGTAAAGGTGGGGTGGGTAGGGGTCTAAGGGGAGTTTAGGTCATTATAGGTGGGGTAAAAGGGGAAGGGGGAGGTTTATAAAAAAGGGGGTTTGGGAAGTCACGGATTTTTTTGCGACAGTGACCAGAGTCGGTCAAGCTTGGCCAGCGTCAGTTGGGTAGAACCAAGATCGGTAATCAAACAGGTGACCAATGTTGGTTACATGGTAACCGTGGTCGGTAAAGAGGAACCGATATCGGTCACCAAACAGGTGACCAATGCCATTTTAAGGGTGACGGGAGTCAGTTAGGATAAACTGGCATCGATCGGGATTTTAGGCACAAGGGTCCAAGAGGGATGTGGGCCAGGTAGTTGAGATGGGTAAAGTAAAAATAGGGTGGAGGGTAATGATAATTGGTGAATATGGTCATGGTAAATGTAGATTATTGTTGTGCTTGGATTGGATGCAGAGGAGATCGCAGTTACATATACAGGACAGGGTTCCACCGCTATTGGTGATATTGCACGGCTTAGTGACCCCCTTGAAGCTACAGCATGTGGAGGCAGTGGGCTTGAGTGGTATTCGGTGCTACCGACATGTTGTTCAGCAGCCCATTTTGATGGTTGCGCTTATCGATAGATGGGACTCCACGACTAACATGTTCCACCTTCCGACGGGAGAGATGACTATCACCCTAGAGGATGTGTTCCGGATTTTGTGGTTACCCATATTGGGGGCCCAGGTGTACTCTATTTCCTCTAAGGCCTCAAAGGAGCTGATTGGGACAATTTTTGGTGAGGGAGAGGTGGAGTTGAGATTCCATAGCGCCAATTTGAGCTATGGCGAGATGTACCTAGCCCGTATGGATGAGACGAGGCTAGTGGTTTTATTAATGGAGGCAGTGTGTTGCTATGCACTGCCAGATGCAGAGGGTGGACACTTTCCCTGATCACTGATGGGGGTGCTCCATGATATGATGGTGCATGAGACACACTTTGCCTAAGCACTAACATTCTTGGTGCAGCTATACATAGAGTTGTGGGCATATGGGCGGTTGCGCAGGTTTAGCCTATGCTATACATTTATACTGCACTGCTGGGCCTACTAGCACATAGTCTATGTTCAACCTATAGGGATGCCCTGAGTAGATGCATTTCCCACAAGGTGTGTGTGGTTGGGATACAGGATATGGGTGTAGGTTGCAAGAGAGTGGAGGTCGGATAGGCCGACATATGATGTGGTTCGTTTTCGGTAGTTGTTGGAGGGGTTGTCTGGAGTGGACATTATCTGGAGGCCATATGTGGGATTCCCCTCATATAGGCACATGCATGAGGAGCTACCTGCGCTCTAGCTAGAGAGGTGGATACATGGTCACCATGACGGGGAGGATGAGATGATCCCGATAGACAGGGTCTGATGGCCATTCGAACTTGTACAGGATATTCCTCCATCCTTCCCACATTATTGGGGAGATGATGTGGAGAGGCCTCTACCTCTACCACTACCTACGATGCCTATAGGGGAGGAGGAGCAGCCATTGGATCATTCAATTAATGACACCAGATGCATAGACATGTATAGGCAGTGGTGGGTGACTCAGTTACAAGCCATACCACCTAGACCGATGCAGCCTGACCTAGCTACCATTACAATGTAGAGAGACACCCTACAGGGGTAGGTAGTGACATTGATCATGCATATAGGTATACTACAGACACAGCTGGAGGGGTCAAAGGTAGAGGTAGTAGAGCTACAGGTGGCCAAAATGTAGGCCTAGATGGCAGAGGGAGAGGGTGGAGGAGATGGAGGAGATGGAGACAGAGATGGTCAGGTGGCAGCCTTACTGGCTCAGGTGGCAGGTTTATAGGGCCAGTTGGCCACATCCCAGGCATAGATTGGGGCCTTACATGCCCAAATACAAGCACAAAGATAGGGGGCACCACCACGTGTAGGGAGATGGTCCCAGTTCACAGGTTGGCATAGGGAAAGTATAGTGGTCAAGACCTATGGGACCACCACAGACTATGCCTATATTTAAGTTACGGGATGCCCTATGTGAGGTGAGATATTATCAGGACCAGCTCATGGTGTCCAGGATAGACTTCCTCTCTTACGGAGAGTACAAGGCACAGCAGGTGTCTAGTGAGAGGATGAGATCCCGCACACATAGTGTGGAGTGCACAGGAGGGCAGCAAGCTTCGAGGCTTGATCAAGGAGATGCCACCAGCGCATGTCGACTAGAGTGAGGTGATGTGCCAACAGGGACACAGGAGGCCGAGGGTGCAGGTGACACAGAGATGGAGGACATTCGGAGATATTTCTGATATGCGGCCACCTGATTTTTGATGTATACGAGTGAGTTATATATATATATATATATATATATATTATGTCAGCCTGCATGCTGAAGATAGTTATATTTTTTATCACATACCGGCTTGCGTGTCGAAGATGGTGAGGATGTACGAGTGATTTTGTTGTATATTTTGAGCATATACCAGCCTACATGCCAAAGATTTTTGGTATTGATTCATTCATTCCTTTTGTATATATGAGACTAGCCTGTGTGCCAATGACATTTTGTATTATATATCGGCCTGCATGCCAACATTTTTGAGATGATGGCCATGATGAGATAGGCTTGTATTTTGAGATACACATTTATTTATTTATGAGAATCATGGTATTTTGGGATGTGTTAATATGTTTATGAGATATTGGATGTATGGCTTGTGTTAGAGGAGATATGGATTTGTTACTTTAATGTGGTTTGAAATTGATTAAGTTAGGCATGATGGATTTAGGTCGGTTTAGGCATGGATTAAGTCAGGTTATAGGCATAATTTAGTTAGGTTATAGGCATAGATGAGTCAGGTTGTTTTAGGCATGGATTGAGTCAGGTTATAGGCATGGTTGAGTTAGGTTATAGGCATGGTTGAGTTAGGTATGGTTGATGAATTGTTTTAGGGTAGAGAATGGCCGAGCTAACCTCTAAGGGCCCCATGCCCTCAAAGTGTTGCCTACATAGTCCAGGCAAAAAAGGGACCTCAGGCCGATGTAGTTCTCCCATGAGCTAGGGAAGAATATGAGAATGAGTTGGTAGATTTTTGGGCATGTTGTGGGTTTAGGTGTTATAGGTGTGGGTAGATTATAGGTAAAATGATGCAGGTGAAGGCAATTATGGCGAAAGGGGAGGACTACCTCAAAGGTAAGCGTCGAGTACCAAGTCCTATATAAGGTAATCAAAACGTAAACAAAGATGGTTAAAATATAAGAGGGGGCAATAAAGCCATCTGATTGGGTAGGATCGTACCGAGTAGATCATACCTTTGAAGGGGTGATGAACACAAGACCCAAAAGGAATTGCACAATTAACTGTTCTACGATGAAGGTAGTCACAAGATCACCAAATGTCATAATTCTAAGATCTCTCTTAAGGTGATTGAGGAAATGAGAGTGGAAATGGTAAGGTGGGTGAAAGGTAGTTAATTTTATATGTTTTGAGTGATAGGTCTTTTGGGCAAGAGGTCTAAGGTCACAATGGGCAAGTCCATGACTAAACAAAATTTTGTTGAGATAGACTGATCAATGCGGGAAGTCTATATGGGATAAATAATATGGTACTCCTTGAGGTCTTCGTGAAGCTGATCGATGCAGGAAGCTTCAATTTCTCTCGTTTTTTTTGTTTTTTTTTTTTGTTTTTAAGCTTCACATAGCTGTCCTTCGAGGGAGCAGTCTATTTATAGTAGCAATTTTTTCAAGAGGAAGATGTCCTTTTGAGGTAGTCATCTTTTTATTAGAAGTTTGACTCAAGGAGTTTGGTCCCATGTGAGGTCTTTGAAATCATGGACAAGACCAAGGTGGAGGATATGACTCTTGTTCAAAAGGCAAGGTGGAATGACCATGGGATCTCATCTAAAGGTAGATGAAAAGTATCCATGAGAATCATGCTATGTGCAGTGCCATGGTACACATATTAAGGAGAAGATAACAAGTGACGGGAACTCACATGATTCTTGTTTAATCGTTAGGGAGGTGTATGGAGTGGATAGCACTCAAGGGATGAGCCTGTAAAGAGACAAAGAGTGAGGTAGGACAATGAGTCAACAATAGAATGGTCGAAGATGCAATGCGTTAAGGGGCTCAGGTTTTGGTTTACCCTCAAGTGAGGATAAACAATAGGCACTTGATCTATAGGTATGAGTTACGATGTATGGTCCAAATTAGGAGTGAATTTTCCCCATTTACTTTTTTCTGCTTTGGTTATGTGTTGATTTTCTTTCAAGACAAGGTCACCGACTTGGAAGGTTCGTTCATGAACACATTTTTCATAAACACATTTGATACGTTGTTGGTAAATTTGAAGGTGATCCAGACTGTTAAGACAACGTTCATCTAATAACTCTAGTTGTGCTAAGTAGTCCTGACAAAATTCATCATTAGTAAGCAAGTCCTGGAGAGAAATGCGGAGTGAGGGGATCTAGACTTCGAGAGGCAGAACAGCCTCTATACTGTAGACCAGTGAAAAGGGTGTGACCGTAGTGGAATTGTGAATACTAGTGTGGTATGCCCATAGGGAAAAAGGAATGTGCCTATGCCAATCCTTCCCATTATCATTGACCACTTTAATAAGAATTTTGTTGAGGGTTTTGTTAGTGAATTTGGCTTGGCCATTCGTTTGTGGGTAATAAGGTGATGAGAAGCTAAGCTGAATGCCGAAGGCGTTGGAAAGTTTTTGCAGTGTTTTGTTTTTTAATTGTTTTCCATTGTCAGTGATGAGGCGATGAGGGACACCAAAGCAGAAAATGATGTGATGGTTAATGAACTCACATATTTTCTCAGCTTTTGTGGAGATGAGTGGTATGGCTTCCACCCATTTTTTGTAGTATTCGGTAGCAATTATGATCCATTGATGGCATTGGTAAGAATGAGGATTGATTTCTTCGACAAGATCCAAACCCCATTGAGAGAAGGGCCAAAGGTCACGAGTGACCTGTAAGGCATGACTGGGTGTATGATGAAGGTTGGAATGTTGTTGGCTTTTCACACACTGTTTGACATAGTCGCAACAATCATGGTTAAGGGTCGACCAGTAATAGCCTAAGCGAAGAATATGCTTAGCAATAGCAAGGCCACTAAAGTGACCTCCACATATGCCATCATGAACCTCCTTAATGGTATAAGGGATTTCAGAACTTGTGAGGCATCGTAAGAAAATACCATCAAAGCCACATTTATAGAGGATTTCCCCTAGAATAACAAAATGAGAGACCTTTTTTAGGAATACGCATTGTCCGTTACGGGTGAGATCAGGAGGTAAGATGGAGAGGGAAAGGTAGTCGGAGTATTGTTTATACCAAAGGTCACTTGGGTCAGGGGTGTCATTTCTAATTGAGTAAACATCATGAGGTAAATAAGAAGGTGAATGGAGGCATTGTACAGTGACAAATATTTTGGAATCGGCAGGGGAAGCGGGTATTTGGGAAGCTAAGCAGGCCATGGTATCTGTAAATTTTTTGGTTGAACGTGGGATGGTTTGAAGGGTGTAACAATCAAAGGTGGTCAAAAGTATGTCTACATGATATTTATACTTTTGAAGTATCTCATTACGACATTGGTACATACCATTGACTTGGTTTACGACCAATTGTGAATCACCAAAGATGTGGATTGATTTGACATCTAGGGCATATGCGGCCTAGAGACCTAGTACAAGCGCTTCGTACTTGGCAATATTGTTAGTGCATTCAAAGTCTAGTTTGAAAGACAAAGGCATGGGTTCTCCATCTAGAGGAATGAGGATAACACTAGCCCCGCCCCCACACTGACACTTAGAACTATCGAAGAACAGTGTCATTTGGTAAGGGGGTTCGTCCAGGGAAAGAGTAGCAATTGACTCATCGGGAAAGTCAAAATTAGAGGGTTGATCCCCAGAAATAGGTGTGTCAGCCATTTGGTCGGTGATAGCCTGGCCCTTGATGGAATTTTTGTGAATGAATTCAAGGTCAAGATCAGCTAAAAGCATAAGCCATCATGCGTGGCGCACTGATTTTGATAAGGTTTGGCATACATGAAGTGTAAGGGATTGGTGTTGGTCACGACATAGGTTTTTTGGTTGAGTAGGTAATGGCAGAGTTTGGTGGAAACAAAAACTAAGGCTAAGAAAATATTTTCTGGATGGTTGTATCGGGTTTCATAGTCCAAAAGAGTATAGCTTATGTAATAAACCATCTGCTCCCTGTGTTGTTCATCACGATGAGCGAGCATGGCTCCCAAGGAATGATCAATAGCTGATATGTATAGGTAAAAAGGTTGATCGTCTTTAGGTGGAATGAGTACGGGTGGTTGGAGAAGGTATTGTTTTAGGGCCTCAAAAGCTTTGTGATAGTCATCATCCCATTTAAAGGAGACATCCTTCCTAAAAAGATGATGAAATGGTTGACACCGATCAGATAATTGTGAAATGAAACGGTGAATGGACTACAATTTACCTTGCAGGCTATAGAGTTGTTTAAGGTTAGTGGGTGGAGGCATTTCCAGAATGGCCTTGACTTTAGCAGGGTCAACTTCTATACCATGGAGGGAAACAATAAATCCCAGGAGCTTTCCTGAGAGAACCACGAAGATGCACTTTTTAGGTTGAAGGTGGATGCAATATTTAATGAGGCGGTCAAAGATGGTTTCGAGGATGGCAAGGTGCTCGGAGCAACATTTAGATTTGGCCAAGAGATCATCCACGTAATCTTCCAATATGCGATGCATGATATCATGGAAGATGTAAGTCATAGCACGCTGATATGTAGCACCAGCATTTTTAAGGCCAAAAGGCATGACTCGATAGACAAAAGGTTCCCCAAGGGGTAATGAATGTGGTCTTGTGTCTGATCTTCTGGGGAAAGCAAAATTTGGTTATAACCTGAGAAGCCATCCATGAGTGAGAGCATCTCGTGACCAGCGGTGAGGTCAACCAGTTGATCAATACCGGGAAAGGGAAAGTCATCTTTCAGGCAGGCGAGGTTGAGGTCATGGAAGTCCATGCAAATGCGGAGTCCCCCTGTTGCTTTAGTAATAGGGACAATGTTAGAAATCCAATGAGGATAATCAATGGGTAAGATGAAGGAAACGGAAAGAAGGTGCTAAAGTTATTCTTTGAAGAGAAGAGAAATGTGAGGGTGCATTTTCCTCAGCTTTTGTTTGATAGGTTTGGCATCGGGAATGGTTACGATATTGTGGACCACTATGGTGGGGTCAATACCAGGCATGTCTGTGTAAGACCAAGTCAAAGTCGTGGTTATGATCTCAGAGAAAAGAATTGATGGCTTCCTGTTCAGTAGCAACATCTAAAGATTGTCTGATCTTTAGAATGTGAGGGTCATCCTGAGTATGAATGTTGATCTCGATAGTTGATTCATTCAACATGGTTTTTGTCTCAGATGGTAATGACTGATGAATAAATGAGTCTTCTGCACCAAGGTAGGTGAGTATGGATTCATCATCCTGACATTGAATGATGTTAATTGTAGGTGTGTCGTCATCGATCATCTCAGGATACATAGGAATGGAAGAGTGGAAGGGGCCTCTGCCTTCGCGTTGATAAGTCAAAGGCCCTAAGGAAATGGTGTTTATGAAAAAAAAAAAAGTTAGGGGGGATAGATTCAGGATCCATCGACTCTGTTGGTGAGGGTGGTGATGAAGGTGGAGTGGGTGAAGGTAGTGATGAAGATGAAGGTGGAGGAGGGCTAGGGTCTTCAATGAGTTCAATGCAGGCCTGTTTGGTAGGAGGTTCGGGGAAGCCGATACCACTACGGTCATTATGTTTGTGGGTGGTACATGGAATAACAGTATGGTGGCCTTGCTCATAAAATCCAAAACCAAAACCCTTCCATGCACAGTGGTGTAGGAAGGTGTGGGTGAAAAATGGCGATTAGTAAGTGATTGGAAGTCAGCGGAAAATGGGCAGGGTTGTGATGGTGGTTTAGGTGTGTAAGTGGTACTATCAAGTCCCCATAGGTGAGACTAGTACGAAGATGAGGAGGACCATAAAGAAGGTGTTCTCCTATACAATGATCATAGTGCGGGGGTGTTGGTGAAGGCTTCCATACTCGTGTGGAGTAAGGAATGTGTTGACACTATATAGGTGGTACTCCCCATAGTGAGGCATTGAAAAACACCTTCTAAGGGATCAGTGGTTGGTATGTAGGTAGCTGGTATGGATGATGTGTTGGAGGTCGATGCGGAGGTGGAGTTAATGGATTGGGAAGCTAATGGGTCAGCCGTGGAGGTTATAGCAGTGGTAGGAATGGAGGAGGTATGTGTGGTGAAAGTAGTGGTTGTACTGGTAGGTGGAGGTGTAGGTGAAGCGGTATTGGTTGTGGAGGTAGACGGCTTGACAGGTATGAGCACATCATTGGGTCAGTAAAGCATGTTGCATGTTTTGAAAGGTGATGGGTCAGCTAGAATGGTATAAGTGTGTCCTTCGTGTTCAAACTTTACACAACGATGCAAAGTGGAAGGAACACAACCCATGACATGGATCCAGGGTCTACCAAGCAACAAGTTATATTGGAATTCCCCCTCCAAAACATAAAACAATTCTGGAACAGTGCGGGGGCCCACACAAACGTGAAGGATGATAGTGCCTAGTGTGGAGGTGATAGCGTCATTGAATGAACACAACATGACCAGATGTTTATGCATGTAATTGTCAGGTATGCACATTTGAGCAAATGCATGGGATGAAATGATGTTAATGCTAGCACCTCCATCAATCATCACATGGCGTACCCGTATGTCATCAATGTGGACAGAGATGAAGAGGGTTGGGTTTGGGTCATCATTTTGGTGTGGCACGATCTCCTCCTCTGAGAAGCTAAGGGAGGCCACTTGGTGAACAAGGTGAGGTGAGGATGAAGGTGGTAATTTGGTGAGAGAGGCTACATGATGGGGTGTGATAATGGAGGCTACGGGTGTAGGGTCATTTGGTAAAACCTCAATAGATTGAAGAACCTCCATGAGGGCTTGACGATGGGATTCTGAGGTTTAGATGAGGTCATATAAGGACATTTTGAGGGGAGATTGGTGTAATTGTTTGAGCATGGTGAGATGTGTGATGCCATTAGAAATGGGGTATGTGGGGCCGCGGATAGTTATTTTAGGTATGGGTGCAGATGGTATGTTGGGTATAGGATTGGTTGGTGGGTCAGTTGCCTTTTATTTTCCCTTTTTTACACATGTAGTGATGTGTATCATGTTGATTTGAGGGAAGTTGGAAAATGGAGAAGGTGTAGGGTGAGTGGTATAATGACACGATGGGAAAAAACCTACTGGAGGAGAAAAACCCTGTGAGGTCAGCTGGGTGCACAATGACATTTGGGTGGTGGTGTGGCAAGTTCTCTTATGCAAACCATGTTAATTTCAAATCTTGGGTGTGGCTCTAGGAGCTGTGAGGGTGGAGGTTGTGGTTGTTGAGTGGGTAGTGTGGGAATGGGTGTTGGTGAAGCAGGATCCTCATCGAGAAGGTCATCATCATCAAAGTTGGTTTCTAGTGGACACAATTGGATAAGGATGGTTTTCAAGGCCTTGCAGTTCTCCACATCATGCCCTGGCACACGATGGTATGTGCAAATTTTAGTATCATCAAACCCTTTTGGCTTGGGTTTGAGGGGGTCGTAAGGTCGGAGTGGCGGTAATGTGATAACAGAAGTCTCGAGGAGGTTGGTTAAAATTTTGGCATAGGACCCTGCTAGTGGATCACAATGGGAAGTGAATGTGGGTTTGGGTGTAGGTGTGGTTGATTGTCAAGGAACTATTTTTGGAAGAGTAGGAATGGGTTGAGCTATGGGTTTAGGTGCCGGTGTGGTTTGAGGTATCGGTCGGGTTCGTTTGGGTAGGGGTATAGTAGATGGACGGGTAGGAGGGTGTGGGGTTGTTTTGACTACCTTGTTGTGGGGTAGTGGGGTTTTGTTTTTGGGTTGCACCTTCTTGGGTAAAGGTGATGTGGGTGTATGAGGTCTAGAAGGAAAAGTAGATGGAGGAAGAGGGTGAGTTACCCATGGGGATAACAGGGGTGCTGTGAAGGTAGATGACACAGGTCATACTTGGGGTGTGAGGGAAATGACTGAAGTGTAGTGGGTAGTGAAGCAATAGCTAAAGGTATTGGAGGTATTGGTGGTAAAGAGACTGCAGGTGTGGGTATAAGTCATGTTGTGTGCCTGGGTAGGTTAGAGGTTTGTGAGGAAGGAATGGGTTGTTGTGTTATTGGTTTATGGATGGGTGCAGGGTGCTTGACCATGTTGGGCAGCTGAGGTCTTAAGGTAGATGGGACAAGTGCGGGCGTGATTGGTGTGGTCGGGGTATGAGGTCGATGAGTTTGTTTCTTTAGTTTGGGTGTCAGTGTAGGTGTGGTTTTGACGTTGGAGGATGTAGCTAAATCTAGTTTAATAGGTGGATGAGTAAGGCTGGTGGTCAGGGTGACCCCTAAAGTGGTAATAGGTTTAGTTGAGGAAAATGTTGTGGGTGTGGGTTTGGGTTTAGATGTAGGTCGGGTTATGGGTAAGGGTGTGGTTTGAGTGCTAATAGGTATCGTGGAAGGGGTTGCGACATCAAGTGGTTGTATTTGGTTTTATGGGTCGAAATGTGTTTGGGTAGATAGTGGAGGTATCAGCGAGGGATCTATGCATTTGTGTTGAGATAGGGAGTAAGAGGTGCCCCCATAGTAAAGCCCTATCCACATAATCTAAGTGATTGGCCAAACATGAGAATGACACGTCTATGGGTGGAGTTGGTGAGGACCTAATGGGAATTCCCATAAAATGTGTCTTAGAGACAGGGAATTGGCCAGCTTCAGCTTCCGTGGGTAAGAGAGCCAAAAGTAGGTCTGTTGGATTTTGGGTAGCTGATGGAGAATGCTCGCCAAGAGGCAAAGGTATCTCAACTGGGTCTATGATGGGTGGAGGAGATGATGGGAGCTCCTCTATAAGTGGAGGAATGGATAGGTGCTCCTCTGTGGGTGGAGGAGGTAATGGGTGCTCCTCTATGGGTGGAGGAGGTAATGGGTGCTCCTCTATGGGTGGAGGAGGTACTGTAGGTAAAGGTTCTCTTAGTGGAGAAGCCAGGGGTGAGATGGTCTCGATGTTAGTGGAAGACCCCTCTGTCGGTGATGAAGGAGATGAAAGGTGTTCCTCTGTGGGTGAAGGAACAGGGGAGGTTGGTTCTAATGTGAAAGGAGGATTTTGGGCTAGGATTTCCTCTATGGAAGGGATGTGAGGTAATTGAGAGGTGACAGGTACCTCATTAAAGATAGTGTGAACCTCATGGGTATGGGTATCGTGAGTTGATGTCTCACCAGTTTGATTGGATGAAGGGGCATGGTTGGGAAATGGTTTTTTGAAGATTTATAGATTTTGGTTGGGGGGTGGCATTGGGATTATCCATAGTTAACTCACCTTTCTCGAGCATTTATTGGAAAATATTCTTGAAAGTGATGTAGTTGCCATCACTATGACCCTTTACTCGATGATAGTTACATATTTCATGTTCTTTATACCATATGGGTATGGGGTGAGTAAGGGTCAAAACCAGTGTGTGGTTTTATGGGTGGAAGGGTGATGGCTCCAGCTTTGATAAGATTTTCTAAGATAGAAGAGTAAGGTTCCCCAATTGGGGTATATTTTCACTACTCTCGTCTAAATTGAAAATTTTGGATAGGTGAGAGATTAGATGAGGGTGTAGTTTGATTCAACAGATGAGCTAGGTCAGCCTTGAGTACCACTGCATTAGCGGTGCCCTTAGCTTTTGAATAAGTGGTTTGTGGTTTGGAAGAGGAAGAGGTATCATTCGACTTGAATGTTGAATTCTTATTGTGTAATTGAATTTTCTTCTCTTCGATGGCCCAAATCTCTAACTTTCGTGCCATAGTGAATGCCTCATCGAATGTTCAAAAGGTTTGGACCTGCAAGGTTGGGGATATATGTCTAGTGCAAGCTCATGTGAAGAGCTCTGATGAGTTTAGTTTGTGGCAGTTGGAAGGTAAGTTGATTGATCAGGCTACGCTAGTGAGCAACAAAATTTGTGATAGATTTGTCCTCATATTGACGTGTGGAATATAGGTCGGTCATGGTAACCTTCTTGACGATATTGATAGAGAAATGATCCAAGAAGGATTTGGCTACCTGATTGAATGAGAATATAGAGTGTTTAGGTAACCCACTATACCAATCTAATGTAGGTCCAGTGAGGGACATGGGAAAATTTCTCAAAAGTAAGGCATCATCATGAGCGATCAGATAACACCCATGTTTGAACAACCACAAATGTTGTTGTGGGTCTTCTTTGCTATTGAAATGATTGAATTTAGGCATTTCCTAATGCACAGGGTATGAACGGATAGGAATGGATGGGTGAATAGGCTCGTCATAAATCTCGTCGTAGGTGAGAGTGTTGTGGGAGCTGGAAACTGATGCCTCCAATGTCTGCATCTTGTCCAACATCAATTTAATTAGGTCATTGGTGGGTTGTGATGATTGGATGCCTCCTGTAGCATGAGGAGGTTGGTTTTGGGCATATAACAGGGGTGGCACTCTAGTGTATAGGGTTGTCATGTAGGGTGGTGGAGAAGGAGGCAATGAAATAGGGGGTACGTACATAGAATGAATAATGGATGAAACAAGAGGTTGTTGGTAGTATGTATATGGGGGTGGAAGGGTCGTGGTAACCCTAGTGGCAATAGGGACTAATGATTGTGGAATGGAAAGAACCATGTTCTGAAATGGGGTAGGGGTCACCGAAACTGGAGGTGGGAATGTAGCTACAGGTATATATGAGACATTAGGGGTAGATGAGGTTTTGTTTGGGGTAGTTGTCGAGGGTACAGTGGATGTAATGGGTGTCATAGAGGTAACAGACGCGGCAGTCATAGCGGGTATAGAACCTAACTGTGAAACAACTGCAGGTAAGGTGGATGCGGGAAGCACAGAGCTAGATGGGGCTGATGTGGAAGTGGGTGCGAGATTTGGGGGGATAGATATGGGCATGCCATATATCAACTGACCTGAGGTGTCTTGAGTGGATGAGTGGGAAAGGTAAAACTGCAAGGTGGCAGGGTTCTGGTCAAGGAGTCATGTGAACTCCTCATCTCCGGGTAGTTGATAGTAGTAGGTTAGATGGGATCCATGGCTGGTGATAAAATAGAAGGTGGTGAAGGACTAGGTGGGAGTGGTTGACAACTGGCGTGAAATACGAGGGCACTTGCTTGTCTTCGGGTCAGCACCATGTGAACTAGTACTGATCAGGTAGGGCTGCTTCTTTGTAAATGATATAAAGAACAGCAGGAATAGGTGAATTTGGTGATAAAAAGTGGATGAAGTACCAACCGGTGGCTGGAATGTGAAATAGGCTAACCGATGCCAGTTAGAGAAAACTGATGTTGGTCAGGGGTAACCGCTTCCTGGTCACTGTAGAAAATGGACAGTGAGTAAACAGCAAGGCAGAAGGTAAAATCTGATAGGTATGCCAAATCTGAGGATGTTTAAAATGTCAATGGGAATAATGACAGTGACAGAGACTGTGAAAAGTGGAAGAAAGTGAAGTAAAATGTCCTTTTGAGTAGGTTAGAAAAAGGACTTGGAATCGATGTCGGTTGGGTATAACTGATGGCGGTCAGAGGTAACTGATGATGGTTACTGTGAAATTGAAATAGTGATGAAAGAAAGTGGTTGTGAATTAAAATATGATGTAGAATCAAACCCAGAATTCTAGGAATGATGATGATATGGCCCAAGCACACTCAGGTGAAGCCAGAATACACCAGCTATGATGAGGAGCATGCAAGGATGAACAAGAAAGTGACGAACATGATCTCTCACCTCAAAACACAAGCCAAGCAGAAACACTAAGAAAATGTGATCCTAGGAGTGCCTTTTCTATTATGTTTGTTTAGCTTATGCTATTTAAGGATTGACACATGAATTGTGAAATAGAGTTTTTGGTGAGGATGGCTTCCTACAAAGAAGGAGATCTAAAAGGTGAGGTTTCAAGTATGTTATGGTGGGGGCGGGCTTCACTTTGAAGTATGACTCGACAGAGCAAGTGAGTTGGGTGCCCACTGTGCCGTGATCGTGTGATCACCTACAGCTTCTTCTAGGTAGGATGTTGTTTAAGAATGTATGTATTTTGAATTCTTGTGTGGTTTGGTAAGACTTAGAGAAAGACCAAGGATAGAAGTGCTTTTCTACGATTTGTTTGTCAACCATCAACTGGTCATGACTTCCAGTGTATAGGTTGCCCTCAATTAATGTGAGCTAATGTAATAAATCAAGAATGGAATGCACTTGTTTTTAAACCCAAATTGAAAATGTGAAATTGGATGACACAATAAGATGAAGAGGAAGAGGGATGCTCTTTCACTACAATATAGAAAACATGAAGAAATGATTCCTTTTAATTACACTAAAAGAAAAGTTTCCTTTAGAGAAAATAAAAAGGAGAGGTGGATTACCAAGGAAGAAAATTAGTGTGTATGATTTTTAGAAGGGAAACAAACACACAATTTTTTTCCTAGGAATGAATGAAATGCAAGGAACCCTGGATGGGTCCCACCGGGCATGCCAAAATGTTTCACCTTTTTCTTAGATTGTTTCTTTGAATCGTTGATGAAACAAATAGGGTAACGGGTGTAGGAGGAATACCTGTTCAAATGTCGGTTGATGGGTTGTTGCACGCGTATGACTTCCGAATCCATAGCTAATCATGAGAGCTTCCTTTTGGCTAGGAGGAACTACCTGTAATGAAAACAAGACCACCAGAAGGAATTAAACAATATGGGCAGTGAACTGCCTAGCGTAAGCTAGATCTGGGAAGTATGATACTTCCTAGATGGTTGTCAGTCCATTGTTTTAAACAATTCAATGTTGTAAATAAAGTAAATCCTATTTTTATTTTAAAATGATTTAGGTATCTCACTTAAAAAACATAATAAGAAATATATCTAATCTAATAGGCTAAGCTAGAATAGAATCCAAAGGTCGAATGATTGGTTCTAGGTCTCTATAGGTCTGGTAAAGGTCTCATGTAGATCACAGGTGAATGAGGGTGAGATAAAATTAGGTGGGTAGGTCTCTATTCAAGGTCTGTGTGGGAAAACACAGAGACCGGTGTCGGTCAGGGGGTGACCGACGACGGTTAGGTTTAATCAGTGCCGGTTACTGTGAGATCTGGAAATGTCACAGAACAAGCTTTTGGTCTCCTTTGTGATTGCACAAAGGACTTTGGTTGGTTGGGATGAGGTATTGGGTGATGGGAGTAGGATTTTGCGAGGTTTTAATGGGTATATTGAGGTGAAAATGTGGAGAAGGTCAATAGGGGGCAAGGTAAACAATGGATGATAAAATGATGATGAAATGAAATAACTAAGGAAAGTATGATGTATTACTTACTTGGATTCTATTCCTAAAGTCCTGTGTGTGAGGGATGGAGGTGTTGATGATGTGTTTGAAGGTTGCAAGTGATCACCAACCTTAAGAAAAGCTTCTACATGGGCTGCATGTACACTCCTCTTTGCTTGGATAGATCAGATCATGGCTGGGATGGCTACGCAGGAGAAGATGCTCAATCTCCTTGCTTGGATGTGAGTTTTTGCTGGAATTTACTCTTTGAAGATGCATTATCTCTCTGAGATGTGTTCTTGCTCATCAAATTTCTCCCAATTTTTTCCAACCTTGAGAATAAGGTAGTTTAGGGGTTAAAAGGGGTAACCGATGGCGGTCCGGCTTAACCGACGATGGTTAGGGGTAACCGACGTCGGTCAAGGTGGGATTTCCTAGGTTTACTAAACTAGGGAGATCCTCTTGATTTCCTTGGATCTCGTGTCATTATCCCATGGATTAGACTGGGAGCCTCTTGTGAGCATGCGAGGAATGTGGTTAGAGGGAATGTAGGCATTGATTTTTAGGGTTTGGTGTAAGTCTTAGTTAGTGATGGGAACTTGCTAAGAATAGGTCTTAGGTTAAGTTGGCTTGGTGAACTGTATGTGGGGATATTATTTAAATAATAAATATAGTGAGGGTAATGCATTAATTTAATTAAATTAATATTAGTGGGGTGAAGGGGGGGTCATGGCTAGGTAAATATAAGAACGGGTGCTTATATGTCGAGGGACAAAACGGGAGTGTGACCTAATTTTAGTGTCTACACCTAGACTAAATCTTCTTGTAGAACCCTTCATGGATTCTTCCTTTTTGCTCTCATGGCTTTCTCTTCTCCAACCTACAAATTTAACAAAAGAAATTGAATCAAATAAGAAGAATAGAATGAGAATAGGTTTTAATAGACTTCTTAAGGACTCTTAGGGATAAGTTGGGAACCCTAGGATCTGGTGGCTAAGATGGATTTGATCCAAGGGTGGAGGATTGACCCTACCTTTATTAAGAAGATATATATATATTTTAAATGTTTAATTTAAAATCCTTAAGGGTATGTGTAGATGAATGAATGGGGCCTTTTTGATTGTCTAGAGGTGTAATGTTTCTTCCTCTTTAAACCCTTAGTGTGTGTAGGAAATTTATTAAAGGATCTTTAAGCTATTAATGTAATGAATTTAATAATTTAGCATAAGGTTAACCTTGTTAAGAACGAACTTAATCGAAGAAAAGAAAAATATTTAATTAAGTAAACTAATCCTTGTTACCTTCCTATAGAACTATCAATTAATGTACCCTTGTTGCATCCTTGTATCATAACCTTCTCTTTTAACTTAAACAAAAAAAAATTAGTCGCATTTTCTGTTTAAGTGTTTGGTTGAAGCGAGTTCCTAGAACATAATTTTTGTGGGCGTTACAGATATTTTGAGGAATTAAGAAAAAAAGATGGGAAATATCTCTTCTATATTCATCAGGTCATACATGAGAGTATTCTTCCTAGAGTGGAATTATCCAGTCAAGCTAAAGAAGCATGTGATAGTGTCCATGTTGTGTTTCAAGGTAAGAAGAAAGTTAAAACCGCCAAACTCCAATTACTTATAAGAGATTTTGAGAATATGTCTATTAAAGAAGAAAACTTCATGGATTCATTCCTTAGTTACATTGTTGGCCTACTAAACTAGATTAAATCTCATGGAGAAAAATTTGACAAAAGAAGAATAAGTTACATTATGCTTTTGAGTCTACCTTACAAATTTTCATCATTTGGATGTAGTCTATAGAAAAAACTAAATATTTGAGTTAGATTTCAATTGATGAGTTGCATACATCACTAACAAATCATGAACAAAGGTTGAATAGATCACATACGCAGTCTTTCGAATAAAAATTTTCTTCTCAGACTTCAGTAATTTGTGGAAAAGGCAAGAGGAATGGTCCATTCCAAGAGGCAAAGGAATGAATTTCATCTAGAGGAGGACGTAGCAGTAGTGGTCCAACAAATCTCAAGTGAAAGATGAAAAATTCAATAGTAGAGTCAGAATCACTCTTTTGGTCAGAGACAAGATAATTCACATGTGCAGATGACATTACTGCAAGAAATATGTGCACTATCCAATATGAATAGTAGAAAAAATACAATATGATCATAATAGGACAAAATCAACTTCAGGTTGAGATCTTTAATCCAAGATCTCTATTTTTATTGCATACATAAGATATTGTTGAAGCAATACCTTTCTATATCATCATGTTTGAATGTAATCTATCTCAAGAAAGCCCCTGTGATGTATGGTATTTAAATTCTGGTTAGCAGTAATCACATGTCAGGTAACTTGGACTTATTTTCCAGTCTGAGATGATTTATTGAAGATTGATGTTACTTTTGGGAACAATAATATAGTGTATGTAAAATGAAAGGGAACAATTGGAATTCTAATTAAAAGGGGGGAGAAAAATATTATGCATGATGTTTACTATGTTGCATGTTTGAAGCATAATCTTACAAGCATTGATCAATTGGTACAAAAGGGATACAAATTATATATTAAAGATAATGAAAGTGTGATCGTGGATAAAAATCCAAGTACTTGGCTGATTGCTAAAGTGTAGATGACACGCAATAGAATGTTTCCTTAGAGATTGAAACTAGGTATAAAAAGAAATTTAGATCAAGTGTTGTTTGAGTAGTTTGGATATTCTGTTAAGGTAAATTTTACTCAATCTAGAGAACATACCATAACTCATACTATCAGAAATTCCGGAGCTCATATTGTATCCCAGTCCAAAGCTAAATCTAGAGCTCATATTAGAAATCTCAAACTGCAGAGCTCAGTCTGGAGCTAAAGAGATTGAATCATATTTACATTTAGTCAGTTATGAAATATGATCATGGTTGTGGCATCTCAGGTTTGGACATTTAAATTTTGGAGGTTTGAATTTGTTACACATGAAAAGTATGGTAATTTGGGTTTTCCTTTAATTCAGAAACCAGAGATAGTTTTGTGAAGGATGTATTTTGGGAAAGCAACATAGAGAAGACCTTTGCAGTTGGAAAATCAGTAAGAAGCACAAGTACCACTTGAGATTTTTCATTCATGGATTTATATGGAAAAATGAAAATACCTTCAATAGGAGGTTATTCATATTTTCTGAAATTCATAGGTGACTATAGCAGGAAGATATGGTTGTACTTTTTGAGACACAAATCAAATGCTTTTGATATATTTAAGCAGTTCAAGGCCTTAGTGGAGAAGAAAAGTGGATACTACATCAAACCTCTTAGGACACATAGAGGAGATGAGTATCTTTCCAATGCATTTCTAAATTTTTGCAAACATCATGGTATCCATAATTAGTTTACTTCTAGGTATACACCTCAACATGATGGTGTGGAAAAGAGGAAGAATATGACCATAATGGAGATAGACAGAAGTATGATGAAGGCCAAACATCTACCAAATGTGTATTGGGAAGAAACATTAGTAATTGTTGTTTACATTTAAACAGGTGTCCAATGAAAATTGTTCAAAACATGGTTCCTCAATAGGCTTGGACTCACATAAAACATAGCGTTTCTCATTTTAGAATCTTCAGTTGTGTGAAATATGCACACGTGCCTGATGAGCTAAGGAATAAGTTAAAAAACAAGGATAAAAGTGTATTTTTGGTGGATATTGAGATAATATGAATGCCTGCGAGTTCTTCAGTCCAATCACAAGAAAATTCATAATCAACATAGATGTAAAAATTGGTCGAAAATGATACATGGGATGGAAGTATATAAAAAAATAGTTATTATGAGTAGATTGTTATTATCTCAAGATGATATGACAGATAAAGAGAAAGCACCGCAAGGTATTATACCTTCTTCCACTCCTACACATTCACATCAAGTTGTAGCACATTTAAGCTACATCATCCATCAGCATCTAGGAGGTCTACAAGATCTCGATAAATTTTAGTTATGAAAAAGATGCTCCATAAGGAGCACCTAGAAGCAAACTCCCTCAGTAACAAGAAGTTTAGTTGACAAACCAGTCCCATCATTAGATAGTCAAGTGGAGTGAAAAATAAGGATTCTTATTGAGATTTATAATTTTGATACAAATAACTCTTTTTCAGTTTTTGTATTATTTTCTCAAGGTGTAGATCTAATCTAGTGTCTCCTGAAAAAGGTAATGAATAAATAAATTTTGGCTCAAGCCATGGATGATGAGATAGAAGCCATAGAGAAGAATTAGACATGAGATTTGGTAGATCTTCCAAAAGGAAAGGATGTGTTAGGAGTGAAATGGGTCTACAAAACCAATTGTAGTGAAGATGGAAAAGTGTCAAGAAGCATAAAGAAAGATTGGTTGATAAGAGGTTTTACATAACAATATGGGGTAGATAACAATGAAACATTTGCAATCGGTAGCAAATTAGGACACTAGTTAAGGATAATATTAGCAATTTTATATCAAAAAAAATGGTCTATAAATTAGATGGCTGTGAAATCAACATTATTGAATGGATTTCTTGAAGAGGAAGTCTATGTGAATCAGCCAGAAGGTTATGCGATTGAAGGTTGTGAAGGAAATATGTGCATGTTAAGAAAAACACTCTATGGACTAAAGCAAGCACCTAGAGCATAGTATAACAACATTGATTCTTATTTGATTCATAATAGTGTCAGTAGGTCCAATAGTGAGCCTACCTTATATATCAAGATAAATGAACAAGGTAAGATTATGATTGTGTGTTTATATGTAGATGATTTAATCATTACTAGAAACCTATCTACAAATCCATTCAAATCATCCATGAAAAAATAATATGAAGATCAATTTGCTAATATTTTTATAAATGCTTTGGGAAAAGAAATTTTTAAGTATTTGAGAAGTTGTATGGGAGTTTTTGATCAAGAATATGTCATTTCTAGCTATGCACACTTAGCTCCAGAATAATGAAAGTTTCAAGGTCAAAATTAAAGGTGAGTGTTGTTATAAATGGTAGTTTCTCTCATCCGCATATTTTAATAATAGCAAACAAAAGTTTTCTTATTCAATGCAATTCGTCTATTTTAGGTGTTGAGTTAAATTCTTATTTTTAGGTTAAAATAAATAAAATAAGAAAAAAAAATTGTATGCATGCAAAGCATGTTGTAATGTCCCAAATTTATGGCACTAGATTACATCTTAAAACTCCTAAAAATCTGGTCTAATTTTTTTTGGAAACGTAGTTAAATTATTTTATCCCATTCACTCTAACGTTGTTGAGTTAAGGTGTAACCTTAGTCCATGATAAATTTGTTTAACAATTTAATTAACTTTTTTATTAGGAGGTTGGGACCACATAATCACCCCTTGGGTGGACCCCACTACCTCAGCCCTTGTGCCATTAAGCCCAATCTCAAATTTGGTCTAACTGTGGCAATTTTGGGGACCTCTTTTCACTTTGGGAGCTTCCCTTTCATGGAAAAGGACCCCTTGTATCCTACCTATGGGTGGGGTTATCTTTTCAAGGCCCTACCATTTGACCCCTCTCACATCACTATCTTGTAAGAGAGGTTGGTTTTTGTGTTTCTTAAAAGTTGTAGGGTATTGGATTTATTCTCATTTTGGGGAATTGGGGAGATTACCTCCTAAATGGGATTTGTTTTATTCTTGTTGTGTTTTTGGAAATATTTTGTGGGGAGATGAGATGGGTGACACATGTCAACCTCTCATTTGAAAGGATTGAAAATTTTTATTCTTTTTACATTCCCTTATGGAGAGGGGTTGAAATTTTTTTGGTCATCCTTGCTTTTAGGTGTTGGAGATTTTGGAGAGTGCTCTTAGAGCTTGGAGCTTTGGAGTGTTAGATTGCTTAGAGTTTTGAGATAGTTTGATTGAGGTAGGCTTTCATGTCTTTCTCTCATATTTACTTATGGTAATGTAGTGTATTTTTGAAATGAAAATGGTGTCTATATGTGCTGTGTTGTGTGTTGTTTTATCGAAGTTAGGATGAATTAAATAAAAAGGGGGCCTTAGTAAGGGCCATGGTGAATATAAGTTAGTAATGCGGTTTTTAAGAAATTGTTTTAATAAATTAATTAGTAGCATGGGATTTTTTGGCTTATAATCGGTTGTAGGGAGTGTTAAAGTATTAAACTGGGACTTTTAAAAATTATTAAATAAATGAGCTTTCGGCACGAGCTAGCATGGTAGCCAAATGGACCATTTCCAGTTTAAATTTAATACAGACAAGAGGATATGTAACCTGGTAGAAAATATGGAAAATAAAATAGTGTTAAATAACCCCTAGCGTTAAATATTAATAGAGTAAAATATTTTTAAAAAACAATTGTCATAATTTTCTAAGTCACGTGTCTAAGTTTTATTGTGTCAAAATGGAGCATTACACGTGTTTTTTTAGAGGTTTTTGTTATATTTATAATATGCTCTATTTAGAGTTGTGAGTGTTTTATATAGGTGAAGCCCCTTATATTAGAGGCAATGTGTAACTCTTGTAGAGATTGTAAGGATTTGAAGCTTATGCAAAGAGGAAATTTCTTATTGTGCACAACATTGTTGGAAATAGTGGTTTATTCTCTAATTTTAATTTGTAATTCTTTTAATTCTAATACTTCTTGTTCATTTTTTTTGTATGCTAATATTCTACATATTTTTTGTTGCAATTCATTATTGGATTTAGGTTCGAATGGAGGAGGAGGAGGAACATCAGCAGGGTGACTTCATGCCCTTGCTGCCTCCATCTCTTTTTTTAGTGATTTCCTAGGAGGGGATATGTGGGCTATGGAGGGCAAATAAATTTAACCTCTGCCTCTAGAGTTTCCTCTGATCTCAATACTAGGTATGCTAGATTTCCCTTTATTTCTAAATCAACTAGCCAAGATTAAATTATATTACTGCCTTAAATTGTACAAGGTGAAGCAAATTATCCCATATCATGCCCTCCACTGGGAATGATCAAATTCAAAACACATTTCTGATAACAAAAACCCAAATGAATAATTCATGAAATAAAAGTAAATAAAAGAGGTCCAATTGAGGGAATGATGAAAAGAGACAAGGAAACTCAACAATCGATGATAAGCAGTTGGGAAGAATTGGATTGGTTTTAAACATAAAAATAAAAGTGTATACGTAGTAAAGAATTAACAAATAAATACACGCATGAGAAATAAAATGATCTTTGAAAACCAAACAAAAGCCAAAAATGATTTTTTTTTTAAACATACAACATAAAAAAAGGGAAAAATACCTATGGAATGATAATGATGCACCTACAACCTGCCAAATCCTTGTATGAACATACCAATGCCAAGAATTACATGCAAGTGTTATATAACACACACCAAGAATGGATAATCATGAGCAATGGAGGAAGCCAAAGGGTGGTGGCATGTAAGAAGAGTAAAAGGTGGAAAGAAAATCTGAAATGAGATGACAACACAAGCATGAGTTGCATGCCTCACAGGAGTTTCTATTGGCTAGAAATAGCTACAGTTGTTTGGGACACCTCTAACCGGTGCCTAACAAGGTTGAAACGGTGTTCACAAAAAGGCAACTGAAGTACGATGATAAACCAGAAATAATGTGATATGTATTTCCTACATTGTAATAATTCTATTTTTTTATAGCTGATATATAACAATTCAATTTCCTTCTGAAAATATAGAAAATTTGGTTTGAATCTCTAATTAACAACTCGTTTTTAACACTAATTTATCATGGTGCACAATCTTCATCAAAAACTTTGTATAGTACTATTTTTTTAGATTTGTAATGAAAACTAATGTTATATTTGATGGTAGAGAATCTCCATTAACGGTGTAAAATTAATGTTATATTTTGAGATTTATCATGAAAATATGGTTATATTTAATAGTGTAAAATCTCAATTAATAATTTTATAGTTGACAAATAAATTTTAGAATTTATTATGAAAAGTTATGACTATTTTATATGGTGTGAATTTTCTATTAAAAATTATTATTATTATTATTATTTATTGTTTTCAATCTAGAGAGTGTGAGGAGAGCCTAATTAAGGGTTCTAAGTGCTCTAGGTAGTACTCGGTGCCAATTCCCCTTCTTCATTTTAAAAAATAACAATAGTGGAATTTTTATCAACATATACAAATAGGGTTAAAAAGGCTTCTTTATTTCTTTTACAGAAATAAAAAATGTGGATATATCTTTGACATTATTTTCATAGTGATGTCAACTTCAATTATCAAAATGGAAAGTATATTTAATCATTTTCCATCCTTTGTTTCAACATTAAACTAATTTATACTCTTTTTAAAGAAAAGAATGCTTTCTCATAATTATTTCACTAAAGTATTCATCTATTCTACATATATTTGTTTATACTCACTATTCTCCCCATACTTAGGAAGTTGTGTTAATTTAATCAAAAACAAGTTAAAGACGATATATCATTGTAGGAATATTGAAATCGGATCTTAAAATTTTGCCAAAAGTATAAAAAAAATGCAAAGTATTGATATTTGATTTAAATAAGAAAGTTTCACGAAATTATTGATATTAAAGGTTTTGAAAGAATGTTTCATATGATACTAATGGTTTTGATAACACATTACACACCTCAAAACATCATGCTTATGACTCATAGACATGTATTTGAGTGTAAATATATATTAGTGGTAATAATTTTGTTATAATAAACAATCATAATGTATGAAAATATTATGAATGGAACGCCTCTTAGATTTTTTATCCTTGGTAAACTGTCTATTTTTCCTAGGGCTTAATTTGTCATTGGCAAGAGGGAGGGAGGGAGGGAGGGAGAGAGAGAGAGAGAGAGAGAGAGAGAGAGAGAGAGAGAGAGAGAGAGAGAGAGAGAGAGAGGAGAGGGAGAATGAAAATACAAAATGTGGGTTGGCACAAATATTGCTTAGGGGCTTAGAAAGCAAGTGTGAGAATATTGGTTCAATTAAAAACTTAGAAATCCACAACTCAAACTTGGAGTTCCAAATTATAGTAGAGGTGAAAGCTATCCTCAATCTATCAATCAAGATGAGACCCTCTTCCTCTACCTAGTGTGCACCCCTATATCAAAATACGTAGCCCTCCAAGGGATATAACCATAGCCGTCGGGATGAGAGAACTATTGACTATCAACTATCTATTGCTATGTTATGGGATATGGACCTTCCTTCAATATTATAATCTCTATATATATTTCTCACACCATATAGAAACACTATGTGTAAATAGATAATCAAATACAATTGCCTTTAAAATGAATTACAAATAATATATTACAATGTATATACAAGGTGAAGTTATATATAGCTAAAAAAGTGTTATCCCCCCCTTTTCTTATAGCATAATAGTAAATAGAATTTACTATACGCGTATTCATTATAATCCTAGATACAATGTACTAACTAACTAAATAAAATTTCTAGTTTGGTACATATAATAAGTTTCACCAACACGTATTAGATTCATTAACTATTTAATTCACCCTAAAGAGGATGGTAAGGAAAGATTCATTGAAAACTTATTTATCTTTGCATCTCAAGTACCTATAGAAGGTAATCATGAAAGCAAGAACTTGAAAAAATACATTAATAATCTCCCTACACCCCAATACCACTATCTAATATTTCTATTTTCTCAAGTGGTTGGGATGGGGGGAGAGGATGATACGGAGAGAGGAATTAGAAGAGAGAGTGGTGTAGGGATACATGTGTCTTGTATTTCAAAGATCAATTTTGCGCATAACACTCAATACAAATCAGAAGACAATTTTGTGTGTGAAACTATCACAACCCTTATCTTTCAAATGGATGCAAACAACTAATAAATGTTAGAATGCTCTCTCGATTCTTGAAATATAATTTTAGTAGTGTAGACAAAATATTACACACATGTTACTATTTTAATATATCGCTAAGTATGTTGTTATATGCATGGATCTTAAGTTAGAAGATTATTCACTAGTGACACACTCCCTAGTCCATCCACTTATTTGAATTGATTTCTATTATCTTTCTCTCACACATCTGTCACTTCTATACCCAGTTCTAGTTAGATCACAGGGATCCTTGTCTATCATTTATTTCACATATGTCATCATTTATCTCAAGACACCAATGCCCATTCTGGAAACTAGCGCCTAGGCGCACCTGTCCATTATGGGTGCTCATATCCTCTTTGTTCTTTTCACTTATTTAGACATTTGTGGTAAGCCTTTTTGGTTTTATTATCCCTATCTCATTTTCATAGTTAGCATTTTGTGTCACTAGTTTCAAAATTCAAACAAGAAATCCATATATATACACAACATACATACCATTATATGGGCGAAAATTGGAAAGGGCAGTCATAATAATATAATATCAAAGGGACTACATTTTTGGGTTGTTTACTCTATCTGCACTACATATGAAGGGGAAGTATTGAATTCCATATCACACATACATTTTTATCCATCTATAGCCCGCTATCTTGGCATCATTGGTGCGAGGGAAAACTAAAGACAATATTTCACACACAAAAACAAAGAACTACATGGAGTCTAGAATGTAGTGCATCGCTTAGTCTTAAGTTCATCCTTCGGAAGACTATTGGGGTTAGTCCAACTTCACATATTACATTTTTCCTTCCAATTTGATGTGTTTGTGAGATTGTACAAGCAGATATGGTTTTTTTTATAGGTTACAGGTACCTCAGGGATTCAAGTGTAAATATCAGGCAATCAACACGAAGTGATAGCAAAACCCTAGCGACACATGAAAAATTAGATCCGACTCTCTTAGCATTAACCAACACTCAAAAGATGTCTCTGGTACCTAGGGTCCCTCATCCTAGCCCAAGTACCCATGTCCAGCTTTGTTTGTAGGTTCCAAAATTAATATCGATAATTTCTTACACTCTACCTAACCAATTCATCAATTATCCCAGTTCATATTTGTTCTAGGATAAGTGTAAATCATATATGTGTCGCATCTCTCTTATTTTCTTACACGGTTTCACCTTTAGAGTGTTTATCATTTGTATTATGTTGTATATTATCACAATAGTGAATTTGTAATTATATTTAATAATTCTATTTTTTTTAAATCATTTGGTGAACCCCTCTCTTGTGTGAAATCCTTTCCCTAGGATCCCCAAAACCCTCATAGATAAAACTAGATACTCTTCTCCCAAGTAGGCTATGGAACATATTAGTTTGTGTTGGACCCTTAAATATGGGCTAAATACCAAGAGGCGTGCATGTAAGATCAGTAGATATAAGGGTGCTCAAGGAAAAGTGCATAGGAAAATGATGTTTAAGAAGGGTTTAAGTGAAACCATGGTGCGCGAGGGAGGAAAAACGAGGTTTTAAAGGACTTAACCATATTTGGCATCATGGAGTCACTTGAGAAAAAACGTGAGGTCCTGACTAAGCATGATAAGTGGATAAGGTGTCATCCTGGAACCTTGGAGGTCAAGAAAAGGATATTCCAAACAGAGAATATTTCTAGAGGCATCATTACAGTTAATGGGAGGTCTGTGAAGAGGATAAGCATTCACCAATGGAGGACTACATCGACACTTGCCACGCGATCTTCTCAGGAGATAATTCATGGCGATGGTCGATGATCCTATTTAAAGAGGTGTTTGGGGAGGGAATAGAGAGAGAGTGCAGAGACACATAGGGATAGATATACAGGTGCAGAGTGCAAAGGGGAGCAGTGAAAGAGAAGGAGAGTAACAAAGTGCTACAGAAATGCTAGGAAATGCTAGGGTTTAGAGTACTAAGTGATAAAGGGTTGTAAGGGATACCCTTAAGCATATGTATGGGTACTGGGATTTGTAACAAGGTATATAATGGGGAAAATTATAGTTAGGATCTCTGATGAGATAGATTTAATGGAGTTAAATCACTATCATTTGATGTATATGGTATGAGATGACCCTTTTAATGTAATATGGCTACCAGAACTCTATTAAATCAATAATACATGGATATATTCTATACAACTTGCTTATGGGTGTAAACCCTTATGTTATTTGGCTTATCATGACTCGGATCTAGTTTTTTGTACTCTTACAAGGTTATGTGTAGATCTATTAGTTACATATTCTACCTTTTAAAGTAAATGAATGTACTTTTGTTTCTGTAAATAATCCTCCATTAATGGCAGAACTCTCTTGCAAAACTCACATAAAGGAGGGGCTTGGCACCCACGCACACCTTGGGTGAGTTCCCAGCATATGTTGGGTGATAGGCCGGCATGTTTGGGGTTAGAAATAAGTGTTAAGGGTAGAATAATGACAACATCTTGGTTCCATTGTCGGGACCCTCTTTTGAATTTATTGTGAGTGAAATGTGTAATGACATATCACTTGACCTTGGATAGTATCAAAGCATGGCTCAAAAGCATGGAGGATGAGTTTTCTTAGAGGTTTTGTACTAGATCTAAGTTTGATGCACGAAAATGGGCGGAGGAGAACCTATATGACGAACTCTATGATACATTCTACTCTTGTTTCACAGTAGAGGTGTATGAATGGTTGTCGGCATATACATCAAGGATGATTTAGTACTATAGACCTCGTGTTAGGACCCATGAGGAATATTAGTGGTTGCATGATGCCGATCTGACATGGACCCGTGTTATTGATCATTGGTGGAGTAGAGTGTTGACTAGTTATACCCTGGAATATGTTATTTCTATGTTTTCTTGCCCAAAGATTGTTGATTCTGAGTTCTTGAGGGAACCTAGAGGATCGTTCTTGCGTGTTATCCCACTGGCTATCAAGATCTTGTTCATTACTTTGAGCTTGGAATCATTTCCCATGGTTGGCTAAACTCTTGCTAGGTGCAAGGAGTGGAAGCTGGTGTGGTAGAATATGGCGGACCTTACAGTGGAAACAGAGAGAGAGGAGATGCGGCTTAAGTATAATGAAGCTCAGGGGAAGGAGTTGGTAACAAACTGTGAAGCTATATGAGTGATGGATTTATGGAGGCAGACATTGCGAGGAGGATGTGGATCCTAAGCAGTCTAAGCTACCCCATCTTGGAAAGAACGGAAGAGAAACCCCCTCAGATTCTGGAGAGATCTTGTCATATGAATAAAGTAGAAGACTCGTAGGCATGCATCTTAACCCACATGTTGACCAGACCCTAGCACTTAGTTTTCTAGGTCTTGGGATAAGTTTTGGTAATCCAGTTAGTATCGGTATTCGTAATCGGATGACACCTAGGAGGTATATTTTTTCATTTGGTACATATATGGTTGCATAGTCATTTCCTGTGTTTAGGATTATTTTTCTGGAAAAACATTTGAGAAAGATGTGGGATCATAAGGTTTTAGTATCGTGTCTGGGAGTGGTGCATAAAACACATTTGGGAGTCGTTCGGTATCACATATTATCGGCACGCAGTTTAGCACGACGATGAGTTTGCAGGGTGTAACCATGTTAGGCCCCTTTCCTATGATAGGAGGAGGATCTAGAGGACCTGGAGGAGTTGGAACTAGTGGATCTAGTGGGTCTGTTGATGGAGGTAACATCATATGGAATCAAGGTCTTGGATCTGGTAGAAAAGATCCACAACACCATCAACATGTGTTTTATGAGATGTCACTCCACTTACTTGACTACAAGGGTGTTGAGGATGTTGTAGAATATGTACACAAGTGAAAATTACTATGGCATGTGAAGGGAATCACTGCCCCAGAGTAGAAAGCAAGTCAATTTACAACCACGTTGCAAGGGTGCATGTATTTCTGGTACATGAAGTATGACCCACACCAAACAGTTGTGGATTACATTACACTGTGTAATGCCTTTTTGGCGAAGTTCCACATACCTGAGTTTGAACTGAAAAGCATCAGTGCATTGAAGGATATTCAACAAGGAATGGCGGAGAGTGTGCAAGAGTATGACACGTGTTTCAAGACTCTCCTATCCAATCTATCTTATGACATTCATCCTTCGCAACATGCTCAGTGGTTTTTCAGAGGACTGATCACACCATTCAGAAGGGTGCTTTTATAGAAGACTTTCACATATCTGCATGAATCCTTGGAGGTTGTCTTGCATGCTGAGGAAGTAGGAAGTGTTGATACATGAGTTAGTCAGTTCCTAGAATCCCAAATTCCTATAATGCAAAAGCAGTTGGAGAAATTATATACGAACTCGGCTTTTAAGACTCACAACAGGTTATGGTGTACAAATTGTGAGGTAAAAGGGCATACAAAGGATATTTTTCCTCAAAGATCGGTACGTGGGATGATGATGGACTGTGAGATATGCCACGGAGATCATGATGCAAGTAGGTTTCCACTACTGCATTGTACGATCCATAAGAATGTGTCTTTCTATTGCAAAATTTTCACCTCTACTACTCATGAAACCAAGGATTGTAGATTGATTGACCAAATACATGATGCCATTGATATTGGTGTGCTCTAGACTAGTATTCCAAGTAGTTCCAAGGATTAGGGCCATCATTATGAAGTGCACACGGATGGAGGGAATCATGGAAGAGGCATTCACAGAGGATTTAGAGGTTGTGACAACCGCGGAGAAAGAAGAAGTGATTTCCCACATGGAACTTGTTACAACTACGGGTCTATGAAACACTATAGTGTGAATGTCTCGATCTATTAAAGTGTTTTTGGTGTGGAAAGAAGCAGAAGTATGAGGAGTTATCAGAATTATTTGAACACATGAGCTAGAAGCAACGGAAGTTTAAGGGATTTGGGATGGTGAGCATAAGGCATGTTGATCAACAGTGGATTCCTAGAATGGTGAGTGAGTCAGAGTTAGAACATTTACTGGTAATGACGTGAGTTGAGTCTACGCGTGCCAGGGAAATACCAAAGCAGAGACCGTTGATTACAAGAGAAGAGGTGGTATATGGGGAGTATCCAGACCCTACCTATCAAAAGGAATTCTATCAAGAGACCATTTACGTAATCATAAGTCTTTAAGGAAAAATTTATCGTCTAAAAGAGAAATCAAGGAAGTTGGAGCAGAAGAAAAGCATTGAGGTACCTCATTCAGATATAGATGATGTTAAAGAGGTGTGTAAGATGTTGCGCCAAGAGAATATCATTCCTCTGTTAGGATAATTGTTGAAAGGTAAATTACCAAGCACTAGAGGAGAGTGTGAGAGGCGGGTTTTACATGCTAACCTTCCTCCTCATAGCCTTGACTATGATAAAGAGATTACCTTGAATGGATTAATTTATGGATAGCTCCTAAGTAATATTATAATTGACACAGGTGCGGAAGTTAATGTTCTTACTCTGGACGCATGGAATCAAATGGGAAGGCCCCCATTACAGCCATTTTAAAATGTGTTGTATATGGCTAATAAGATAAATGCAATTCCCATTGGTGTTCTAAAGGATGTTGTTATCACTATCTCAGGGGTGAAATTCAACTGGAGACTTCAAAGTCTTAGCTCTTGCTAAGGCGGATAACTTTTCATCATTACTTGGGCGCCCCTGGTACTATAAGAACAATGTTGAATTACATTTCAATAAGGGGTATATAAGTTTTGAGAACAAGGAGGAACGTGTTATCATTCTTTTGATGGATAGGAATTCAGCACCCTATACTAAGCCCTTGGAAGAAGAATACCTAGACAAAATCTATGTGTGCACTATCAGGGACCCTGAGGTTGTGCAACCAACAAAAGAAGCTATTATTCAATGGGAAGACGCTCAATCTGTAAGTGATACAACTAGTGTGTCATGTGACATGTTAGGAAATAAAGGGATAAAATATGCGGAATAATCCCTCACAGAATCGCAATAGTAGAAACTAATATGCAGAAAATAATATAGATCTCAAATAAAAATTATAGAATAAAATAACACAACACAAAGAGATGGTATTTAACGTGGTTAACCCAATTTGGGCTGCATCCACCAAGAATCACTTGCTCAGATTTTATTACAAGTCACCTCTCTCTCTCAATACAATACCCAGATCTGTTTAGAGCTATGCTCAACAAACTCTACATAATTCACACCTAAATTCAAAACACATCTATAATGTTACATTATACCTACCATATGCATAAAACCATATAAGTATACAACTCCTTAAGTATTTTTACAAAACCATGGGTATTAAAACCATGGGCCAAAACCATCCCATAAACCTATGGGTCAAAAATCCCACCCCTATGATAAAATCATGTTTCCCGATATATCAAGCATGATTTAAGGCCCAAAAAAAATTTACAGTACTCTTAGTGTACAGTCTTCAACACTTTCTCACATGAAAATAGGCTCCACGACCTAACAATCTCCCACTTGGAGACTAGTTTTCCTTTGAGTAAGCTTCTCATCCCTTCACTAGTTTCTGTGAAGACCAACCAAATTTGAACACAACTTCATTTTTTCCATTATGACTACCTTAGTCATCATGTCTGTAGGATTCTAATTGGTATGAATCTTCTCCAACTTCAACTTCTCTTCCTCCAAAGCTATCCTGATGAAATGGTACCTTAACTATATATGCTTCATCCTAGAGTGGAAAGCAGAGTTCTTAGCTAGGTGTATATCACTCTGACTATCACTATAAAGTTTTCCTTCCTCCTACTTATGCCCCAACTCCTCCAGCAATTTCTGCAACCAAATCATTTCTTTGTGTGCCTCTGTGGCAGGAACATACTCAACCTCTGTGGTTGGCAAAGCCACCAGCTTCTGTAGTCATGAAATCTAGCTTACTGTTATCCCACCTACAGTATAAACATAACCTGTTGTGCTCCTCCTTCTTTCTACATCTCCAGCCATATCTGAATCTACATAACCACACAAAGTGGTGTCTGATCCACTGTAGCACAAAACTGTCCCCATGGTCCCTCTCAAATATCGAAGGATCCACTTTACTACCTGTCAGTGATCTCTACCTGGATCACTCATAAATCTACTCACCGCTCCCACTGCATGGGTAATATCAGGCTTGGTGCACACCTTGGCATACATCAAACTACCAACTACTGATGAGTAAGGTACCTTGGACATCTGTTTTCTCTCGTACTCTGTCTTGGGACACTGCTCCTTTGATAACTTGAAATGGCCTGCCAAAGGAGTTCCAACCGGTTTAGCATCCTACATATTAAACCTCTCCAAGACTTTCTTAATGTACTCTTCCTGAGATAAAGTCAACTTTTGTTCCTTCCTATCCCGAGATATCCTCATACCAAGGATTTGTTTTGCTGCCCCCAAATCCTTCATAGCAAAGGATTCATTTATTTGTTTCTTGAGTACTTGTATTTCCTGCATGTTTTTACCTATAACCAACATGTCATCCACATACAAACAAAGGATAATATAACTGCCATCCTCTAATTTCTTTGTATACACACAATGGTCAGAATGACATCTAATATAACCTTGCTCCATCATGAAGCTATCAAATTTATTATACCATTGACGTGGAGATTTTTTCAAGCCATACAATCTCTTCTTCAATTTGCACACCATTTCCTCTTTACCTTTGACCTCATAGCCCTTTGGTTGCTACATACATAGTTCCTCCTCTAAATTACCATGGAGAAATGCAGTCTTTATATCAAGTTGTTCTAAGTGCAAGTCTTCTATTGCAACTATTCCTAAAACAGTTCTAATAGAAGTCATTTTTACTACAGGAGAAAAAATCTCATCAAAATATATACCCTTTTTCTGTGCAAACCCCTTGACCACCAACCAGGCCTTATATCTTTTCTTACCTCCTTCTTCCTCTTTAACTTTGAACACCCACTTGTTTTGTAATGCTCTTTTACCTTTGGGTAGCTTAACCAAATCCCATGTTTGTTTCTCCATGAGAGCCTAATGCTCCTCATCCATGGCTTGCTCCCACTTCTTCCTAGCATCTGCATGCATTGCTTCATCAAATCTCTCTAGCTCTCCACTATCATTGAGTAATAAATATTAAAGAGAAGGAGAAAAACATTCAGGTACTCTTCTTACCCTAGAATACCTCCTCAATATAGGAGTTTGGGGTTCCTATTGAGGAGGTTCCTGAACTGATTCATGTGTCACTTTTCCATCCAGAAGATCCTCTACTACTGCATATTCTTTCTTGGATTCTTCCATGTTTTCTTGTAACTACCGCTTATACATGACTTTCTCATTAAATACCACATCCCTAGATCGAATGCTTTTCTTGTCCTTAATACTCCAACATTTATATCTAAAGTCATCACCACCATAACCAATGAAAGTACATTTTTCTTATTTAGCCTCTAGCTTGGTCCTATCATCCTTGTCTATATGAAAAAACACCTCACATTCAAAAGAAATGAATAATCAACTTTCTTACCATACCAAGCCTCCTCAGGTACACCTCCATCCAAGGCACTTGAGGGTCCTCTATTTATCAAGTACATAGTTGTGTTCACTGCTTCTACCCAAAAAGAAAGAGGCAGTTCTGCATGTAACTGCATGCTTCTAGCACATTCCATTATTGTTATGTTCATCCTTTCTGATACCCCATTCTACTACGAAGTTCCTGGAACTGTCTTTTGCCTATGGATTCCATTCTTAGAACAATAATCATCAAATTCATTGTTGCAATACTCCCCTCCATTATCTAACCTGAGACATTTTAGCTTAAGACCTGTTTCATTCTCTACCAAGGCTTTCCATTTAACAAAAGTGTCAAATACATCATATTTGTTTCTAATACAATAAACCCAATCTTTCCTTGTTGCATCATCAATAAAAGTAACATAATAACTTGAACCCCCAAGAGATGGTACCTGAGCTAGCCCCCACACATCAGAATGTACCAGCTCTAACTTACTCTCTTTCTTTGTAGGTCCAACCTTGAGAAACCTTACTCTCTTATGTTTCCCATATATGCAGTCCTCACAGAATTTCAAACTTGTTTCTATATATCCAGTAAAATACTTCTTTATGATCTCCATGCCCTTATGGCTCTTATGACCGAGCCTATAGTGCCACAATGTTGTATCTACTTCTGAAGCCACAAGATTACAAACATTAGTGCTATAAGTGGTTAAATACAAGGTTCCAAACTTCTTACCTCTTTCCACCACAAGAGAACCCTTGGTAACCTTCCAATAGTCTACTATAAATATCACAGTACAACCATCACTTCCCAACTGCCCTGTCGATATCAAATTTTGTGTTAATGTAGGCACATGTCTGACATCCTTCAATAGCCAAGTATTCTCATTCTGCATCTTAACCTGAATAGAACCTTTTCAACCTTTGTTGTAAGGCTCATCATCACCAAGAAAAACATGCCTAAAATCTCCTTGAACATTCAACAAAATAATGCCTATGTGGAGTAGCATGGAAAGAAGCCCCCGAATCTAAAACCCAAGATTCAGTAATATTGTGCAAAGAAAGAATCAAAGCATCCTGACATACATTACCCATTGCCACATTTTCCTCCTTGTTTTCTTCCTGTTGTTTCTTCTTGTCCTGAAGTTCCCAACAGTCCTTCTTTGCATGCCCAAACTTTCCATAATGCCAATATACTATCTTTCTTTTTTATTTTGACCTTGCTCCGATCCTTTTATTTTCCATGGCTTCCTCTATTCTTTTGTCTCCCTCTAGTTTCCACTGTCAAAGAATTTCCTGAAGTAGAAGATTCCGCAAAATATTTTTCTTCACATTTCCTTGCTTAGAATCACCCCTACAACATCATCAAACTTTCAACTTGAGATAGCTGGAACCGAGTTGCTTACCGTTCCATTACCATGTTATTCCAACTCTTAGGTAAAGAGCACATAACTAATAAATCCCTAACTTCTTCATCAAATTCTATTATGATCGAAGCTAACATATTTACAACCATATTAAAATAATTTAAATGATTTACTACTATACCATTCTCATAAATCTTCATATTAAACAACTTTTTCATTAAAAATATCTTATTAGAGGTAGAGGGTTTTTCATACAACTTCCCTAATGCATCCATCAGTTATTTTGTAGTCTTTTCCTTTGAAACATTAAATAATACTGAATATGCAAGACACAGCTGGATTGTCTGAAGTGCCTTCCTATCTAGAAAATCCCATTCTGCATCTGTCATTCTTGAGGGTTTTATCACCTTCTCAGACAGTGGAATATAAAGATCCTTCTGATAAAGGTAATCTTCCATCTGCATCTTCCAAAGACTAAAAATTTTCCTGTTGAATTTATCAACCCTAGATCTTCCATCATCTGCCATAGCCCCCACTCAAGATAAAACTTTCCTTACGATTCAACACTTCAGAAAACGAAAAAACCTCGCTCTGATACCAATTGTTAGGAAATAAAGGGATTAAATATGCGGAATAATCCCTCACAGAATCACAACAGTAGAAACTAATATGCAGAAAATAATATAGATCTCAAATAAAAATTACAAAATAAAATAACACAACACAAAGAGATGGTATTTAACATGGTTCACCCAATTTGTGCTACATCCACCAAGAATCACTTGCTCATATTTTATTACAAGCCACCGCTCTCTCAATACAATACCCAGATCTGTTTGGAGCTATGCTCAACAAACTCTATAGAATTCACACCCGAATTCAAAACACATCTGTAATGTTACATTATACCTACCATATGCATAAAACCATATAAGTAGACAACTCCTTAAGCAGTTTTACAAAACCGTGGGTATTAAAACCATGGGACAAAACCGTCCCATAAACCTATGGGTCAAAAATCCCACCCATATGAGAAAAGCACGTTTCCTGATATATCGTGCACAATTTAAGGCCCGAAAAAAATTTACAGTACTCTTAGTGTATAGTCCTCAGCACTTTCTCACATGAAAATAGGCTCCACAACCTAACATGACAATTGGGTGCACGGGACATATGAGTTAGTCAAAAGGTAGTTAAGAGGTTCTATAATGAGAGTAAAAAGGCACGCTCAGTCAAGAACTTGGGAGGAAAGAAGTTACCAAGTTATATTTGGGGAGCTGTCCCTGATGTTTTCCTACGAGTAATGAAGACCAAGTGGAGATGTGAGATCGAAAGGTGAAGGATGCTTAGTTATACCTTTCTGTAGACCGCAACACATTGGTGGGTGACCCATTGTGAAAACCTTATAGAGTGGCATGAGGTGATAATTGTGTTCTCTGTTAGGTTTTTCTGAAGCAATACACCTACTATTATACAAGATTATCATGGGAAAGAACCTACCTCATTTCACGTCTAAGCATGTGAGAAGGCCTGGATGGAAGGTGCACAAGCATTACCTCCATCTTTATAGGTGTATAAGATTTACTCTACCTTACAAGGTTGTGCATGTGCATGGTACATTCACTCATAAATGTACCGTCAGATAGGAAACTGGCAAGATTTGATGGCTGATATCCTTCAAGCTTTCAAATATCGTAGTACTTATCCATTGGTAAACAAGACATTGTAGGTTGTTAAGCACCTAACTATGGGAGATAGTGCCATGGCGGAGGATAGAATACTAGAATTATTAGGTGAACCATGCTTAGAAGTGTGCTTTGATGAGAATAATTAGAGGAGATACAGCTTGAGTGCGTATGCATGGAAAAAGAGAAAGGAAAGTTCGTCTATGTGATTAACGGTTAAGAGGTAGAAAACTTAGATGTTAACCATATTGTTAGTATGCAAAAGGTTATGGATAGTGTTGATGAGAAAGCGTGCACCTACCATGAACCCATGAAAACCAAGAAGGTTAACATTGGTTTGAAGGCGGAACCTAAGGAGGATACTATTGAAGATTACTGGACAGAAAAGGAGGTTTCGAAGATCATCGATCTGTTGCGCAAATTTCAAAAAAAAATCCGCAAGGGTACCATGAGCTTAAATGAGTTCACCATTCCTTAGGAGAAATGAAGATCAAGTTAAAGGAAGGTCTATACCCAATTAAAAAGAGACCTTATCGAATGAATCTGAATCTGTGCATTAAAGTTAAGGAGGAGATTGATAAGACGATCACATCAGGCATCATTGAAGTTGAAGAATCAAAATGGATAAGTCCAATGGTCGTTAACTTTATGAAGGATGGAAGGATAAATATTTTCATTGATTATAGATATTTGAATGCGGTATGTTCCATTGACCCTTTTTCAACCCCCTTCACTGAGGAGATCCTAGAAGGAGTAGTCAGGCGCGAAATCTATTCTTTCACAGATGGCTTCTTAGGATATCATCAGGTTAGAATTGCAAAGGAGGACCAAGAAAAGATAACTTTTTCCACTGAATGGGAAAGCTTTTCCTACATGATCATGCCTTTTGGATTAAAGAACGTGCCTACTATGTTTTCATGAATTGTGGTTTAGGCATTTTCAGAATTCATCCACAAGTTTCTATAAGTCTACCTGGATGACTAGACAGTATATGGATTAGTGAGGGACCATTGTGAAAATTTGAGGCTGATGTTTGAGAGATGTCAGTAGTTCAGTATATCCATCAACATTAAGAAATGTATTTTCGCTACTCCATTTGGCACCCTGCTGGGGCATATCATATGTAAGGAAGGCTTCCTAGTGGATCCTGCCAAAGTTTCCATTATTGTGGGATTAGGGGAACCCTACCAGCCAGAGCACACTACGTAGATTCCTTTAGAATACGAGGTATTACTAGAAATTTATCAAAGGTTATGCCAAGATCACCACGTCGTTGGAAAATTTGTTGAAGCACAAAATTACATTTCATTGGGGAGAGGCACAACACATGGCGTTCGATACATTGAATAATAGGCTTATCACTGCACCCATATTACTCTTCCCTTCTTGGGATAATCCATTCCATGTGCATGTTGATGCTTCAGGGATGGTGATTGGAGCAATCTTAGCATAACTTGGAGAGGGAATTATTGACCACCCCTTATGCTTTACTAGTAAGAAGCTAACCCCAGTAGAACAGAATTATACTACTACTGAGAACGAGGCATTTTTTATGATCTACGCACTACACAAATTTAGGAAGTATCTGTTGGCAACACCATTTATATTCTAAATGGACCACATGTCATTGAAGTACTTGGTAAACAAGCTCATTCTACAAGGGCTCATATTATGGTGGGTCCTACTATTTCAAGATTTTGAGTTTACGGTTGTTATAAAATTGGGTAAGAGTAATTTGGGGTATGACCATTTATCAAGGATTGAATCAGGAGAGGACACGTAAAGCATTAAGGATACAATGTCAGATGCACAAATATTAAAATTAGAGCTCAAACCCTCTGACCTGGAAGATATTGCTATGTTTCTCAAAATGGGTGTGGCGCCGGAAGGAATGAAGACTTTGGAAAAGAAGCAGCTATTCATATGCGTCGCGCCCTACATGTTAATTAGTGGAGACTTATATAAGGTAGGTCATGATGAGGTTTTGCACCAGTGTGTGTTAGAGCATGAGCGTGTTGCAATCATAGAGGAAGCATGTGATGGAATTAAAGGAGGACATTATGCATGGAATGCAACCACACACAAGATCCTTCTAGTAGGATTTTGGTGGGAAAAAATTTACAAATATTGTATTTATTATTGCAAGGCTTGTGACCACTGTCAGCACCTTGGTAAACCAAGGAAAAGAGATGAAATTCCATTAAGACCGATTACCACTGTAGAACCATTTGAGAAGTGGGAAATTCACTTTGTAGGCCTTATTTCTACAACCACATGAAGAACAGGTTCACGTTATATAATTATATGCACATATTACCTTATAAGGTGGGTAGAAGCGACATCTACAAGGGATTACATGGTCACAACAACAACTTAGTTCTTGTGGGAAAATATAATCAGCAGATATGGATGCCCGCTGAGCTTAACAAGTGATAAGGGTAATCATTTCTTAAATGATACAGTTAGAATCTTATTGGTAGAATTCATGGTAGCCCATCACATGACTACCCCTTATCACCCACAATCTAATGGAACTGCTGAAGCATTTAACAAAATTTTGAGTCACACTTTAACCAAGATTTGTGATGTGGGAAGAAAGGATTGGGATGACGAATTTTCTATTGTTTTATGGTCATATCAAACTACTTGTAAGAGACTGAACAAGGCTACACCTTTTCAATTGGTGTTTGGTGCGGAAGGTGTGTTACTTATTGAATTAATGTTACCATCACTGTGTATAGTCTGGTGCAAGAGGGTTAGATGATGAATAAGTGCTTATGGAGAGGATTCATAAGATGATGCAATCAGATGGGAGGCAGGAAATTGCTCACTGGAGTTAGAAAATAAAAAAAGCCAGGCAGAAGGCATGGCATGATAGACATATCAAGAATAAGTAGTTTGAGGTTTGGCAAATGGTTCTATTGTATGATTCCATGTTTATGCGCCATCCTAGGAAATTCAAATTCCATAGGATGGGCCCGTACATTTTATCCTATATACTTGATTCAAGCACTTACTAGTTACAAGTGCTAGATGGAACATGGTTTCCAAGTCATTTAAAAGGGAGTAGGTTGAAGCCCTACTATAAATAATTCTCCTTTGTGTTTGTAAATAAGGTAGTATTTCCAATTATCCTAGGTTTTGCTTTGATGTAGTTTCCTTTCTTTGTGTTTCCCTTTCTTGTTTCTTTGATTTGTGTACGTTTAAGTGTTGGTAGCCACTTATTATTTTCAAACATTTTCTATGTGCAAAGGACCACACATCTATTTTTGTGTGGGTTGGAGTGATGTGATAAGTGCTAGAAGTTATGGTTGTGGATGGCTGGGTTGAAAAATCAAAAACACGTGGATTGTAAGATCTCACATGGAAAAGATGAACATAAGGAAAGGATGGTGTCAAAAGGCTTTGAGAAACCATGTACAAGAGTAAAAATCATAGGAGAAACATGAGGTAGGCATCAGAAATAACTTGTTCCAAGACATAGAGGAAGAATTGACTTCAGCGGGAGAGAAAGCACAAAGAACTCTATGGTCGAGACAGTTGCATGCCAGAAGGTTGCGGCAGTGTTCACGTAGGATTAAACGTGGAGGAAAAGAATTGAAGGTTGGCATTGGAAAAAATCCACCTTTATTGTGAAAGTAAATTGGTAGGTAACATGGGATTTATTGCGGAGAAGAGAAAATTTTATAAATAGAAGATAGGGGGTACGTTATTTTCTACCTTGCATTTTAAGTTATTGTTTGCGCCAAATCATTTCACCCTCCTAATGGAAAAAATGTGAATAGGAAATTTGGTGTGATTGGGACAAATGGGATCACGTCTCAAGCTGTGGGACTTGGGCTCAAGGTGAACCTCTAGAGAAGGCCATCTTCCTCTTGCTAAACTAAGTGTTGTACTACTCTTAGTGTAATAAAATGGTTATCTAGTCCTATGCTAACATTTCATGGGTTTTAGGGAAAGAGATTTGCAAAAATGAAAATATACTAGGGATGGTGATGCACCAAATAAAGGGTGTTACCATACTCAAGAAGGGTTAATTTGAAGAGGGTGTGTTCACCACAAGTCAACTTCACCTACTGCAACTTAGAGAGGGTACAGAATACCACAAACTAGGAAGAAAGTGTTCCCTTTGTTAAACTCGATCAGATAAACAAGTTGTCATTCTTCCAATAAATAAGGATGAACTTGAGAAGGGTGAAAAAGAACCACAACTCAACTGCATGCAATGCTCCACCACTTGATAAGCATAGAAATCCAAGAACTTGTAATACAAACGTGAACTTGCACATTGTACCTGCAAGCATGAGAAAAGTCACAAAGAAGTATAGAAGGATGAAAGGATTGAGATTAGTCACAAAACACACACTTTATTACTTCAATAACGTGCACAATGCATCATACATTCAGAAGAGGCAATGATTTCCATTACAGTCTTGGAAAAGAGGCTTGAAAGCTCCCTCAACATATAAGGACAGCTTACAAAAGAGAGAAGACTCTTGAAAATTTTGCACTTGCCTGTGATATCTAACTATCCAACCTATATGACCTGTTGGAACCCCCTTTTAGAATGAGATTCCAACATACATTTATAGAAGAATATGTGAGAGAGAAGAGGAAAGGTCATAATTAGATTCCTAAAGTGAAGGCACATGATGGTTCATTTATCACATTTGCTTGAACCACTTTTGAATCTTCCATCATGTGCCATTAATACTCATTTGACCTAGTTCTCCTTAATTAATTAAAAGAATATTTAAATAAAATATTTAAATAATAGTAATAAATATTATTATTAAAATATTTAAATAAAAAATATTAAATTCATTACTATTTTTGGTGGGCCCCCCTATTGACCGATTTGACTCGAAGAGGGAGGGGTCATGAATAAAATGCTGAAAAATGAGTCCAACTCAATGGTTAGCTCACTAATCCAACTCACCAAGTTGGTTACGAGCTCCTTCTACATTTCCCGAGCTCAGCATGAGCTCGCTGCAACAAATCTTCCAACTCCCTTTTTCATTGCATCAACCGAGCTCCTTCTTACACCTTACACGCAGACCATCACACCACCAATGCATCGAGCTCCAAAATGAGCTTTGTCTTTTGTTCCATAATCGATCCAAGCTCCTCCTTTACCTCACGCATCTTCTGACTCTACAAGATGAGCTTCCCTACATCATGCATTGACTGAGCATCGAGCTCAACATTGGATACTGGGAACTTGTTCCCGTGAACTTACCACCCCATTAACCCTAACTCGGCCTTGCCTCTGAATGACTCATTTGCGTGTATGAAATTATCTCCAACATGCTACACAATGACTCGCTCACCCCGAATCGGCTTACTTTTCATGTAGCTACTCCAAGCTAGTCACCTTCTCAGCTCATCTTGGTCTTAGTCGATGACAGCTCTTAGTTCTCTCTTTATGTGGGCTCGACTTGCCATCATAATGTCGGCCCCCTATGTTGAACCTTGAGCTCAAATGAAGTATCAAGTTAATACGTCCAATAATGAGCTGAGATCCTAGCTTGAGCATCCAAGCCACCACCAAAAAATCTTCAAACTCCATGCCGCAGGGAGGTATTAGACTATCACAAGCTCTACCTTCTATGCGAGCATTGGTTTGGTTTCATCAAACTATTTCATCATCTCCACGATCAAGCTCTCAACTGATCATGTTGGTGCCAAGCTTGAGCTGAGTTGGTTCTTCCTTATGATCTCCCCAACCTTTGTATAAATGTAAGCTCACCGAGCTATCAACATAACTCTTATCATGAATGTCAAGCTTTGGATTCTTCTGCATTGAGCTCTGCACCAAGCCCATCACCGAGATCTCTCTTGTGTACTCAATACCACCCTCCAAGTTGAGCTCTTTTTATTATATGTTCAGTGGAGCTCACACCTGGTGAAACCCAATCCATGTTATTGAGCTATTCATTTTCCATTTGGATCTTGCGAGCTATCCTAGAACATGGAGCCGAAAACTCAACTTACCCATCCCATGTCTATGTTTGGAACTACACTGAGCTTCCTAACAACCTGACACACCAAGCTCATTAGACGGGCTTACACTAGATCCAATCATTGAGTATTAGTTTGATATTCTATCAAGTGACATAGACATTTACCGAACCTCTGTTGATAACAGGTTTCATCCCAAATTTGATCCATCATGACTCATTGTCTCCCACCGAGCTACCGAGCCCAATATTTATTCATCACATCATGCATCATCTACTCATTTATTCTGTCACTAGCAAGCTGGGCACATTCCAAATCTCCCGATGTTGTTTTATTTCCTTCCTTACGTCAACTCCATGGCTTGACCCTACTTCGTCATTCCCCTTGGTTAACTCGAGGCCTTTTATGCATTCCACAGTGCCTTTCGTGAACCATCTATGAAATTCCTCGCTTTTGAAACTACCGATTTCATTCATCATCTTTGTAAGTTTCATGAATTCGACTTTCATGACACCACCTTCTCTATTGTGCTTGGTGACTACCTGAGTTCACCACTCACCTTGGCTTCAACATTTTTTATTTAACTTAGACTGAGCTTTCCCATCTCACTTCTGTAGTCTTCATTTTTCATGTTGCACATATCTTGTTTGATCTCCAAGCTTGTCTCATGCTAACTCAAGCTCATCGATGCAAAGTCTATCAAACTAAACCAATGCACCATTTTTACCAACTTTTTCATGTTGCTTGTTCTCATTAACAACCATCCATATAACTCGGTGAACCATTCCAACATGCCTTGATTCCCCCAACAACCTTCATGGTTTTTGTCAACCATCTTGGAGCTTTTCTCTACACAAAACTATCATGGAGGTTTCCATTATGAAGTCCTCGTTAATTGGAAATTGTTTCATGGGAACCCGCAGATCATCTCACCATTATGTCATCAATTGTTCATTTCCAAAGTCCGCGTTCTTGTCGATTTGGCATCAATTCCCCTATTGGTAGTAACCTTTCTAAATTCCCTGAGCGGGGAATGCACTTGGTTCCACCATGTTTCTCCTCCACTTAGCTACGACTTAAATTTCTCCCGTAATTCCAACTTGTACTTTCCCCCTTGGTGATCCAAAATGACTCACCTTGCGAGTTACATCATATCACCCACTTCTCCCACATTTCCATGGTTATCAACTCGACTTGATATAACTCGGTCTCTATGCATGGCGATTGACTCGTTCCTTTCACTATGACTCTGCGGGTCATCTTCTCAAGACCGAGCTCAGTCATTTATGTTATTGTCTCTGTCAATCCCTATGATCTGAGTTCATGTTCCAATGAGGAAACATTGATCTCCCTTACTTATGTGACATGACCAAGCTCCTTTCAATGTTTGGCTTGACTCAACCCATCGTGTTAGGTTCCAACCTCGAGCTACTATGGTCTTCACATTGTGCCCCATCTTTCTTTCGTTGAGCTTATGTCCACTCGCTCAACTTGTTGCAACTGAGTACCTCCATGAGCCAGCATTGAGTTGAGCCCAAGTTGGGCTAGGTGAGCTCACTTATCGATTTATTAATTATTTTAATTGTGTTATCTTCGTGATGACTGGAAGTGGGTGCCTAGGACTAATGTCATAATTAGATTGTAATAGGACCCCATTGTCCAATTTTTCCATGTGTACAAAATTGGATAACATTTTTGGTGACCTCTCAAGGATGATTTCTTGCTAAGCATGATTCATGTAGCCTTAAGTCATCCATTATGCATGGAGTCAATTTTGGAATCCCAAAAATTGATTTGATCTTCTATGAAACATCCTAAAGTCTCTTTGAGCATTGTCGATCTCGGACCTTCCTGGAATGCTAAGCATAAAGTATACTGAAACTGTTAAATGTTTAACATTTATGGAACACTACAAAATTTTGAATGAGGTAGATCATGAAACTCTTATGGAAACCTTGAACCTTCCTTCTCCTTGACACCTTCCTATGATGAAATAGTGTGCAGAACAACAAAAAACACTACAACAAGGAAAGTAAAATAACAGCAACACACAACAATGTGCATAAGCACTTGGAGGAAAACACCTAACTAAACTGTACAAGAGGTGGGACACTTCTCAAAAACAATCTTTAAGATGTATCCCATTCACATGAATGGGAAGCTATTCTCCATTAAGCCTAGATAGATGAAATGAATTCACCTCTTTGCAACTCGTGATGATGTATGGCCCGTTGTAGAGAGCATCAAACTTGGTGTGATTTCTTGGCTTGGCCCTATCTTCATCCCATTTGAGGACTAAATATCCCTCTTGAAAATGCCTATCAGACACCATGTCAAAATATTTCTTATCCTGACGCTGACGTTGCTCCAAAGTCTTCATAGCCTTGTTTTGTACTTCCTCTAACTCCATGAGTTCAGAAAACCTTACTGTCAAAGGATCACTCTCCATAACTTCAACTTAATGAGCTAACTCTAAAGAAGGTAACTCCAAGGAGAGCGGAAGTTTTTCTTCCCTTCCATATATAAGCATGAAAGGAGAATTCCCTATGGCCCTTTTAGGTGTGATCTGATCTGCCCATAAGGTGGTCTTAAGCTGTGTTTGTCAAGTCCTCTTGTTAGTTTCCATCATGTGCTTGATAATCCTTATGAATTTTTTGTTACTAGACTCAACCAATCCATTTCCTTGTGGATAGTAATTAGATGAAGTATTCAGGTAGACCCCATTTTTAATAGCCCATTCACTTAACTTCATACCAAGAAAATCCATCGCATTGTTTGAAATGACTGTAAAAGGAACACCGAACCTTGTCATTATACCTTCCTAGAAATCTAGAACTTCCTTTTCATTGCTCTCTTTTAATGCTACCACCTCTGTCCATTGAGTAAAATAGTCTATTGCAGTGAGGACCCATTTATGTTCATCACTAGATGGAGGATTAATCATTTCGATGAAGTCCAACCCCCATTGAACAAAGGGTTGATCCACTTGGATTGAATGCAGCGGAAGGGCTACCAACTTTTTCTCACCTATGAAAAAGGCACATTCCTTACATTTCCTTACCCAGAGATGGGCATCTTTTAACAAATTCAGCCAATAGTAACCGGCTCACATGATCTTGGTAGCATTTGTTCGTGCAAAATAATGTCCTCCAGATATGCCATTGTGAAACTCTTCTAGTATCTTACGTACCTGTTCTAGTCCTACACAACGAAGGAGAACACCATTCAAATCCTTTCGAAAGAGAACATTATCTACCAGAACATATGGAATAGACTACAAACAAAAGGTTCATCTTTGATTTTTATCCATGTTCATAGGATATACTTCTGAGAAGAGGATGTTCACTGTGATTGGGACACATGGGATCACCTCTCAAGCTGTGGGACTTGGGCTTGAGGTGAACCTTCGGAGAAGTCCAACTTCCTCTTCCTAAACTAAGTGTTGTACTACTCCTAGTGTAATAAAATGGTTATCTAGTCCTATGCTAACATTTCATGGGCTTTGGGGAAAGAGATTTGCATAAATGAAACTATACTAGGGATCGTGATGCACCAAATAAAGGGTGTTTCCAGACTCAAGAAGGGTTAATTTAAAGAGGGTTTGTGCACCACAAGTCAACTTCACCTACTACAACTTAAAGAGGGTACAGAATACTAAATACTAGGAAGCAAGTGTTCCCTTTGTTAAACTCGATTAGACAAACAAGTTATCAGTCTTCCAATGAAAAATGATGAACTTGAGAAGGGTGAACAAGCACCACAACTCAACTACATGTAATGCTCCACCATTTGATAAGCACAGAAATCCAACAACATATAATAGAAATGTGAACTTGCACAGTGTACCTGCAAGCATGAGAAAAGGAAAAAAGAATTATAAAAGGATGAAATGACCAATATTAGTCACAAAAAACACACTTTATTACTTCAATAATGTGCACAATGCATCATACATTCAGAAGAGGCAATGATTGCCATTACAGTGTTGGAAAAGAGGCTTGAAAGTTCCCTCAACATATAAGGACAACTTGCAGAAGAGAGAGGATTCTTGAAACAATTTCACTTGTCTACGATATCTAACTTTCCAACCTATCTAACATGTTGGAACCCCCTTTTGGAATGAGCTTCCAACTTACATTTATAGAAGAATATGTGAAGAGAAGAGGAAAGGTCATAATTACATTCATAAATTGAAGGCACATGATGGTTCATTTATTACAGTTCGTTGAACCACTTTAGAATCTTCCATCATGTGTCATTAATTCTAGTTGACCTAATTTTCCTTAATTAATTAAAATAATATTTAAATAATAATAATAAATATTATTATTAAAATATATAAATAAAAATATTAATTTCATTACTATTTTTGGTGGGCCCCCTGTTGACTGGTTTGACTCAAAGAGGGAGGTGTCATGAAGAAAAGGCCAAAAAATGAGTCCAACTTTGTGGTTGGCTCATTAAACCAACTCACTGAGTTGGTCACGAGCTGCTTCTACATTTCTCGAGCTAGGCATGAGCTTGCTACAACCAATATCTGAGCTCCCTTTTTCATCACATCAATCGAGCTACTTATTACACCTTACTCATAGACCAGCTCACCACCGATGCATCGAGCTCCAAAATGAGCTTTGTCTTTTATTCCATGATTGAGCCAAGATCCTCCTTCACCTCACACATATGCTGACTCAACGAGCCGATCTTCCCTCTGTCATGTATTGACTAAGCATCGAGCTCAACACTAAGTTCTACGAACTTGTTCCCGTGAACTTGCCATCTCATTAACCCTAACTCATCCTTGCCTCTGAATGACTCATCTGTGTGTATGAAAGTATCTCCAACACGCTACGTAACAATTTTCTCACCCCGACTTGGTTTACTTTCCGTTTAGCTACTCTAAGCTAGTCACCTTCTCGGCTCATCTAGGTCTTAGCCGATTCCAACTATTAGTTCTCTCTTCATGTGGGCTTGACTCTCAATCGTAATGTCAGCCCCCTCTACTGAAATCTGAGCTCAAATGAAGTGTTGAGTTAATGCGTCCAATAACGAGCCAATATCCTAGCTTGAGCATCTAAACCACCACCGAAAAATATTCAAACTCCATGCCTCAGGGAGGTATTATACTTTCACAATCTCTACCTTCTATGTGAGCATTAGTTTGTTTTCATCAAACTATTTCATCGTCTCCATGATCAAGCTCTCAACTGAGCATGTTCGTGCCAAGCTTGAGCTGAGTTTGTTCTTCCTGATGCGCCAAGCTCATTATACGGGCTTACACTAGAGCCAATCATTAAGTATTGGTTTTCTATCCTGTCAAGTGACACAGACATCCACTGAACCTCTATTGATAGCGGGTTCAAGCCCAAATCTAATCCATCGTGACTCACTGTGTCCCACCGAGCTACCGAGCCCAATATTTCTTCATCATATCATGCATCACCTACTTAGTTGTTCTATGACTAGCTATCCAGGCACATTATGAAGCTCTCGATGTCAGTGTATTTTGTTCCTTGTGTCAACCCCATGGTTTAACCTGACTTCATTGTTCCCCTTGGCTAACTCAAGGCCTTTTATGCATTTCCCATTGCCTTTCATGAACCATCTGCGAGCTTCCCTGCTTTTGAACCTACCGAGTTCACTCAGCATATTTGCAAGTTAAATGAACTTAGCTTTCATGACACCTTCTCTGTTGTGCTCGGTGACTACCCAAGTTCACCACTCACCATGGCTTCAACATTTTTGATTTAACTCAAACCGAGCTTTCCCAGCTCACTTCTGCAGGCTTTGTTTTACATGTTGCACATATCCTACTCAAGCTCTGAGCTTGTCTCATGCTAACTCAAGCTCATCGATGCCAAGTCTATCAAACCAAACCAATGCACCATTTTCACCAACTTAGTTGTATTTCTCGGTCTCGTTAACAACCATCCGCATAACTCGTCAAACCATTCAGACATGCCTTGATTCCCCTAACAACCTGCATGGTTTTCATAAACCATCTTGGAGCTCTTCTCTACACGGAACTATCATTACGGCTTGCCATTATGAAATTCCCGTCAATTGGAAATTGTTTCATGGGAACCCATGGATCATCTCGCCATTACCTCTTGGATTTTTCATTGCCAAATTCCGCATCCTTTTCAATTTGGCATCAATTCCCCTATTGGTCGTGACCTTTATAAATTCCATGAGCGGGGAATGCACTTGGTTCCACCATGTTTCTCTTGCACTTGGCTATGACTCAAATTTATCCAGCAATTCCAACTTAGACTTTCTCCCTTGGCGATCCAAAATGAACCACCTATTGAGTTACATCGTATCACCTGCTTCTCCCACATTTCCATGGTTGTCAGCTCGACTCGATACAACTCGGCCTCTATGCATGGTGATCGACTCGTTCCTTTCACTATGACTTTGTGGATCATCTTCTCAAGACCGATCTTGGTAATTTATGCTATTTTCTCCATCAAGCCCTATGATCCAAGTTCATGTTCCAACAAGGAAACATTGATCTCCCTTGATTACATGACTTGACTTAGCTCCTTTCAATGTTTGGCTCGACTCAACCCATCGAGTTAGGTTCCAACCTCGAGATACTATGGTCTTCATGTTGTGCCCCATATTTATTTCATTGAGCTCATGTCCAATCACTCGACTTGTTACAACTGACTACCTCCATGAGCTAGCACTGAGTTGAGCCCAAGTTGGGCTAGGTGATCTCACTTATCGATTTATTAATTATTTTAATCATGTTATCTCCATGATTACTGGAAGTGGGTTCCTGTGACCAATATCGTAATTAGATTGTAATAGGACCCCATTGTCTAATTTTTCCATGTGTGGAAAATTTGATAATAGTTATCAAAAGAGCTCTCACAAAATAGGGCATTCTTGCGAAGAAAGTTTGACAAGAGTTGTGAAGATTTATGTGTATAACTAGTTTGATCAGTAAACCAGAAGTGGAAAGGAGTTCATGGGTGTAATCGGAGAAGGTGGTGTGGAGGAATCCCATGGGTGTTACATCGTCTTACAAAAAAAGGGTTTTCCAGGTTAGGGTTACATAGCTAGGGCACGGGGTTTGAAGGAATTTTTGCAAAGAAGTGGAGCCCAAAAGTTGGGAAAAGGCAAGAACATGAGAGAGGAAGAAGTTTTAGGGAACCGATGAAGGAATGGCACCAAGGAAAGTAGAAAATGTTTCACCGAAGAAGGGAAAGGGCAAGGGAAAACAAGCCATTTCTATCATTTTCAATGAATAATGGTACACATAAATAGAGTACCCGAATGGTGTATTAGTTGGTAAAGAATGGGTGTCTCACATCAAGAAGATGAGTGTCAGTGATTACAACCATTGAATGAGAACCATAGGAAATTAAATGACACTAGAACGGGTTCACCCTATAAAGAAGAGGACACCAGATGGAATGGAAATTTATGGCGGTGAATTAAAGGTGAAAATGGAGAAGGTTGGGTTGTTGTAACTCTACGAGTTACCCTATTTTGGAAATCCTAAGTGACTATACCAATGGCTGATGTCATGCATGCATGAATACCACTTATATTTCATAGGTCAAAGGATGCGCATAACCCCCAGCTAATTTCTAAGTTCACCAGACTTATCTATGAAGGAGATTGATTGGACGATGATTTAGGAGACAAGGAAGCCATTAAGAATATTGTTGAGGCTTATGACTAGAAGAAAGGTTTGTGCTACTTTGACATTTCTATAATTACTGACCTGGTGATGAGGATGGCCACATGCTTGGTTACAAAACTGAATGGGAAAGAGAGATATACACAGATCAAGAAGTCTCGGTTGAATGTGTGCCGTAAGATCTCGGAGGGGACCATCTATAACCTCTCAGCTTTTATTGCAAAGGATATCATAAACACCGTGCAAGATGGGGAGAGGATCATGTTTGGTAATGTCTTCCTCACCATTGTCTTTTCTGAGATTGGAGTGCTTGATGAGCTAGATAAGTTTGTTTGGGAATACCTATATGAGAACCCCTCCCTTGCCAAGAGATTTGAACAGTATACCTGTGACACCATGACAGCCACTCATAAGGCATGCCTGGAAAAGTGGGATAAGTGGATGCATGACACATTCAGGGTTGAATGGAGAATACTTGAACATTTTCCTTCACTAGTTCAAGGAGAGGCTAAGTTTTTCATATACCAGCATTTTTGCATTGGTATATTTACTTTAGTACATGGCACCAAGAGTCCTTGGTGTAAATTTCCTTTCTCCTTCACAACACAGTACTTCCAGGATGGGGTTAATCGATTAAAAGAGGCCAAGAAACTCATATTTGATCTAAGTGTAGTAGATCAAAACTACCACGCGTTGCACAGGAAACTAATATACCCTAAGAAGTGCACCTATGTGGATAAGTATGTCTCCCATGATGTACACATGTTAAAACTAGTAACATTACCTATGTTAGGGAGGACAACAACAAGGGTGTATTTGTGCATAAGTCTTAAGTATGAAAAGGGTGCTTATATTGAAGATGATGTCTCCATTCCTAAAGACCCCACCCCACCGCATGGAAAAATATTGAGCTAAGGAAAAGAGATAGAGGAGAGGCCCCTGAGAAAAAGGCGTCGAGCATGCAGATAGTGCAGATAGTAGGGGCGCATGAGTCAAGCATGGGCACAAGTACTTACATTCACTAGAAGAAGTATTACATGAGAAAAGAGTCACTGCAAAAGGAGGAATCATCACAAAAGGAAGAGTCGTTGTAGATGGAAGATTCACTGATAAGGGGAGAGTATCCCAAGAAAGAAGAAAAAGAGAAGTCCCCTAAACTGGAATCACCGGTAAGGAAGAAGTAAAGAGTGACAAAAGGGTCAGACTCAGATGAAATAGAAATCATGGATGGCGAAAAGGGTGATGAAGATGATGAAGAGTGCGACGAGGCTCAGAATCATCCTATGTATGATGTACATGAGTCAGAGGAAGAAGGAAATTAAGAGAAGGGTGAGAATGAGGGAGCCACTTATGATAAAGGGGGAGCAAGGAAGAAAACATGAAGGATTAGAAGACCCTGACCATGACCAAGGAGCAGATGGATAATACCATAGAGAGGGAAGTGGGAGGAATTATCCAACTGTTGATGGAGCATGAAGTCAAGTGAAGCACTGACGAAGTGTTGAAGGAAACAAATAAAAGTGTGATTGTGGGAAAGGAGTATGGAAGCATGGGCGAAGACCCAAGCTTAATAGTAAGCTTCCCAAAGGCAGTGCACATGGGTGGAAAGGGAATAGTAGCAACGTAAGAACAAGAAATGACTTACATTAATGATCCAATCAAGGTATTGTGCATGTGCTTCCAAAGTACCATGCCCACAAACCAAATCCTCGCTTGGTCTTATTTTTATGAAGAAGATGTGTACTCGCACACAAATAAAATGCTATCTTGGGCTTTTGAGTCCCACATTGATGAACCTGAATTTGAGGTAAACCAAGATACATTGATGAAGATACCAGATGCTAAGGGATTAAACCCTGTGGTAAATTCCCAACAATTATTCGATGAGCAATTTTTTAACGTGCTCAACAAAGCATCAATGGAGGCAGAGGCAAGAATATTCGGCAGAAATCATAGGATAAGGGTCTTTGAGGAAGAGTTTGAGAGAAAGAATGAGGAGATCATTGAGCGGGACAAAGAGATAAAATAAAAGGAATTGATCAGTGTGAATTTAAGGTGTGAGCTGAGGGATGAAAAGGAAAAGGTGTGTGAATTCCATAAGAAGATAGAGGCCATTTCAGATGTCATTATCTTAAAGCACCCGAACCTAGCCCCACCTGAGCAGAAATATGATTCAACCATGCAATGCTTGGAAGACTTGACTCGCATCCTCACCATGGAAAAGTGACCACTCGCATTAGAGTCAGCAGAGGAGGTGATGGCACACCATAAGTAAGAGGAAAAGTTGAATATTAGGGAGACAGTGACTTGGTACTCTGAGCTCCTTTCTGTAGTAAAGACCATCGCACAGATGGCTGAAGCCATATATGAAAACTTTGCCAATAGAGACAGGGTAGAAATTATATTGGTTATTACACATGAGGCGGATCTAAAATAATTTAAGAAGCACAAAGGAAATAGGGCAGAGTGCAACAAGATCCTAGCTAAAGTTGAGAAGAAGTTGGAACAAATTGAAACCTTACAGGGTTTGATTAAGAATAAGCTAAAGGAACTGTACCCCCAAGTCACTTGCAGGATGGATGCACTAGGCGATCTTAGCAAGCGGATGGAAAGCATTGTAGATACGCTAATAGCTAACAGTGAGGAACTTAGTTTTAATGATGTAAGTGCATTAATGGGTTACCTACTTCAGTAGGGGTAGGGAGAGGTAGATGTATGGGAAAATATTTAAACATCTATGAATAAGGAGTTCCAACTCCTCGTGCAGCAGTAGCATATTCTTATATTCTTTCATCCTTCCATTCTTTAATTCTTTCAATACCTCTATCTTTATTCTTTGAGGAATCATAATGTTTTCGAGGATGGAGAACACATGTAGTGTGGGGTGGTGTTGGATGCTAAAGTATGGGTTGAGTACCAAGAAGCGCGCGCAAGTAGGATCAATAAATAGAATGGAACTCACGGAAAAGCACACAAGAAAAAGGGGTTTAAGAAGGGTTTAAGTGAAACCATGGCATGCACACAAGGTAGAATAAGGGTTTAAAGGACTTAGCCGTATTTGGCATCATGGATTCACTTGAGGAAAAACATGAGAACCTGACTAGGTGTGATAAGTGGATGAGGTACTAGCATGGAACCTTAGAGGTCAAGAAAAGGATATTCCACATAGAGAATATTCCCAAAGGCATCATTACAGTTAGTGGGAGGTTTACAAAGAGGTTAAGAATTCACCAATGGAGGACCACATTGACACTTGGCATGATATCTGCTCAGGAGAGAATTCATGGCGGTGGTCGATGATCCTATTTAAAGAGGTGCTTGGGGTAGGAACAAAGACAGAGTGAAAATACATAGAGGGAGAGATATACGGGTGCAGAGTGCAAAGGGGAGAAGGGAAAGAAAAGAAGAGTAATGAAGTGTATATAAATGTTAGGAAATGTTAGGGTTTAGAGTACTAAGTGATAGAGGGTTATAAGGGATACCCTTAACCATGTGTATGGGTACTGGGATCTGTAAAAAGGGATATAATGGGGGAAAGTATAGTTATGATCTCTGATCAGATAGGTTTGTTGGAGTTAAGTCTCTATCATTTGATGGATATGGTCTGAGATGACCCTTTTTAATGTAATATGGCTACTAGAACTCTGTTAAATCAATAATACATGGATCTATTCTATACGACTTGCTTATGGTTGTAAACCCTTATGTTATTTGGCTTATCATGACTTCGATTTGGTCTCTTGTACTATTACAAAGTTATTTATCTTTTTTTATGCATTAATGTGTGGAACTACTAGTGACATCTTTTACCTTTTAAAGTAAATGAATGTACTTCTATTTCTAAAAATAATCTTCCATTAATGGCAGAACTCTTTTGTAAAGCTCACATAAAGGAGGGGCTCGGTGCCCACGTGCACTTTGGGTGAGCACCCAATATATGATGGGTGATAGGCTGACGTGTTTAGGGTTAGAAAGAAGTGTTAAGGGTAGAGTAATGACTAGATTTTACAACCTATCCTTGATGATGTTGTATAAGCTAAACTTAGTGATCTTTATCGTTATGCCCACTGTGATTCCAAAATTCTCCAACAACTTCTTGATCGTGAACACACCATTCCCACTACTTTTGACAACTCTAACATTTCTATTGTCTCACCTGCTCAAAATTTCATTTCATGTTTTCCTTATTCTTCCATAGTCACCCATGCTACTCCACCTTTTTCTACTCCTCTTAGAGCACTTAATAATATTGTTATAGATTATATTCTCGGTCTTACTTGTGATGATGTAGATGTAAATAATGCTACTTCTAATGTTGAAAATGTACATGTGCATGATGTTATTTCTACTCATTATCAAGATGAATGCAAAATTGGATATCCTACTCTTTCTAATTCTAAGAATGTTTCCAAAGAATGAAATTCTAAATCTCATGATAGTTATCCTACCACTTCTCTATATGTTGATGACACTTTTGATGAATTACTAGCATGTGAAAATATGTTTGATAGTGATGTAGGATATGCTTCTGATCATGAACTTGTTAGTAATGATGTTCTTTATCTTCCAAATGTTGAATGTGAATTTAGTCATCCTCTTTCTTCTCTTTATGAATGATCCATAGGGATCCAAAATGACTCTACTTCATTAGATCAATCAGCACGAAGAAGGAAAATAAATGTGTGGAGGTTCTATCTTTATAGTAACAGGATCGCCGCTATGTGTAGAGTGGTCGTTACAGAACCACCACCCAACCAAGGTGGCAGTCTTGAGACCACCGGTCTGCATTGGGCGAGGGTCTTAGCTCTTTCAGACAAAAAATAAAAACATGAAACGAAAAGCCTCATAATTTGAAAGGTTGTCCATGTCTCTTCTCTTCCATGACCTTTCCCATTCTCTAGTGCATGGGAGGACATGAAAAAGGCTATAAATACATGTTTGTAGAAGAGAACAAGATCATCAAATCCTGAAAGCAAGTGAGCAAGAAGTTCTTAGTGCTGGAATTTTGTTTTGTAGAAGAATGGAGTGTTGAGATAGAGCAAGCAAGTAATTGGGAGGAAATGTGATATATTATCTACTTCTCTTTCATACTTATTGTAATTTCTATACTTATTGTTTAAATTGGCAAATAAAAGTGGGAATAAAGAGAAATTGCCCTTCCCAATTGGTTTTTCCTCCTCTGGAGGTTTCCAGGATAAAACTTGTTTGTGTTTGTGAGTTTTATATTCTTTCCTTTCCTACAATTTTTTATTCTAAGCACAAGTAAAATTCATTCACTAGCTATCTTTGTCATTTTCTAATAGGAAGTAAAACAACAACGTTTAATTTTGTGATTCTGTGGATAATTCCAAAGTTGAAGATTTTATAGATCATTTTGGTATCATAGCTAATAAGTATCCAGAACTATGGTATTCGTTCTTGGATCTGTATGACAGTGATGAGATCTAAAGGAAAAGAGGCTTTACCTTGTGATCCAGAAATTTCTACAAGAAAGTGGAAGCAGAGAATTCGGGGACAAATGGAGGAAGAGAACTTGGTCCGTAGAATTGAGATTGTTGATCAAAGAACACTTAACAGAAAAAGCACACAAGAAGTCTACGTGGGAAATCAAGTCATACATAAAGGTGCGAATGGATAGGAAGAACGCACGTACGGAGCAGAAGTTTAGTTTTTAGGACTTAGCCATTTTTGGGCATGAAGATCTATTTTTAGAAGATGGTGTGCAGAACACACCAACGATGCAGAGACGTGCGCGCCACGCATTGTCTATTTCTGGAGGATTGGATTCAAAGCGCTTTTGCATGGAGACAGTCTAAGAATAGGATTGTCACCTCAGTTAACTATCAGTAGTCTATAGATAGCACACTTGCATGTGTGGCTATGCATGAAAATGGTGTGTGGCTATTAATAGCATGTGGCCTATTTTTGGAATAGATAAGTGGTGAAGGGAAAGTCCCCACCCTATATATATGTAGTGAATTACCTGGTAGGAGATGATGGATATAGAGAGATAGATAACATAGTGTGTGTGTGTGTGATAGATTATACAGATATATGTACTTGTTTCTAGATTACTGTATCAGATCCATGCACGCATCATCATAGATTACCAGTATTGTAAGAAGCTTATGTGTTATTGTGATAATTAAGAGATGGAAGATATTGACTGAACCTAAGTGTTATTCCTGTGTGTAATTGGGTAGTGCATGTTCTTATTTCTATCATGATTATTGTTTAAACCTATTCTTTCCTAGATCTAGATCTGTCATGCACTGTATAATGATGTATTAGTTATGGATCCATATGTTGTAAGTCTTCATCATGTTAGCATTCTACTACAACAACCCTAAAGAGGGACCTGGTACCTTTGCGTGCTTCGGGTGAGCACTCAGTCTAGGCTGAGTGATGTGCCAGTGCATCTAGGGTATTATCTGGTGAATTCTAGGCTGCATCATTGGTTCCGTTGCCGGGACCTCTTTTTCAGTTGTTTTCAGGATGGTTCGCGATGAAGACGTACTAGTTAACTCTAGAAAGTATTGAGGAGTGGATACATGATTTGGAGGAAGAATATGCATGGCGGTTCAGCATTGGATCTGAGTTTAATGCACGCACTTGGGTAGAACATAATCTATATGACAGTTTATATGAGATATTTTTTGCTATCTTTCCAGTAGAATTATATGAGTGGCTGTTTGCTTATGCATCTAAGTGGAATTGGAGGTATCATGCACTTTTCTGGACACAGGAATAATTTCAGGCCCTTTATGATGCTGATCTGATTTGGACTCAAGCTGTGGATGTGTGGTTTCATGGTGTCCTAAATAGTTATATCTTGGAGTATTCAATTTTGACTTATTCATGTCTAGAGGTAGCTGAATTCCAGTTCTTACGATATCCAAGAAGAGATTATCTACAAGGAATTCCACTGGCAATCAAGATCCTTATGGTAACTTTGAACCTAGAGAGTAAATTGATGGCTAACTAAACCTCACTACGCATGAGGGTAGGAACAAGCTTGGTGAAAGATGGCAGACCTAGCGGTAGAAAGGCAGAGAGAGGAAAGGCGGCTTAAGTATAATGAGGCATACGAGAGGGAGATAGAGAAGTAGCGTACCATTGTAGAAAGTATGGAATTGAGGAGAGAGATGGATCATGAATGATTTGAAGCTCACATAGAAGATGTGGAGCCAGAGCATCAGGAACTCCCCCATCTTGGAAAGCATGATAGGGATCCCCCCTTGGCCTCACACAGAAGTGTGCCAGCAGAGACTACCTGGGCCATGCGGTGTGCATCTTAATCCACTTGGTGACCTAGCCCTTGTGCTTGGTTTTTCATTATCTAGTACGACAAGTAATCAACAAGTGAATTTGGGAAACATGAGAACCAGAGTAAGTCAGAGAACAAGTACATCAATGGCAGGACAGATGAGCTTCAATGTTATTTGGAGGAACATTTTCAGGTGCATCATCTACATAGAATGTAAGCATGAAGAATGTTGGATTCACCTCTGGAAGTGGAACTACCACACAGACTGTAGGGGTTCAATATAGTACTACTTGTCAGAGCACATGGGAGTACATCTATAGGTCCTATTCCAGCTATAGGTGGAGGATCAGGAGGTATAGGTGGTTCTAGTTCTGGTGGATCTGGTGGTTCTGGAGGTAGGGGAAACACAGGAGGTTCTGGATCAGGTGGGAAAGGTCTGCACCAACCCCAGAATATTTATATGGAGATGTCTCTTCATCTTCCAGAGTATAGAGGCATAGAGGATGTTACTGAACATGTGCACATGTGTGAAATATTGTTACGCGTGAAAGGGATTACAGCTTATTAGTGCAAGGCAAGTTAATTTTCTACTACATTACAGGGACATGCACACAGCTGGTATAGGAAGTTTGACCCTGATCAAACTTGCATGGATTATGCAACGCTAAAGGATGCTTTCTTGAAAGAGTTCTATATCCTAGAATTTGAGAAGAAGAGTATAACTGTGCTCAAGGATATCAAGCAAGGCACTACTGAGAGTGTACGTGAGTATGATGCCCATTTTAAAACACTCTTATCTAAGCTTTCTTATGATATTCATGCAAGCCATCATGCACAATGGTTCGTTAGCGGATTGATTACACCATTCAGAAGAGCACTGTCACATAAGACATACACTGATCCATGCAAAGCACTAGAAGTAGCTTTACGTGCTGAGGCAGTTGGGAGCATTGACACTGGCGTTAGTCCATTCTTAGAGGCATAGATTACAGCTATGGAAAAATAGTTAGAGAAGCTATCAGCAAATTCAGCCCATGAAACGCACTCAGGAATTTGGTGTACAGATTGTGAAGTGGAAGGTCACACCAAGGATAGTTTCCCTTGCAGATCTATATGCTCATTACTGTTGGACTGTGAGATCTATCATTTGAATCATGATGCTAGTCACTTTCCTTTGTTACAATGCATGATAAGGAAGAATGTATCTTGTTACTGTAAAAATTTCCAGTCCACGACCCATGATACTGAATATTGTCAGTTGATTGGTCAGATCCAGGATGCTATAGACATTGGGGTATGACAGACAAGTGTAACGGATAATTATAAGGGTAAGAATGAGCACCAGGATCATAATCAAACACACTATGACAGGAATGAGGGTGTTTTGAAGGAGGTCATGGAAGAGGACATGGATATCGTGGTGGATATGGAGGATGAGGCCATGGTGGAGGAAGAGGTGAGTTCCCTCGTGGAACATGTTATACGTGTGGATCTCCTGACCACTATAGGCGTGAATTTCCTCAGAATATTGCATGTTCTTTCTGCAGAAAGAACCATAGCTATGAAGAGTGCCCGAACTTATATGAGCATCTGAGTAAGTAACATAAGTAAGAAAACAAAGGCATCAAGATGGTTAGAATCTAGCGCATGATAGAAGATCAGTGGATGCCCAAGATAGCACCAGGACCTGAGGCATTAACAATGAAGATTACTACATGAGCTGAAGCGGCGCATGCAAGAGAGGCATTACAACAAAAACCTACCATCACTAAGGATGATGTCCTTCATGCCCGGTACCCAGATCCTGCCTATCAGAAGGAGGTTTATCAGGATACCATGGAAGTGCTAAGGAATCTTCAGGGTGAGATACAATACTTAAAGGAGCAGAAGAAAGCATCAGAGACAGTCCAAACTAATATCGATGATCTGAGAGAAGTGTGTAAAATGTTGCACCAAGAGAACATCATTCCACTATTAGGAAGTTGGTTAAAAGGGAACACTCTACGTGCAAGTATTGAGACTGGACGGTAGATCTTGTATACAAATCTTCCCCCTGATAGCATTGACTATGACAAGGAAATTACTCTAAATGTTGTTGTGGATGGATGGCTACTGAGCAACATATTGATTGATATAGGTGTGGAAGTGAATGTGCTTACATTAGATGCATGGGTACAAATGGGGAGGCCTCCATTGTAGCCATCATCTAATGTGTTGTTTATGGCAAACCGGACTAAGGCCACTTCCATAGGAGTTTTGAAGGATGCATCTATAACCATACAAGGGGCCAAGTTCACTGGGGATTTTGAGGTATTAGCACTTGTAGAAGTAGACATTTTTCCAACCTTGCTTGGATGCCCTTGGTGTTATGCGAATAATGTTGACTTGAGATTCAATAAGGGGTATATCAGTTTTGAGAACAAGGAGGAAAGGGTTGTGATACCTTTGACAGATGGGAAGTCTACACCATATGTTGAGCCTCTAAGTGAGGAGGACTTAAACAGAATCTATGTATGTGTTATTCAGGACCCATAGGTCAATGAGCCATCAAAGGAAGGCATCCTACAGTGGGAAGATTCTCATTCTATTAGTGATACTATGAGTATTTCTTGTGACAATTGGGCTCATGGTACATATGAACTAGTAGGGTGCGAGGTAAAAAGTGGGGTTGCGCACAAGAATGGACTTCGTTCTGTTTGATGGATAGGTAGAGTAGTACCTTGGTATACAAGGGCAGAAGATCTTCCTGTATTTTTGAAAGCCATGGAAGCATAGTGGATAGATCAAATTAAGAGAAGATATATGTTAGTGTATACCTTGCGGGACAGTAGCGCGCTGGTGGGTAGTCCACAGAGATAATCTTATAGAATGGGAGGAGATTGGAATCACCCTATCTACTAGGTTTTTAAGGAGCAATGCACCTATATAGATCAGCTCTTATAATGGTGATCAACCTGTTCAGCATCACATTTAGCAGTGTGAGAGACTCTGGACAGTGGGACAGGAAGCATTACCACCTTCACTCTGGGTACATAGATTGTACTCTACTCTATAAGGATGTGCATGTGTCTGGTATGTATACACAAAACTACATCGAGAGACTGGGAATTGGCAGAATTTGACTGTAGGAATGCTCCAGACCTTTGACTACTTCTCGACTAAACCTCCACTCAAAGAAGCATTAAAATTTTTCAAGTGCTTAACTACGAGAGATAGAGCAAAGGCATAAGAGCATATTTAGGAATTATTTGGTGAGACGGAGTCTGGAGCACATTTTGAAAAGGAAGAAGAAATGGACTCCATACTGCTTGAACATGCTTGCCTTGAGAAAGAGAAAGGAAAGATGGTTTACATCGTGGATGATGAGGAAGTTGAGAACCTGGATATTGAACATTCACAAGGGGTGCACGAGGTCTTGGATAGTGCAGATAAGGATACGCGCACCTATCATGAACCCATGAAGAAAAAGAAGGTGAATATAGGTTCAGAGGCTGAGCCAAAGGAGGTCATAATTGGAGACTATTGGTCGAAATCGGAAGTGGAAAAGATCATTGATTTACTCAGGGATTATCAGGACTTATTCCCTCGAGGGTATCATGAACTTAAAGGTGTGCATGAATCACTTGGGGAAATGAAGATAAAGCTTAAGGAAGGTGCACATCCAGTTAGAAAGAGGCCTTACAGAATGAACCCCAATTTGTGTGAAAAGGTCAAAGAAGAGATTGATAACATGTTGAAATCTGGAATTATCAAGCCCCTTGATGAGTCAGAATGGGTTAGTCCAATGGTGATCAGTATCAAGAAGGATGGATGAATTAGAATATGTGTGGACTACAGGGAGTTGAATGTTGCATGTGTAACAGATCCATTCCCTATGCCATTTACTGAGGAAATACTAGAAGGAGTTGCAAGGCGTGAAATATATTCTTTTACATATGGGTTCTCTGGGTATCACCAGGTTAGAATTACACAGGAGGATCAGGAAAATACTACATTTACTACTGAATGGGGTAGCTTTGCCTATACTATCATGCCTTTTGGACTAAAAAATGTGCCTGTTGTATTCTCGCAGATAGTTGTTTAGGCATTCAAAGATTTTATTCACAACTTTTTACAGGTTTATCTAGATGATTGGATAGTATATGGGCTTTTGAAAGATCATTGTGACAATCTACGCTTAATGTTTGAACGGTGCAGACAATTGAGTATCTCTTTGAACATCAAGAAGTGCATATTTGCTACACCTTTTGGAATATTGTTAGGACATATAATCTGTAAGGAAGGTTTGTTGGTTGATCCAGCTAAGGTTGCAGTCATTCTAGGCCTGGAAGCACCTACCAGTCAAAGTGAGGTGCGCGGATTTTTGGGTCACACAGGATATTATCAGAAGTTCATCAAAGGGTATGCCAAAGTTGTTGCACCCTTGGAAGAATTACTAAAAGGGAAAGGTACATTTTATTGGGGAGAACCACAGCAGTGAGTGTTTGAGATATTAAAGGAGAAACTTACTACCATGCCCATTCTATGCTTTCCCTCATGGGATAAACCATTTCATGTGCATGTGGACACCTCTGGCATGGCCATTGGCATTGTGTTAGCTCAACCTAGTGAAGGTATTGTAGATCATCCAATTTGTTTTTCTAGTAGGAAGCTGACTCCTACTGAACAAAATTATACAACTACAAAGTGTGAAGCTTTGTCAATGATCTATGCATTGCACAAGTTTTGACAGTACTTGTTAGCAACCCCATTTGTGTTTTATACAGATCACATGGCATTGAATTATTTGGTGAACAAACCCATCTTACAAGGGCGCATATGCAAATGGGTACTCCTATTTCAAGAGTTTGACTTCACAGTTGTGGTGAAGCTAGGAAAAGTAACTCTAGACCAAACCACTTGTCTAGAATTCACTCAGGAGAAGAAGCACAGACAATTGAAGAAACCATGCCAGATGCACAGTTATATAGGTTAATAATGCATGCCATCAGAATTAGAAGACAGTATTGTCTTTCTACGAACTGGTGTGGCACTAGAAGGAATGAAGGAATTAGAAAAGAAACAATTTGCTATACACACGGCACTATTTATGTTAATCAATGGTGACATCTACAAGTTAGGCAGAGATGAAGTATTGCATCGTTGTGTATTAGAGCATGAGTGCAAGGATATTATGGAAGAAGCCCATGGTGGTATTGTAGGAGGCCACTATGCAGGTGATGCAACTGCCCAAAAGATCCTACTTGCTGGATTATGGTGGGAGACACTGTATAAATATTGTAAAGCGTGTGACCATTATCAACATCTAGGTAAACCAGGGAAAAGAGATGAGATGCCTTTGAGACCAATTACTAGTGTTGAACCATTTGAGAAATGGGCCATCGACTTTTTAGGACCTATTTCGCCAGCCGCGCGTAGGATTGGGTCATGCTATATCATTACTTGTACAGATTATCTCACAAGGTGGGCAGAAGCAGCACCTACGAAGGACTGTACAGTGGCTACAACAGCTAGGTTTCTATGGGAGAATGTTCTTACAAGATATGGATGTCCTTTAAGCTTGACAAGTGATAGGGGTACACACTTTTTGAATGAGACAATCAGGATCCTATTAGTTGAGTTTATGGTTACACACCATAAAACTACACTATATCATCCTCAAACAAATGGAACTGTTGAGGCTTTCAATAAGATTTTGAGTGAGGCATTGACAAAAAATTGTGATGTTGGAAGAAAGGATTGGGATGATAAAGTGTCAGTTGTTCTTTGGGAATATGGAACAACTTATAAGAGATTGAACAAAGCTACACCATTTCAGTTGATGTTTGACGTAGAATCCATTCTCCCTTAGAATTTATGTTACCTTCTTTACGCATTGCATGCCTGGAGGTCTAGATGATGAGCAGGCTTTAGAAGAGCATATTGAGAAGATGATTCAACGAGATGAGAGACGAGCCATAGCAAGATGGAGTCAGAAGCAGGACAAGGCCAGGCAGAAAGTGTGGCATGATAGAAACATAAGGGATAAGAAGTTTAAGATTGGACAAATGGTACTTCTCTATGACTCTAAGTTCTTGCGCCATCCAGGAAAACTTAAAGTACATTGGTTAGGGTCGTATGTTATTACTTACATCCTTGAAACAGGCACTTGTCAGTTAGAAGCACTAGATGGAACACGGCTACCCGGTTACTTCAATGGGAGTAGGCTAAAGCCCTACTATAAATAAGTCTTCTTGGTGTTTGTAATAAGGTAGTATTGCCAGTTAGATTAGGTTTCCATTCTGTATTTCCTTAATGCATTTCCTGCATTGTCATTATGCTTTGTCACTTTAGTTGTTATTGTTGTTAAATAAGCACGCTTGCGTGCATGAAGCTAATTACTACATGAAGCATGTTTATGAGCAGAGGATTGCACATCCTTTTAGTGTGGGGTGGTTGTTGATATCCAAGTATAAGATTGTGGGAATTGAAAGATGAAAATAATAAGCTGCTATGAGTATTTGTCAAAGTAAAAACATTGCTTCTCAAACGTGACCAAGGATGGAGATGAAAGAAGGAACATTATAATGCAAGGTAAGAAGAGGCCATGATAACTATCAGGATAAGGTATAGTGACAAGGTACTCGGGTGCAAGGACGTGCACTGAAGAGAAGTTTGTGACCAGAGGGTAGGAAGGCGCGCTAGAAGGTTATAGCTGGGGCACGAGGATGTAACACGTGGAAAGGATGGAATTGGTCAATTAATGAGAGGATATTTGGTAGGTGAAGGATTAATGAATGTATCAAAAATTTGAAAATCTATATAAGGATGGGATACGAATTCATTTTTACCATTTCGATTAAGAGTATTTGAAATAAGCCAAGTACGAAGAGCTGAGTGATCGTTTTAAGGTGCAAGAGGTGTGTAATCAATCGTGATGAAGAGATCTGTGTGTAGAAGAAGCTTGTGTCCCTAGTGGTGAAGGGTTTGAGTGAAGCGAGGTGATAGAGAGGAGCTAGGGCACGTAATTTCACCTAGGGCATGCTGAATCAAACTAGGGTTTGCTTCGCACCTTACAGAATTTGAGTGGAAAGGATCTATAAAGGATTGTAAGGTAGAAATGGCACCCAAGAAATGAGTTTCAGCATGAGTGAAGGGAAAGAAGAAGGTGGTAGAAGAAGAAGAGATGGCTCCAGAAAGCAATTTTTCTGAGATGCAATATCCAGAGGGGGTTATTGTTGGCCAGGAGTGGGATTCTCACATAAGGAAAAGCAAAGTGAGTGAGTACAATCACCGTACCATAGAGAATAAGAAGGATCTTGACACATTGATGAACACGAAGACAAATAAACACACGTATAAAAGACATGTTAGTGTATGATGATGCTGGTGAGAAGATATTGCAAGAGGATAGGAGTTTACCAACTATATGAGCTCCCTTACTATGGGAAATATGAGCCCTTGTACTAATGGCTCATGAGTAGAGTGCACGAGGAATTTTTCTACTTTGTAGGTCGCAGAGTCAGAATTTCATCCGCACTCATCTCCATGGTAACGGGGTTAAAAGGAACATGAGACGATTTGCAAGATGATTGGACAGACAAAACCACAATATTGGAGACCAGAAAGGAGTTGGGGTATACAAAGGGTCCATGCGGTATGGACATCGACAAACTGAAGAAGTATCCAGTTGTGCAAGCGGTCGTGCATCTTGTTACAAAGCTAAATGACCAAGAAAGGTGGTCATAAGTGAACACCATGTGGCTGCACATTTCCAAAAAGATGTCCAAAGGAGTAGTCTACAACATTTTGTGTTATATTACAGAGACAATGATTGAGGAAGCGCATGCAGGAGGAAAGATCAGATTTGGAGTTGTTATGTTATTAGTGGTGTTCATGGAGATTGGAGTACCTAATAGACCAAAGTAGAAGGTATGGGAGTATCCAATGGAACAAAAATCACCTACAGAATGCTTCAAGAAGTACTTGTGTGAGGGATCCATGACAGATCAGGTTAAGCAACGGGCTGAGAAGTGGTATAATAGGCTCCATGCTGATTTTGAGGAAGAATGGCACATCCCCAAGGACTTGCCTTCCGTGGTTGGAAAAGTAGTTCAATTCACTATATACCATCATTTCTATATAGCATGGTTTTCCATGAAAGATGGAGCATGGATCCCTTGGTGTAAGTTTCCATATGTATTCACAGCAAGGTACTTCCAGGCATCAGTACACAGGTTTATAGATGTGCGGTGACTGACATTCAAAGCGGATAAGGTAGATTATGACTACCACACACTAAGGAACAAATATGTGTATCCAGGGTAGGGTGCATATGTTGAAAGACTCATTTCAGATGTATTGAGCATTAAACCAATAAGTTTGGTGGTGGGAGATATTGGAGCAGCGCTGGTGTATCTCCAACTAAAGCCAAAGATGGAGAATAACAAGTATGTGGAAGGTGAGTTCGCACTTCCAGCACCACCAAAGGGAAAGCATACAATGGAGAACATCCCAGTGCCTAAGCCCACAAATCCAATTGAAGTGGAGGATGAGGAGGATGAGTGCGAAGATAGTGGTGGTTTGGAGCATAGAGGTAGAAGACATCCTACGAATAAGGATGAAGCTGAGCACACCACTACACCACCTTAGCCACAAGAGGGGGATGATGAGGACTTGAATGTAATCCAAGGGGAGCACAGATTTAAGAGGGTGTTCAGGAGAACAAGGACCCAAGGTGCTACTCCAAAAATAGTTCACAATTCACCCAGACTCTCTCCACAGAAGGAGACAACCGTGCAAAGAAGGAGGAAACTGAATTTGAATGAGGAGGTGGAAGAGTCAAAGGAAAGTGCACCTAATTCTCCTACACTTCCAGAGAACATAGAAGAAAAAAAGGATGAGGAATCAAAGGAAAGAGGAGAGGAAGAAAAGGGAACATAGGAGACAGCTGCAGAGACTGCTCAGGACATGGAGACACAAGTCCCAAATTTGGAAGCTAAAGTTCCTAAGTAGCAATGGTCTAGAAGAATGAGTGGAGAGCACATTCCACCAGCTATGGGCTATGCAGAGGATGCAGGTAAAATTGTCTGCGCCTGTTTCTAGAGCACACTGACACAAAAAGACTTATATGGCTAGGAGCTCATGGATGAAGATATGGCCACAGTGCGCACAAGGAAGCAGTTGTCATGGTCCATGCACACACACATGGATGAGCCAAATTTTGATGTATGTGAGGAGTCATGCATATCATGGAGGTTGAAGAAGACACTTCAGGCTAGACACATGATGGTAAATCCTACTATCATGTCAGATGAACAGGTGAGTAATGCATTAGTCAAAGTTTCAACAGAGGTGGTGTGGTGAAATATGGACAAAACTGCCACAATTAGGTTGCTCAGAGAGGAGATTAAAACTAAGGATGGAGAAATAGCATGCCTAACATAGGAGAGGGACTTAGTGTAGAAGAAGAACGTTGTATTTATCAGCATCACAGAGGAGATTGGTGACAATGTCATAAGAGCTAGGCCACACTTAGAGACCAAGGTACCATAGATGTTTCCCTCAGCGATACATTATGTAGGAAATTTGGTGGACCTAGTACTTGAAGATGAACCTTTGCGCATGCTAGCACCAAGGGATCCAAAATAAGAGGCAAAACGAGATAAATCTTCAGTGATGCAGAAGATTACATCCTATGAAGGGTTGTTGTAAGTGCTACAAGAAGAATTAAAGAAAGAAAACCAAGCTTTAAACATCTACACAGCTCCATAGGCATTTATCAACATAAAGACCCTGGAAGAAAACAATGAGGTCCAGAGAGTAATGAAGTATGAAACATTAGGCCACATAGAAATATTGTTAATGGTTAAGCATAAGCGCGAGGCCCTGGCAGCAGCACAAGAGCCGCACAAGACTCGGCTGGAAGAGCTTAGGAAGCTCATTGTGTAGAAGATGGATTTTCTAGAGGGAAGAATGACCTCAATGTTCAGCATTATGTTAGTCTTGCAAAATGAAAAAGGGTAGATTACAAGGGATGAATTGGATTCCATTTCTGTGGACATTCCAGAAAAAGTAGAACAAGCACTCGCTTAATGGCAAACCTTAGAGGCTGAAATAAAATAGGAATATCCTGCATTACTTCTTCAGGTTGAAGAAGAAACTGCAGGGGTAAAACATTCTTTCATACATTCGTTCATTATTTCCATTCTTTCCATTCTTCTATTCTTTACTTCAATTTTTTGAGATACCCATTGTCGGAGCGATAATGAAATTAGTGCGGGGTAATGTTGATCAAAGAACACTTGACAGAGAAAGCACAAAAGAAATTAGCGCTGGGAAAGCAAGTCATATGCAAAGGCATGAATGGATAGGAAGAATGCATGCATGGAGCATAAGGTCAATTTTTAGGACTTGGCGGTTTTTGGGCATGAGGATCTATTTTTAGAAGATAGCGTGCAGAACACACCAACAATGCAGAGACATGTGCACCACACATTGTCTATTTATGGAGGATTGGATTCAGAGCACTTTTGCATGGAGACAGTCTTAGAATAGGATTGTCACTCCAGTTAACTATCAGTAGTCTATAGATGGCACACTTACATGTGTGGCTATGCATGAAAATGGCATGTGGCTATTAATAACATGCGGCCTATTTTTGGAATAGATAAGCGGTGAAGGGCAAGTCCCCACCCTATATATATGTAGTGAATTACCTAGTAGGAGATGATGGATATAGAGATATAGATAATATATTGTGTGTGAGAGAGAGGGATAAGTATACAAAGACATGTACTTATTTCTAGATTACCATATCAGATCCATGCGCACATCGGCATAGATTTCCAGTATTATAAGAAGCTTCTATGTTATTGCGATAATTAAGAGATGGAAGATATTGACTAAACCTAAGTGTTATTCCTATGTGTAATTGGGTAGTGCATGTTCTTACTTCTATCATGATTATTGTTTAAACATATTCTTTTCTAGATCTAAAATTGCCATGCACTGTATAATTATGTATTAGTTATGAATCCATATGTTGTAAGTCTTCATCATGTTAGCATTCTGCTACAGCAACCCTAAAGAAGGACCTGGTACCTTTGCGCACTTCGGATGTGCACTCAGTCTAGGCTAGGTGATGTGTCAACATGTCTAGGGTATTATCTAGTGAATTATAGGCTGCATCAGAGATGTTGGAGACCATAATGGATAGGATGTTTAGAAGGAAAGAAGAACTTGTTGATTTGTAGAAGACAACTTCTGTCAAGAAAGGCTCCATGGACTCAGTGGTTTGAGGCTTAGCTGAAATGTTTGGCATAGGGAGGAGCCACCATGAGGAAGATTATGGGGAAGAGCATGAATAAGAGACTTCAAACACAAGAGAAAAGGTAAAATCTGATCATACTCCTTTTAAAGTTGAGACGAAAGTTGAGATTAAAATTTTTGAAGGAAAAGTAGATGTAGATTTGTTTGATAAATGGTTAAAATAGTTAGAAGTATACTTTAGTGTTCATAATGTCACTAAGACGTAAAGGATCACCTTTGTACGTCTCAAAATGGAGGGACATGCTCTGGTTTGGTGGGAAACCCATCTAACCACTTGTGAAAAGAAGAAGCGTCCTATTGTGAAATCTTTGTAAGAATTTAAAGAATTACTTAGAGACTTCTATCCTATTGGCCACAAGACTGACAAAATGATTAAATGGCGGTATTTTAGACAAGGTAGTGGTCAAAGTGTGTAGGACTATACTACGGAGTTTCGAAGGTAGGTCATGTTGCTAAACATGGACTTGGAGGATGAGGATATTCTGACTAAGTACTTGGGAGAACTTCACACTGACCTTCGAAGAAAATTCATCTCCACAAAGCCCAAAGATCTCAACAAGGCATGTGTGTAGGCATACTACATAGATGATGAAAATAAGAAAGGATAAGAAGAGCTAAGGGTAAAACAGTTGACAAATCAGCAGAAAAAAGAGTATGGGAAAACAAGTAACAATGGTAAGTGGAAAGGGAAATGTAAAAAAGATGTCACTACTTTAAATACTTGTAAAGATCCCAAGAATTTTCTAACTATGATATCAATGGTCATAGTGATGCTACATGTTGGAAGTTACATCTGGAATTACACCCAAAGAACCAAACCAAGGACTCAAAGAAGTCCATGATAGCTATAAAAATAGAAAGGGAGGTGGAAATCAAATATGACTCTGATGTAGATAAAAGGATTGGATGCACAGCCACGAACATGGACAGCCAGGAAGAGGAGATGAGTAGACTATTCCAGATCAAGATAACTAAGGTAAATACTTTGGTTGATACCAGTTCTCAGTCTAACTTGATTTTTGAACCAGTTGTAAAGAAGCTTGGTCTTGAGACTTACGAGCATTCACACCGTTATCTTTTGGGTTGGGTGAAGAACGGTGTTGAAATTCAAGTAACAAGAAGATGTAAGGTCAAGTTTGGGATAAATTCCCAATATATTGATGTTTTGGAAGCGTACGTTATTCCACTTGATGATTTGGATGTCATATTCAGGAGTCCTTACTTGTATATTAGGGATGCTATATTTATGAGAAGGGAAAAATAGTACATATGGATCAAGGATGGGATCAGCTACAACATCCGGGCACACTAGCATAAGACACGGGTTATTATTGTGAGTGTTAACCAAGAAAAATGGCTTATTCAGGAAAATCATAATTAGTTTTGTTTACTTTTGTTAAAGGATAAACAAGATGGGGTATAAGTTTTAGAGATATATAACCAGGGAAAACATGATTTGGATAGTATTATTCAGTCTTTCAAGGAAGTATTTCAGGCTCCCAGTGAGTTACCACCAAAATGGGAAGTAGATCATGAGATTTAACTATTCCCAGAGTCCCCTCTATCGAACATCAGGTTGTATAAGCAATCCTTTCATGAGAGTATTGAAGTAAATAAACAACTCCATGAACTACTAGTCTAAGGGGTGATACATCCGAGCACCTCATCATGTGGTTCACCTATTGTGATGGTGCCAAAGAAGGATGGCTCTTGGAGAATGTGCATCGACTACCACGCTTTGAATAAGATCACCATAAAGAACAGATATCCACTTCCCCACATAGATGATCTCTTGGACCAGCTTCAGCATGCCAAATTTTTCACGAAGTTGGATCTCAAGTCCGGTTATCACCAAGTCAGAATGAAGGAGGAGGATATATGGAATACTTCCTTCAAGACAAAATAAGGCTTGTATGAATGGTTAGTACTTCCTTTTGGGTTATGTAATGCACCCAGTACATTTATGAGATTGATGAATGATGTATTGTGGGATATTATAGATTCATGTGTCATTGTATATCTAGACAATATCTTGATTTTTAGTGCCACATGGAAAGAACATCTAGCTCATTTATAACAAGTCTTGCAAGTTCTCAGGGAGAAACAACTGCTTTGTAATATGAAGAAATGTGAATTTTCCAAATAGTCACTTGACTATCTTGGGCACGTGGTTTGAGGAGGAGAGCTAGGAGTGGATCCAAATAAGGTGGAAGCCATCACTAATTGGCCAACACCAATAGGAACCACAGAGACTAGGAGTTTTGTGGGAGAAATACAATACATGAGGAAAATTCATTCCAAGATTCTCCACGATTGCAACACCTCTACACACAATGGCTGCAAAGAGTAAAGGTTTTGACTGGGGTAAGGAAAAAGACAAATCTTTTGAGTTATTGAAATAAAATATTAGTCATGCTCCAGTACTTTCTCTTCCTAATTTGCAGCAGCCTTTCGAAGTGGAGACAGATGCCAGTGATTACATTATAGGTGTAGTGTTGCTTCAAAGAGGCAAACCTGTATGCTATCATTCTGAAACTTTCACTTCAACAGTTAAAGGATATTCAGTATATGATAAGGAAATGTATACACTAGTTCAGGAAATTAAAAAATGGAAGCATTATTTGTTGGGTAAAGAAAATATTGTGCACACTGACCACAAACCTCTCCAATATTTCCAAGCACAGTCTAAATTGCAGCAGGAGGCACTACAAATGGATGGGTTTCCTTCAGCAGTTCCATCTAGTGATCAAATACAAGAAGGGTAGTACAAATTTGGTGGCAGACATGTTATGTCTCTTTGCCCACACAGGATAATTTTTCCTATTTGGTCATTATCTCTCAGATCAAACCCTTCACGAAGGAAGCTTACAGAGAGGCATATGCCCAGGACAAAGACTTTGGGGTGGCATTTCAGTAGTTGCAGTCCCAAGGGACTGAAAGGACAGGGATTGAAGATTGTTATCTCAAGGACAAGCTACTCTACTGATGGGGGAATCTTTGCGTGCCTAAAGAAGAAAGACTTTTATTGATGAGGGAATCACATACCTCGAAAGTAGCGTGACATTTCAGTGTTGGTAAGACCCTAGCCCACTTGCAAAGGTACATGTATTGGCCCAATATGTAAGAAGAAGTATTAAAATTTATACATGGATGTAAACTTTGTTGTACCAGAAAGCCTAAGACTAGGAAGGAGGGTTTTTATATGCCTTTGTCATTACCTACTCATCCATGGGAGGACATTTTTATGGATTTTGTAGGAGGATTACCTATGTCTAAACATGGCCATGACTATCTCTATGTTGTTGTTGATAGATTCAGTAAGATGTGTATTCTTATGGCATGTAAAAATACAATAAAAGTACATGAGGCAACAGATATTTTCTTTGCTAATGTATGGGTGCATTTTGGTTTGCCAAAGTCTATTGTTTCTAACAGGGATTCTAGGTTCTTGGGAAAGTTTTGGACTACTTTGTGGGACAAGATGGATACCAGGTTACAGAGGAGCACAACTTTCCATCCACATATAGATGGACAGATAGAGGTGGTGAATAATACTTTGGTACAGTTGATCAGAGGGTATAACAAAAAATACCCAAGGACTTGGGATGAGTCCTTAGCCTACATTTTGCATTCCTATAACCAGGCAGTACACACATCCATTGTGAAGTCACTGTTTGAATCATGTTTGGGATATCTATCTACAAATCTGTTGGAAATAGTAGTTGGGTAGTAATATGTGGAGGAGAAACGAGACGCAGAGGTGACTAGAGCAAACAAATTCATTGAGAGGATCTGGTAAATCCATCTCAAAGTCAAAGAATAGCTAGAGAAATATCAAGCCAAATACAAAGATAGGCATGATCAACATAGGAGGGAACATAAGCTTCATGTTGGAGATAGAGTTTGGCTTTACTTGAGCAAGGAGAGACTACAAGGTCAAGCACGTAAGCTCAAGCCACTACGATATGGGCCCTTCACCATATTGGAGCAGGTTGGAGAAAATGCCTTTCGACTTGATTTTCCATCATTTATGAGGATGTACTCTGTAGTAAATTGTGAGAACTTGCACCTATATGAGCCATCCATGCTAGATGAAGATGAAGGACTACAGTTGCTACCTTCCATTGAGGATTACATCTTGGACTCATGAGGTGAATTGGAGGAGGATGTAGTGCTGCAGTAGAAGGTCAGAGAGACTAGGAGAGGTCCACAGGAATCTTGGCAAATTGGACTGAAAGGAAAGACACCAAGGCAGGCCCGGTGGTACTAAAAGGATCAAATAAGGGAATTATTTCCTCATCTACTCCCCCACTAAGATTTTTTGGGACTAAAATCCTCCTAAGTAGGGGAGGTGTGATCCATAGGGATCCAAAATGACTCTACTTCATCAAATCAGTCAACACAAAGAAGGAAAATAAATACATGGAGGTTTTGTCTTTATAGTAACATGACCACCGCTTTGTGCAGAGTAGCGGTTATAGAACCACTGCCCAACCAGGGTGGCGGTCCTGAGACCATCAGTCTGCATTGGGTGGCGGTCCTGGCTCTTTCAGACATAAAATAAAAACATGAAATGAACAGCCTCAGAATTTGAAAGGTTGTCCATGTCTCTTCTCCTCCATGACATTTCCCATTCTCCAGTGCACATGAGGATATGAGAAAGGCTATAAATACATGTTTGTAGAAGAGAACAAGATCATCGAAGCATGAAAGCAAGTGAGCAAGAAGTTCTTAGTGTTGGAATTGTGTTTTATAGAAGAAAGGAGTGTTAAGACAGGGCAAGCAAGTAATTGGGAGGAAGTGTGAGATATTATCTACTTCTCTTTCATACTTATTGTAATTTCTATACTTATTGTTTGAATTGGCCAATAAAAGTGGGAAGAAAGAGAAATTTCCCTTCCCGACTGGTTTTTCCTCCTCTGGAGGTTTCCAGGATAAAACTTGTTGGTGTTTGTGAGTTTTATATTCTTTCCTTTCCTGCAATTGTTGATTCTAAGAACAAGAAAAATTCATTCACTAGCTATATCTATCATTTTCTAATAGAAAGTAGAACAACATTGTTTAATTTTGTGATTTTGTGGATAATTCCAAAGTTGAAGAGTTTACAGATCAATGAATTTTTTGCACATAATGATACACCTTTTATCATATCTTTTGATTCTAATTCTAGAATTTCCATCGACATTCCATATTCTTCTCCTCCTCTTCCACCTCTTTCTTCTTCTTCAATAGATACTATCCATACTAATTCTACTATTCCTACTAGTACACCTCATATCTTCTAGCATCTCCATTGATATGTCATGTTCATCTTCTCTTCCACCTCTTTCTTCTTCTACAGTTGTTATTCATGATGCTTCTATTATTCCTACTAGTAGTTCTTTTACACCTATATCTAGTGTTCACATAAAAATTCCATATTCTCCTCATCCTTCCACATCCGCTTCTTCTTCTCACATTCCTATGATCACTCACATTGGCAATCTTCAACCTCTCAATGTGCCTATCACTTCTTCTACTATCCCCTCACATGATATTCTATCTCTCGTGCATGTTGTCAATAATTTTCAAACTCAATTTCATACTCTCACTCTCGAAATAAAATCCTATTATGCTTCCATTGATAATAATTCTTTGCATGGAAATCCAATACCTAAAAAATTCACAATTCCACTTTCCCTAAGGATTTCATCATGCCTACATTTACATGTTTTGATGGCACTGGCAACCCCTATTTGCATCTCAAGCATTATTGTTCAGCTATGGCCTCTTATTCTAATGATTGCTTTCTCCTAAAAGCTTTTCATCATAGTCTTGTTGATACATTCTCTTCAATGGTACACTCATTTGCCTTATGGATCTATTAGCACTTACTGTGATATGGAGGATTCTTTTCTTAGGTAGTTTATGGGTAATAAAGGTCCTAGAGTTACATATGATCATTTACCTTTTGCATCAAGGGAATAATGAACCCATTATATATTACATTTTACACTTTAATTTTTATATGCATTAATTATTATTTGAGCCAATTGATTTAGAAAATCAATTTATCTTTTTAATGGCTTAATTCCTGCATTAAAAGAAAAATTATTATATGATACATGTGAATATTTTATTCTTTTATGCTATAAGGTTATAGATCTATAAGAACGTGATTTAATTACAAAACATGTTATTCCATCTCCTCCTACTTCTACTTCTTCTACTACTCCATTTCCTACTACTTCATCTCCTCTTCCATCCATTGAGTGTCCTCCGCGGTCATCTCCTCCTCCGCATAAGCGTCTTCCTTCCCCTCCACCACGTCAATATACACCTAAGTCTTCTCCATCTCCTCCTTGGGAACCATTACACTTTCCATATGTTGCTAAGCCTCATGATGTCTTACGTACTTTGTTTGATAAGCATCTAATCCACTTGCCTTCTAATCAACATCATCCTCCTCATTACTTGCATCACCAACACAATCACCCTTATTGCAATTTTCACCGCATCAATGGCCACCGTGACAATGATTGTTGTTCTCTACATGATAAATTACAACAATTAGATGACAAAGGTGTCATTCCCTTCAAATCTCGCTCTCTTGAGTGGTATCTTTCACCCATTCCGCATAAGCCTGTTTCCACAACTGTTCACTTATCCTCCACCCACTTCTAAGGTTTTCATTCGTCCACCTCCTAAGATCATTATCCATTCACATCCCCCACCTAGCTCATCCATTACTCCATCATCTCAACTCTCCTCACAATCCTACTACATCTCATTGGTTTCCAAAGTCATTGGCATTTGTGCTTATCACCACTAAACCTCCCATGATAAGCACCATTTCATCTGACATTCATTTTAACTCTTACACTCATGTTATTTTGTCTTCACATGCTTCCACCATCCCTCACATGCATCTCCATCTTTGGTAGGTGACCTCCATATGATAAACCTCATTACCCGATGACACTTGTGTTCTTAAGGTTCTTACATGACTGTTGAGGGATCTTGCTACAAAAATGGACCCCATTCTCACACTAAGGGGCATCACTCTTTTCTTCCCCCCTTATTTGTTCATCATTCATCATACACTATTATCAACATGGTCTTACATCTTCTCATCCAGCACCTATTGACATCTCACTATTATACTCTTGTATACATCACATTCCTATTTTTACTACTCTATCACATTACGTCATATACATACTTTATTTTAGTCATATCATTATACTTTTCATTCACATAAAAACTATTTTCAATTCACTACTTACCTATTATATCCACATCACGATATATTTCAAACATTCAAAATCACGACACCCATTTAAAAAAGCATACAACATCTAGCAAATTAAAATGTAGATAAATGACAACCATAACATCATATATTAATGCAAGTGCACAACACATATGTGATCTAATATATGTCTAGATATATATCTCATCAAAAAAGCATAGTTACAAAAATACAATCGTTGGGGGGAAAATCCCCATACATTGATACATCCATATATGTCATACATCATCCTCAATATCACTATCTATAAACATGGGAGCTCTAGAACTAGATTCTTCACTGCTTAATCTATGTCACTGGTTGCGGCCTTTATATCTCACTACCTGTCTCTGTAGTATAGATACCTCAACTGACTACTCTGTAAATTGGCCCTATAGCTCCACATATCTCATGAATACATCATGAGCTAGAGCCCCACCTACTACGGTCTATATCACTCACTTAATCCTTGTGCAAGCCTCATCACACTCACTCAATAATATAATACATGTGATTACCGCTACAGCTACTAGATCAAACAAATGGGCATGATCACCTGTGATAACATCCACTCGCTCTAGCATACTACCTCCCACGAGTCACATCTTGAGCACATTCCACTTCAAGTGTACGTATCGATGAATCAACAATCAATGACCAATACAGCATCACCTTGCATCCATACAACATCACATTAGTTACTACACATTTTACAATATACAACAATCAAACACCATTTAACAAACAACAATAAACAATACTTATGCTCTTCTAGTTGTCATTGCTAAGCCATCTCCATCTAGGACAAGTTCCTCCCCTCACTCCTCCTACTGTCATGGCTCACCCGCTGCATCTACAACAACTGGAAATAATACCACCCATCTATGTGTGTTTACCATCACTCTGATAGGCTTGGGTGCATCCCACATCAACCTATATGTATCTCCATGGACAGTTGCATCGGCCTCATCTAGACCAGGAGGCTAGTTGTGCTCCTGTATAGGACCTAGTCCTCACTCTGGTCCACATTAGTGCTCTAGTAGATCTCACCCATACATATGGCTCTAGGGGCACATCTTGAGCCATACCAAACTGTCTAGATACATGCTCCACCTAGAATAACTCTATCACTCCTAGAAATCAATCCTCCAACCACATGGTGTGTCAAATGCACCATAACTCTACTCCATCCTCCAACCAACCACCATAGTCTCTATATGGCCTCTATATGATGGCCCTTGGCCCTATCCTATCAAATAGTGACATATAGGTGGTCACTTCTAGTCTCGTGCTATGAGTACCTACCCACCTCCCTACAAAAATATCTTTCCTTTTCTAATCATCTCGTGGCCCACTGAGTAGCCTTAATATCACAATGTGCTTATATTCTCATAAATGTAAAAAAGTGGTGGCTCCTAGTCCACCCCCATGATCCTCTTATACAAATCTATACAAGTCTCTATACAAGTGGGCCAACATACATCACGCCCAAGCATATCTTGTCCCATCCTCCTCTATACGGTGACAAATATCATGCATCTTATACAATATACCTACTCCACTACACTCTACTACTATTGATAATACTAGAATCACTACAATGAACTTCCATAATCATAGAAAACCAAATCTCTCAATATAGCATCTATACTAATATGGGTCTTTTTGTACTCATGTCCTAATAAAATATCACCTTATTGCTTTCCTCTGCCTCTGGGAATCCACTACACTCATAACCTACACTCTCTCTCCTACGACCAACAGTTGTAATATCAGATAAACATCCTCCAAGATCATTTTCATCTCACCGGTAGGCAACCAAAAGGTACATGTATTGGTACACCACCTCTCACCCATAGCGAGGGTTTAGGGTTTAGGGTTTAGGTTTCAACATAGGCATATTATGGGGAATGTCCCCCAATCTAGCTATGTGTCATAGGCTGACATGGTCCAGTATATCCCACTTGGCATCCAAGAACCCCAAGGTAAGCAACGTGCTCAAGTTACGACCCATGAAAAACTCTCTCGAGTGGATATCCCTCTGCAATACAACAAACACAACAAGTTTCCTACATTTTTGTGTCATAAATGTTGTAAAACAGATCATCATAGTACTTAAATTGATTTAAATACAACTATTTCACATCATACTGCCACACCTTTGTCTTGGGATGCCAGTGCCCAGGAGCAGGTCATGGGTGCCCTGAAATAGGTCACTAGTTCTTAGAACTAGGTGCTAGTGTCCCAAAGGATGAAAATGCCCTGGCCGCTCCCGCCTAGGTCAGAAATGCCAAAAAATACAATAATGAAAATTTTCCAAAATTGGTAAAAACATGCATATTTCACACAATTTTCTAAAAATATTCATACTTACCAACTCATCAGTCATCTGTGAAGCCACGAATGATGTTACTCTCTCGAATCTCATCAAACTAGATGCTTTAACACACGACATCCTCACAACTCAGAGCTTTCATTTTCACTCGCACATAGTACAAATGAAATAACTATTAACTTTTCACTATTACTATATATAACAATCTTCAATTTTCTCTCTTATAAGTTACTATTTACATTCACTTTTCCAACTAATACATGGCACATGGTTTTACTCATAATCTTGATCCTTGTTACTCTATTTTCTTCCCCATTTGTGCTATTCAGATCAATATTTCTTCTAGCAACGTTTAATACACATCGAATAATACTATATTCAAATCTGGCATAAGTACTCATCAATCTACATGCATTTTTGCAATATATTCTATACTACTTTTTGTTCACTCTTATCTTAAATTTAGGCTCAGTGTTCATTTCTTCACACCTCCCCCTTTCGCCGAAAGGAGGGGCATACAATTGGGATCACCTTACGATCATTGTCATGTTACAATATAATCAATTGAAACTTTTATCACATCACTATTGCAATTTTTTTTCTCTAATTTTATTCAAGCAAAAGGAACAAAATCACTCTATATTCAATAACTCAAATATTTTCTACTATTTCAAATATATTCCCCCTAATGACCTAATCTAGGGGAAAAAGGAAAAAAATCTCTATGAGTAATTTACTAAATACACTATCTTAAAGCAACCTTCTATCATTTGAATCAAATTAATCGATCAGTATAACAAGCATACTTTACTATCTCTCCTAGATGACCTAACTTGGGAGCTACATCGTAATTACTATCACTCCCAGATGACCTAACTTGGGAGTCACTTTACATTTATATTACTTCCAGATGACCTAACATGGAAGCCATGTATAACAGTATACAAATTCAGGACAGCCATGGGAGTGGGGGAAATGAGACATCATTACCTTTCCTATAGTGCTCCTATATGTTCTTCAATACGGAACAATATGGTACAACACAAAACTAAATTTGGTCTTTATCCATCTGCAATGGTTGGACCTTTTAGGGATGTAGTCATGGATGGAGAGTAAAACTAGACCTCTCTCCCCAACACTCTTCCTCTAGTCGTAGGATGCCCAAATCCTCCCATTTTCAAATATACAAAATTGGCTTGGGAATTGATCACTCCCTGCCTCTTAATATTCATTTGCAACAATCACAATCTCCAAAATTTAAAAATCATCTCAATGTTTCTCCAAGTGATCCTTACAATGGTTTTCTATCACTATTTTTACCACATGGGTTAACATGATGATCCATGGTTAGCCACCCTACAATTTTTTACATTCTACATGTACTTTTGCAATTCAGCTTCTCTGGACTTCTCACAGGTATGTTCCTTTACTTCCTTTACACTACTTGAATTTCATTCAAATAACATAAAGGGTAGAAAATGTAGAAACAAAATCACGCACATATTACTATTTTACTATACCGCCAAGTATGTTGTTATATGTATGGATCGTAAGTAAGAAAATTATTCACTAGTGACACAACCCCTTATCCATCTGCTTATATTTATTTTTTCTTTTATCTTTCTCTCTCACATTTTTCATTGTTACATCTAGTTGTGGTCAAGTCATAGGGATCCATGTCTATTATTCTATTTACATATGTCATAATTTATCTCAAGACACTATCACCCATTCTGGACAGTAGCGTCCATGGACTGATGTCTAATCTGGGCACTCCTATCCTCTTTGTTCTTTTTACACTTTTTGACATTTGTGGTCAACCTTTTTAGTTTTCTTATCCTTTTCGCGAGGTCATAGTTGGCATGTCGTGTCACTAGTGTTGAAAATTCAAAGAATAAATCCATATATATATATATATATATATATACATATACAACATACATACCATTATAAGGACAGGAAATTCTAAACGGGAATCTCAGCTACATACTATCACTACCATCAAAGGGAGTGCATTTTTGGGTTCGATATTCTGCATACACTACATAGGAAGGGGAAGTGTTGGATTCCATCCCACACATTTACATTTTGTCTAGCCATAGCCCAATATCTTAGTGTCATTGGCACGAGGGAAACCTAAGGACACTATTTCACTCACAAGCACAAAGAACTACATGGAGTCTAGAATGTAGTGCAATGCTTGCTCATAATTTCATCCTTCAGATGACTGATGGGTCATTCTGACTTGACATATTATGTTTTTCATTCCAATTTGATGTGTTTGTGAGCTTGTGCAAGTAGCTACAGTTCTTGTTGTAGGTTATAAGAACCTCAGTGATTTAAGTGTGAATATCATGTGATCAATAGGAAGTGATAGAAAAACCCTAGCAACATAGGAAAAACTATATTCTAACTCTCTGAGTAGTCATCAGTGCCCAGAAGAGGTCTCTGGAGCCCATGCGCCCTTGCCTTATCGCAGTCGCTCATGTTCATCTCTATTTGCAGGTTTCATAATTAATATCAAGATTTTTTGACACTCTGCCTAGCCTATTCATCAGTTTTCCTAGTTTGTATATGTTTCAGGATAAGCTTAAATCAGATAAGTGCCATATATCTCTTATTTTCTTACACGGTTACATCTTTAGAGTGTTTAACATTTTTATTATGTTGTATATTATCATAGTATTGACTCTAAAATTAAATTTAATAATTCTATTTTTTTTAAATCAAGTACATGGATGTTCTTTAAAAAATAAATGAGCCTCTTACAACTTTGAAATCACTCATGTATTGATTTCTCCCTATGAATTGATGTCTCTCTCCATTTTCCTAAATGCACTAATAGAAATATATATATATAATTCTTGAACTCAACTTATTACCCTATTGGTATGAAATCTAACGTGATGGGAATGAGAGCCTACAAAAGTAATACAAAATGTAGGGAAAGTTTCACATTAAAGGAAATTAGAAATAAAAATGGACCTCTAAGGAATTTACCTCCTTAATATATTAAATCACTTGGAATGATGATATCTTCACATTAAACTCAACATTATATCAATAGGATGATACCAACATTCTAAGTGATTTACAATAGATAAATGAACAACTTCCTTCCTTGAAAGATTCTAAACACCTAATTTTGGTAAAAAATAGTATTAGTATATTTATGTGCTTATTGATTATTGGTCCAAGTAATTATATTATTGGAAATTATTCTTTTTTGTTGTTGCTCTTTAATTTTTTTCTTTTTTGTCATTAAACCTTTGTTGATTCTCCTTCTCACTATCTCCTTAGGTGTTGATATCATATAGATGTGTTTTATATTTTTTATACCATATAATGAAAATTTTCCCTCACTTTGGGATTTTTTAATATCATATAATGAAGGTTTATACAATGGAGACTCATTTCTTGGTGTTTCACGAGGTAACCCCAGAAATTAAGACAATATTTTGTATATTAGAACACATATAACATAGTTTACCAATAATAATCAAATTTTATTTTTCCAAGTAGTATACACTTTCACACCACGTGAAAATGGACATCATATGACGAAAATGGTCACAAGAATGTGATAATTTTATTTTTTTAGGTGTTTTTTGTTCTAAGTTTTGGACATCTTTTCTCAAATTTCTGCTCATTATTGTTCACTTAATTGTGTGAAATTGGAAATTATCTGATGTAGGAGCATCATCTTTAGAATGTATATAAGGATGGCAACATAAAAGTTTGGTTATTCATGTGTGGTTATAGGTTCTAGAGGTCATTAGGATTCTATTTGTGTTTTTAGTTTTTCTTTTGACCTTTACAAATTTAAATGTAGCATTTTCCCTCCAAAATTCAAAATTTGAATTCTAAGGCCATTTTTGGCTTGGTTTAGTTGTTTAATGTATTATTGGAGCTAGAAAACTTTATAAAGGATGAAATGTGGCATAACATGGGTGTTTTATGTCCTCTTTAGGGTCTACAAATCATAATATGAATTTAGAAATTAAAAACTTGGGTCTCTAGTTAAGAAACTTGGTGTTAAGTCTAAAATTATTCATGTGACCAAGAGGTCTAGGTGCTTCATTCAGTAAGAATTTTATGGAAATGACTATAAATTCATATATGTTACATTTTTTTGGATCATTACATTCAAATGAGAATCAAGGATAAGATTCAAGTGGAAGTTGAAATATCTTTCTTGTTTACAAACATGGTGTGACAGTTCAAAATCTGTGTATGAGAATTAGTGATCACTTAATTTATTGTATTTATCCTATAGAAGCACATGCACGATAGGTTTAAGTACATTCTTTTTATTTTGTTGCTAGTAATATTGCATTTTCAATCTTAGAGAGTATAATATCAATGGTAGTCAAAGGAAATTCTAAACTACAGTGTAAACTATGTGAACCATGTAAGTTTGATGCCTTCAAGAGTAAAATAGAGCAGTGAAATGAGAGATTAATATTGAAGAGTTTTGTTATATTTGTTTTTATGGTTTTGAGGATTATTTATTGTCTTGTATGAGAATATTTGGTCTTAAAAATTTGATGAACCTATAACAGAGTGTTTTCTAGAGCAAAGACTGGTCATGTAAGCAAATTGGAGTGAATTCTGGTCATAGACATGAGGCATTGTGAATTAGGAAAGGTTTGATGGAACATTTAGGCCTTAATGGGATATTCATACAAGAGAAGAAAGATAAATAGTTTATTAGGAACCTTGAAAAGTGTAGCACCCTATTTTTGAGTACTAATATGTGACAATGCATTGTGAAACATGACTACAAAGAGAGGTGGAGGATTTTTTATGAGTTACTATGCACTTTGACATTTAATAAAAGTTTATAGAGTCCTCACAAATATTTCAAGAGTGTATAAGGTGGAATAATAAAAAAGAAACTCTAGAATTTTCCTTTTCAGGATGTCCCAGGGATAAAAACCCTCAAACTAGGGTTTAGGAAGAAGAAACTCACTTTTCTAAAAAAGTAACTAGACATATTCTCTAAAATTTTGAGAACTCTTTCCTAAGGTCATTTAAGTGTTGTTAAAGGAATTAGGTCAAATTCATCAATCTATCATGAGTTATCATTGAAATTTTTTTGTACAAGTGTAACAGACATGTAAAAGGTGTTGTGGGAATCAGAGTTGAGGATTTGATTGTTGAATGGTTCTTAACAATGGAGTTAAACTCCTGAATTTTTAAGAAAAAAACTTGAGGTGACATGCAAATATATTTGCATAGTCTTGGCCCCTAATTTATGCCCAATCTCAAGAAATATATAGCAGTGCACGTACACTGCAGTAGGAAGTCAATATTAGTAGATAAAGGATGTGGGTTAATTAGTACTTTCTTCACTCAAAAAACCCTCTAAATAGCAATATAAGACCAGAATTAAATAATGTATAAAGTGCATGATTTTTTGTCTTCACTTTCTCTCCCTTGAATTTCTCATCTTTACGAACTTCTGTGTCATTAATCCAGGAAATATTAACTAGAATAGTAATCCATCTACAAGAATCATTCTCGGACTCTATATTTTTCATCACTACCTATCTATCTAAAACATTACAACTCAAGGCTGTATTGGAGTATGGCCCTAGCCGACATGTACATTGCTAGACCCTACATCTAATGAATATTTTTCCAATTTTAATGTCTTATGTGTCTCATTTCATCTTCTTAGGTCATCCTTAATGTGAAATTTTAACCTATGGAATCCTATATAAGCAAGTCAATTACACTTTATAACTCACCTGGTATTTTGATAAGCCCCAGTTGAAAATATCAACAGTACAAAGTCAAGGCTCTCCTAAATCTTCCATAACTAATTTCACATCAATTAGAGTAGCCACTACACAGGTCTGGAGCGCTCAAACCGAGTTCAAGCATCTAGATTCCTTCATTTCCAAGAACTCAAAGGTCTTATATACATGCCTTAGTAAGAAAATGTCACTCTAAGAATTGAAAAATTTATTCAAGGGATAAAAGGAATTATTCTAAGCCTCTGAATCACACCACATCACACTACTACCATGTTGGGTACATTATCTACTTTATATTTATCCCTTTATATTGTTTTCAAAGAGAGATCGTAGCACTAATAAGGGGTTGACTTAAATATTTATGTACACTTACACCTACACTAAGAAAACTACATGAGCATTAATATTGCTCAAGGGTATGCAATGTAGCAGTTGGATAGACTCAATAGGGGTTGACTGATAATGTTAGTATATCATCACCCACACATTGATTTTTCATTTGGTTATTTGATGATTTAATGAATTTTGTTATAGGTGTCTATGTAAGTTATTACATGTGGTGTTAAAGTTATGTGAACCCTAGAGAAAGGTAATGAAAGACATTTCTAGGCAAGTGATTCATAGGTGAAGTTACAAAACCCTACTATGCACAGGTATAAGATTGTATCAAAGAACTTAAGTTCATATATAAATATTCAAGACCATACATAAGTTATACAGTCTTATATAGGGTATTTTTTAAATTCCAGAACTAGAGATGAAGCATCTCCAAATCTAGAATACCTATGTATCCTAGTATCCATAACTACATTATGCTTATACAACTCCATGCAACTAAGTACTTAACCCTTTATTTATTTTAAGTAATCTTCATATCGTTTTAGCATACTTGTAAGTATTAACATGCTTTATTTTGAATGTGTATAATTAATGTTAATCAATTAGTTCAAAATAATCACCATGTAGCATTCCATAACTTGGTCCTAATTCACTCTTTACACACTTAAATAATTATAAAATGGTTAAAAAAATTGGTGAACTTGACTCTTAATGAAACAAAAAAAATATTTCAAACCCTAGTTTCCCTATGGTTTCATTTTCATATTCGTGTATACTTTTCTTATATGCCCTTTTAGCATATCAATAGGCTTAACCCTCAACTTATTGATCATAATTTCCCGTGTGATACTAGTGATACAGATAGTGAACACCATTATAATTATGAAAAAGATTTCTATGATGGTGTGGATCCTGAACAATTTGAAATGATATTTAATTTTTGTCCATAACTTTGTGATAATCCTCATCATATTGAGCATATTATGAGGATCCTTCTCATTGTAAATTTATATTGTGATCAACCATATAATAGAACAACCCTTTTTAGTGTGCCTCATCCCATCTCTTCTATTATGGTTACATATAGTATTCACACTTTTGTGGTGCCTATATCTTTGGGGGCTACTAGTTCCATGTCTCACAGTGTTTCTATGTATATGCCTATATCCATTTATATGCTTACATTTCCTCTACACACCCATAGTGGTTCACATACTTCTTCTAGCACACAAGCTCTTAAAACCGTTTTTCATAGTTTATAAGCTCAGATATTTCAATTACAACAAGGTGCCTCTTCTTCTTCTCATATCATGGGTTTTACTCAATTGTTTCATAACCCACTCACACCTAATGTGGCATCTTATCCTTTTCCTATGGGTTTTATTGCTCATAAGATTCCTATTTTTATTGTAAGGGTGATCTTGAAGTGTGCCTTCATTCCTTCAGTATGAAGTGACTCCTTTACATATTAATACTTATGTTGGGTTTATTGACTATTGTTTTGCCTTTGTGCTTGATTATATAACACATGATTAATATTTATGTTCTTTATGTTTATATGTTGATTCTTTATGTGTCATGGTATCCACAATATGAAACCCATTTTTTAGGAATATTATCTTAATGGTGGCCACCACTACATCCTTCCATGTGATCCAATGCATATAATCAGACTTATTTGACATGGGTACACATTATTTATTTTGAGTCGCATTTTTAAATGCTTTATCACACATACCTTAAATGAGGGGGCATACATTAGGACATACTATACACCTATAGGTGGTACAAGAATATTAAAAGACACAAACACATGTTTTTACATGGTATAGATACTTAGAAATAATTATAGATACAAAAAATGGCAGAATTCAAATTATTTCATAGCTATATAATTCATGTCAATACCATACTACTTTATGGACCCACACTGGATATTCCTGAGATGAGAAAAAACTCAAAAAAAACTTAAAGTTTCACATTCTTATAGGCATTTGTATAATTTCAATACAAATTCACACAAAAATGACAATTTTCAAAGTTAAATACATGAGGCATGACTACTTCATTCCCTATTCATTTCACAACTCAAATATAGTTATAAATGCATGGTTTATGGGCATGTACCTTATTGTTTTTTGTATTACTCAACATTTTCATAATCAAACTCATTTATAAACACATATTCAAACTTGTGTTATATTTATAAAATTGTTCCTAAATTTATCTACAATGGTGTGATATGTATGGTTGTAAGGTATCAAAACTACTAGGTTCTTCATAGGGTGTCCTCGCTTTCCTCTTTATATTTTTGTGGGAAGATATAAGGGTTTATAAATATTTTATACTATACTCTTCCCTCTTGATGGGGTGCTTCGATACCTCTCCTATTTTGTTTTGGGTCATGTTTACGCAAATCCATCTCTTACCTTAAATTCTCCTTTATCATAATTATGGATTGATCACCCCCAATCCTTTGGCATCTCGGTAACAAATCCAAATCTACTAAGTACAAAAATAATGGGAGATTCTCCAACTGTAAATGAACAAGTTTATACCTTTAAAGTTTTTTATATCTTTGTTTTACTATGTACAATTAATTTTTTTCAAAATTACAAGAATTATTTACAGTTGATTTACCATTCAATTTCTATTATGGACGTTGACACTATATGTTGTAGATTTCACCATAGAACATGCCAACACCACCATAAAGTACAAAAAACTATTGAGCAAAGGAAAAGTGTGTGCGCACTCAGGTACATTTTTCCTTTAAGCATTAAAATTTCAATTTCACACTTAGATGGGGTCAAATGTAGACACTCAAATTTTGTAACTTATCCATTGAAAATGAAAATTTTGTCTTAATTCTTATGCTAAGGAAAATACTCACATTCTAAGCCCAGTAAATATATATCTCTCTTTATCTTCCTTGACTTTATTATCTTTACATACTACTCTGTCATTCATATGGGAAATATTACTTAACTAAATTATTAATTCATCTAAAAGAATCATTCTTGAACTCTATCTTTTACATCACTAGCTTCTTGTTTAAAACTATACATCTCAAGGCTATATTAGAGTACAGTCCTTAGTTATTTATACATTCGTATACCCTCTAATATAATGACTCTTTTTTTGAATTTTAATATCATATGTGTGTCGTTTAATCTTCTTAGGGTGGCCTTAATATAAAATTTTAACCTATGGAAGCTTATATAATCAATTCGATTACACTTTATAACTCACCTAGAATTCACATAAGCTTACATTACAAATATTAACACTATAGAACTCAAGGATATCCTAAATCTTCCTAAAGTATGTGTATTATTTAGATCACCCACCACACAGGTCTGAAACACTCAAACCATGTTCGAGAGTCTAGCTTCCTCCATTCCCAAGCACTCAAAGGTCCTAGATCCATGACTTATTGAGAGAAGGTCACTTCAAGAATTTTTAAAGGTTTTAAAGGGATTATTCTAAGTATCTAAATCAATTTAATACTATGTTGGGTACATTATTTATTCTATATTTATCCCACTATTTTTTTCAAGATACATTAGGGAACCAATAGGGGGTTTTCTTAGATATGCATGCACATTTACACCTACACTAGGAGAACTACGTGAGGCTTTCTCTCAATTGAGGGGATATAGCGCAACACTTTTATAGGATTATTAGGTGCTAATATTCAATTATAGTCTAGCATCACCCATATACTAATTTATCCTTTAGTTATTTAATTATTTCGTGAAGGTTGTTGTAGGTGTCTAGGGTTTCAACTTGTTATAGGTTATTACAGGTGGTGTTGAAGTTGAGTGAGCCCTAGAGAAATAAAACAAAACTCATTTCTATGTAAGTGAAGAGTAGGAAAATTTACAAAAAATTATTGTGTTTAGACACTCAAATTTAGTAATTTACACTTTTGAAATCCTTGATTTGACTATTCACTCTTGTTATGATAAGTATAACTTCTCTATACTTAGCACTTTTCGAGAACCCTTGTTTAGCTTGTTTATTCTTGCACACTAACATGTCAAAAAATTTTAAGAATAAAATAAAAAAATGAATAGAGAGACCTTATTTTACCATCTCTAAACTTCATTTGGGACATTCCTTTCTCCCAAAAATGATTGTATACTTTATTCAAGATAGTACATCTAGAGTTGACCTACTTGTACGGTCATGAACTGACATTTCTTAAAGCTACTCTTTTAATTTGACATATTTTATTGGGTCTTATACTTCATCTCGATCAAGATTTATTAGAAAATTCATCTATGGAATCCTATATAAGAAAGTAAACACTACCTCATTTTCTAACCTAGAACTCCTAAGACAATGCACTAGAGCAATCACTTCATATGCTTGCAAAATGCATCTAAATATCCCTAGATCTCATAATTACACATCTACATTCATTAAGGCAACACCCACATTAAGTTTGAAGCTACAAACCAAATCAAGGTAGTCATATCTCTCATCTGCAATCATTCAAGCATCCTCTCTCAAAGTGTTTTATCAAGATCCAAGTCAAAGTAAGCATGGTAAAGTAAATGCCAAATATAATTGATCTATCTAGATATCACATGATAGGTGGATAATGACGTGTGGTTCGAGGCGTCTTCAGAGTAGTGCCAACATCAAAGGTGCACAAGAGTTCCCATAACCCTTATAATTTTTATTTTATAGGACTCTTCATCCATGGGTAGGGTTTGAGGTGACGTTCAATCCATTCAAGGAACCTCGCTGCATGTGAAACAACTATTGTTTGATAGTGACTGATAAATCTAGGAAGGCAAACAACCTCGAAAGTTGTAGGAACATAATAAAAGTAGGTACAAAACCATACATAAGGGAATATATCATATGTTATGGTTCTAAAGTAATGTTATAGTCTTGACCCAAGTGTATTTACATTTCCAATCTTGGTTGTGAAGGTTACCAGTTTTAGATCTCTCAATTTATTGGTTATACATTCCTAGATCTCTCCATAATATTCTAAAATCAGCTAAGTGCCCTCATACATTTGTTTTAAGATTTCAATTACATGTTAGGTTGATTTTTGTGTGTAAATTATTTTTATATGCTCTGAGTTGTAAATTGATTTAGTGTTTATATTGTAACATCTTTGTAAGATCAGTAATCAAATATAATCTATTCAACACCTAATTAAATTGACCTAAAATTTAATTAACGGATAAAATTTGTGCACGTCTCTAATATGGTACAAAATAATTCAAGGTTTTACATAATCATTCAATATCATACAAAATTTATACGCTCTTTAACATGACTTATTATTTAGTTTTAGAACTACAGACAAATTATTTCTAGATCCAGAATACCTATTTATCCCATTCTTCTCAACTAGGTGATTTAGGAAAAGCAAAATCATTTAAGTATGTTGGAACACTGGTTTTCAAGCAGACTTAGAAAATGCTTGCACCAGTATTTCTAAGCCAAGTGCACCATCATCAGAGTAGTTCAGAAGACTTGTACCCATCATGGAGGTGTATCTAGGAGATAAAAATATTGTGGGACTGATTTAGGAATATTCTGGGAAGTTTCAGAGGTTTTGGAGCTAGTTCATTAAAAATGGGTTTTTTAGGACGAAGGAGCTTACACTGTAAAAAGTACCAGATATTAAAAGAGTGATTTTGGGAGCTCTAGAATGAGTTATGAGCCAAAAAATATATCATTGTAAATAAATTTTGGTCCCCTACATGGTGGAGAAAATAGATCATCTTTAAGCACCAAGCATTTTTCAGGACAACTCATTCTTTCCATTCACAACAAGAGATCTCAATAAAAAGGATATTTTTTGGGTGTTTAAGTTATAATAAAGCCATAAAAATTTCACCATCATTCTCAAAAGGTATTTTTTATACAAAATAATATAAATAAGTTCTCGAAAACTCATCCGGGAGCTCAAGTTATGACCTTTCCAAGTCGGCCCTCAAGGTATGCTCTTCGACACTTAGCCAACTTTCCAAAGGGACACGTCGCATCACCAGGATGAGGTGTAATTTCATGTCCTCATTGCACCTTTCCAAAGGGAAAATAGGTGAAATTTTTTTTCCCTCCCCCAATTTAACCTTTATGTCACTCATATGACCCGGCGCCCGTCTTTTAGCACCTTTGAGTAGTTTGACATGCTCCTCCACCTACCTTTGCATGTGAACCACTTGTCAAGCCTAGAGCAAGGAATATTTTATTGCACCTATTTTCCAAAAATGAAAGGGAAAATAGGAAGAAATTTTTTTCCCCAACCTTTTTTTCCTTTTGGACTCATGTGACCATCTCTCGTCCCCCAAGTGCTTCATTCTAGCCCCCTCTTTCAACTTGTTCAACGAACCAACACCCGTCACTTTTCATGATAAGGGAAAGGAAAATTTTCATGTCCCTATTTCACCTTTCCAAAGGGACACGAGGTGCAAAAAATTGTGCCCCACCCTCTCCCTTCACATTCCAAGGCTATAAATAAAGAAACACTTAGCCATTTTTGCATTCGAACCCCCCACAACCTCCGTATGCTACTAGAATGCCGCCAATTGTTTTCTAGATATTCCTCCAATTTTTTTTACATCATTAAAAATATTATTCATGTGCCATGATCTAAAGGAATAAAAATGCAAGAAAAAATTAGATTTACTAAGAACGAAAACAAAATCTCTTACTAGAAAACCTAGAAGTCCGTGAATAGGATCTATTCATATCTCACAAACTAGCAAGCGGATGAAAGTGCCATTTTTTGTAATAATATATATTCCTAGATACCTTGGATCCCATAAAGGAATCTCTCACATGCATGGTACATATTTTTTTATAGTGAAGAAACCCCAGGTTTCTCACGACAAAAAATTGTAAATTTAAAATCTCTTGATCTAGAAATTGACTTGAATTGAAATTCTGGAAGTGCAATGTACAAAGAAAACTCATATTAGAAAATTTTGTTTCATCAAAAACCAAGGCCCAAAAACCTACTTTTAAAAAATATCAAGCCTTCTTAAATGAACACTTGCTATTTTTGGTAGGTCATCTTTGAAGGTAGTTATGACAAAGACATTGTGCACCAAGGACACCCAGAGGGTTAGAATGATTGGTCAGTGCCAGAAATGGTAAAAATTACCACTTACTAAAAATAGTAAAGTTTCCTACATGGACACTTTCCATTATTAGTAATCAATACAGAAGAGTGGTCCAGGCGGGCGTAATGTGCACAGGGATGATCTAAAAAGAAAATCTCGTTGGTGAGTCCAAAAAGGGGTGGAAATCTCCACTTACTAAAACTAATAACCCCTCATTCCAAATATAGCAAGTTCTCTAGGAAACATGAAGTTAAAGTTCAAGGGGGTGAAACCATTCAATGCCCTCTCATTTGAGGATGTTGAAGTGGGTGATAGTGATGTCACCCACATGGATCTTGATAATCTTAATTCATGTATGCTAGCTGACCTGAGAGAAAATTGAAGACAAAGTGTTTGCAAGAGGATTGTTTGCATCGAGTGGACATCTAGTTTCTGCACAAAGTAATGATTTGGTCTTGGCTTGCTCACACCATTATGAACCAGAGATGAGGAACATTCAGTTAGATGAAGGCATACCTATGATGGTAATATCCCCTAAGGCTATTTCTCTTTCTATGAAAATTCCCACCTATGGACTAACATGGTAATCATATCAAAAGAAAGAGCGGTGAACGAGTGGAATAACATAGATTCATATCTGCAAGGTCTTCCACTGGGCTCATGGATGAAGTCAGGGGGAAAAACTTCCAGAATGACCAAGAATATCTCAAGGAGTGAGTTCCATGAGGAATTTTTGGACACAATAACCCTTCTCAGTAGAGCGATGGGACAAACATGCATGAAGGATTTCCATAGAAATCAATGTCACTCTTCATCCTGACGATCACCGAAGGGAACCAAAATATATGACTAAGGCCAAATAATTAGTGATAATCTACATTTTCAATTACTCCAAGTTCCTATATCAAAGAATTTATCCATGAATTATTACTTGGTGTATCTCCTTGCTAGTTCATGACCATGTTCAAGGGGTTAGCCCTCACTCAAAGCATCTCTTTAAAATCTCATACCTTTGAGAATTTCCCTCAATTGGTGTTGAAAGATAGCCATTGGACACTTCTCTCGAGTGAACGATTTCTTCACAATGTCAGTCATTAGGACTCTAGATGGTAACCTGCATTCAAGGATGTCGTCGTAAGAGGATTCTTTGATAAAAATATATGGCTCATTTTTCATTCAATTCCTCACATTCTCTTATATCTGAGTGTCTATATTTGATCAAGTCCCACTAAGGTTACCTCGGTACCTTAGTGATCAGATAATATTGTTTGAATTGTTATGGTAGTTGGTACATGTGAATAGTAAACTCAAGAACCAAAAGAGGAAACTTGTCTCTTTCCCCATCGCACCAGGAGTCTTCACATGTAATAATGTCAATGATGCATCACACTTGGAGGAAACCTTCCCGTACCTAAGTTTTCATTCATACACCCCTAGGGAGCTTTTTTTGACATTCGTGTTGATCTAGACACATTCCATATCCTGGAGTTGCATCATGTTCCACAAATTGAAGATTATTGGGCTAATTATGTAGATGAATTCAATGTGCAAGAAAGATATCATATGAAAATGGCAATTAGAGAAATGAAGAAATACAAGTTCTTGTGGTACAAAGAATGTGTCCAAGATGATGGGATTGAGATATATGACATGGAGTACAAGGTAGGAAAGACTTCCCCTTTTCTGCAGATGAATGGGAGTGTTCGCAAATTCGATGACATTGTGGAGTGAACAAAGAAAGTAGTTAAGAGAAAAAAAGAGTGGTTTCAAAAGAAGAAGGTTTCCACCCTTACATTAGGAAGTTTCCTTACATATCATAAACATGCCTTGTATCATTCATCACATAAATTTATGGAGGTCACTTCCAGTTTGGGCCACTGAGAAGGAGGCTCAAATAAAATATCAAAAATTTGGGAGTCCCATACTACGAGAGAGCACACAAGAGAAGATCCGAGTAGCAAAAGAACCCGTAGTAGAGGCACATGTTGAAGAAATTAAACCATTACAAATTCTAGTTCCTGAACCAACACAAGAGGATCCACCTCCTAATGCCACTCTTGCTCCCCCTCAAAGGAAATAACCCTTTAACCTAAGACCGAGAAAGAGATGATAAGTGTGGTAGTTGTAGAGACAAAATAAGGTGAGATGTTCCCTTGGATGAAGGAGATGATTTCAAAGGAAACCCGTATCATCCAACAAGTTTCAATCCTTGATCTATCAGTGATATAATCATTGGTTAGAGGAAAGAAAAGGAAATTTTATTATGCAGCCTCACATGCTTTTTCAATGGTGAGACAGGTGAAAAGTACATTTAAGTGGTATGACCCAAGGAGATCAAGCCAGTGGAAGAAATGACACCGAATGATTATGAAATGATTACCATCTCATTGGGCCTAGCCACCATGAAGGAGACAATCATATGTTTTGGAAATATTCAACTTTCCTCATGGAGAGAAATCAAGAATACAAGAAAAATATTTAATATTTGGAAGAACAAGTACGAACACTTTATTCCTACATGCAACATCTAGTGGATCTGAATGCTTCATCAATCTATATTGAGGAAGTAGCACCAATAAACAAAATTGATCCAGATTCCATCAAAAAGACTTAATAGTTCACCATACAGGGATGATAAAATAGTAAGTGGATGGGTACAATCTTGGAGAAAGGAAAAACATTGATCCTAGAGGTAATCTCACTTTTCAAATACATGTACACAACTACAGAGAAATCTCAAATTCTCAAAGAGGAGTTGGAAAAGGAAAAGGAGCATTGGGACCTGATTTTCCCATTACTGGAGGAGATGGGGGACACTCATTCTAGAGAATTGATAAGTAATAAGATATTCAATGCCCTATCAGAGGATTTATTGTCGTGTGTGGGTAAGGACTCTCATCGCAAGATATGAAATGATTAGTTGATCCATCAATGAGTTGGAAACGAATGAGGAATAACCATAAAAGGTAAAAGATCGCATCAATCAAATAATTAAGAAACTTGGAGTGCATGTGATGGAGGAACTTACCACCGTCGATGATTTGTTAGGCCCATTTGAGGAACATGTTAAGAAAGTAGCTGGAGATCCACTACGTTTTAATGATGACACCTTGGACTTGTTATCTGGGATTCAAGCCACCATTATATTCATTGCAGAGAAACATCAACCATGGTTTGAGAAATGCAAAGATATCAACAATGCTACTGATGGTTGGACAAAATCTTTTAGTTGCATGCCCATTCCTCACAAGGATAAGGTAGTAATCTGCAATGGCAAGATTCAACAAAGAGTTCAAAGGAGTTGAAATTTACCAACTTGAGCTGGTTAGAGAATGGTTGGGTAGTGAAGCGGGGTCGATGGGAGGGGCTTCTTCATCAGCCTAGTCTTCTCTCTCTCCTTTCTTTCTCTCCTCTTCTCACTTCCCCCTTTTTTCTCTCTCATTTTGTTCTAATTATTCATTGGGGTTGTACTTTTTCATAATGCCTTATTTTAATAATTAAAAGTAAATTTAGGATTATAATGTAATAAGTCACCTTTGTTTTATAAAAAGGGACTTAATATTTCCTAAGAATGTGAAAAGTCTTAAGTTGTGTAAAGGCATATGAAAATTCATTGGGGGTAGGTGAAGAGTCACTTCTCTTTCTATAAATTGTAAAGGCGCCCATTTTCCAAAGGTTTTTCATTTTTGTGAGTTCATGAGAGAGTGATCCTTGTGAAGAGACAAAGAGATAACAATTTTCTTCCACTTCTCTTTCTACATTCTTCCCACTCTTGCATGTGCAATTTTTCTCAAGCTTCAATAAAAGAGGAGTTTCTGCCTTTTTGACTAGGAAGTTTATTGATACTTTGTGCTCATTAAATCCTAACTGGTCTTGTTTCCATTTGCTCAATTGTTTTCTAGAAATTTTATGTGTTGGAATTTCTGATTAATGGGTGTAGGACTCTAATTTTCTACCTACAAAATTAATCCCTCTCCCTTTTTCTCGCTCCCTTTCTCTATCTCTTGACAAAGTCCTCTGTAGAAAAAAATTGCTAGCTTTTATGTAGGGTCAGTGGAGTAATCCAGTTGGATCCTTGACCACAAGGCCACCATATAAAACCATTTTTGCACATGCATGTAAACATGGAGCTACACCATTCAAGTAGAGGTACTTATATTCCCAGAGTGTTGGCAAGAAGTCCATCAGATTTTTCCACCTAAGGATTGAGGAAGAAATTTGACACCCAAAATTTAGAGGAGGCAGCATTGCACCCAAACTACGACCTGAGGAGCACGTAGTGGAATTAAAATCACCCACTTGCAAAGCATGTTGGGAAGTTGGAGTCACATGAGTCTTATGTCTCAAAACCATGGCTTTTTGGTAATCCTTACGTTGAAAGACCTGAGTTATATTCCATATTCAAGAGGATATTGCTTCCGACTTGAGAGAGGCTATCTAGAATAATAGGAAAAATTTCACATAGTAATTCATTACTACGAGAGTATTGGACCTTAAAAAATAATGTGCCACTGAATTAGAAAGAGCAAGACAGATTCAGGCACCATAAAAAGAGCATAATTTTCCAAGTATAACCAGATAGAAGATACACTCGGCTATAAAGGAAAAGGAGGATCAAACTGCTTCCAATTTTTGAAGAATGTTCTAGCAAATACAAGAAGTGCTCAGAAATCCAAGGTCTACCCTTTGTCCAACAACTTCTCCACTAGAACTCTAAGTGTTTTTAACTCGTTGGACGTCGATTTTCCATACATAAACAAATTGATATCGAAGACTTCATCTAACATGGAAGAAAAGAAGAAGGTCTCTAGCAAGTTGAATAGAAAGGTAAGAAGAAAGAGATGAAGAATAAGTAAGACTGATCCAAAGCAATTCAAGCAAGATGGCTAATGCCAGAGCAGCATGATTTCAGTTAGAGAAAGGTTGGAAGCAATCTCTCAGAAACTGAAAGGTAGACCAAGAAATGTAGACCAATTGTACCATGGAGTCAGAAATACCGTACCCACTCGCACTTCCACAACCACTCCATGAGCTACCATGAGGATCGAAGGAAGAGGCTTTCTAAAATTTAGAGACATGTTCCTAATGAACCCCCAAGGAAAGCATGAGAAAGAGGAACCAAAAGAGGCTTTCAAGCATAGGGTGTGTTGATATAAACATGAAGATGAAGTCAAACTATTTTTGGAATCATTGTAGGAAAATGGGGACGAATGGTTTTATATGTTACCTATAAGGTCTATCACTTGTTGGGAGGATATAAGGACCAGATTTGAGCATACATTTAAAACTACAAAAGACTATTAGGATCTCTTAGTCAAATCCAGTGTAGTAGAAAATGAAAAGGATCCTACTGAGTCTATGAGAGACTTCATAGCCAAGTACAATTGGATAATCAAAAGGATTCCAGAAGATTTCGTGCCTCTAGGACAATAATATGAAAAGATTCATTTCCTTAGTGCCCTAGCGCAGCCCCTGAATTGGATTCTTCCTCAGAAGATCCCAACCAACTGACTTGAAAGAAGCACAAGATTATGCAATTGAGACAAAAGACGATCTAATCTTGTCCAGACAAAGTAATGAATCCTAATGGAAAACAAAATAGGTCAGAGTTTGGGATCAGCGCCCACTGATCCAATGATTTAAAAAATGGCTAATGACATGATTACTATTTAAAAGCAAATTTTCTGCAGATAACCATGAGGAATGAAAACCAAGAAGAATCCCAATCCTTTGAACATCGACCAATGAATCACTTCTCTGTAGAGCTTGCTCTTCAAAGCATAGCTCAGTTAATGCTTCATGTAATGCTGATTGAGCCACAAGAGAGTGGAAGAGCTTGGAACAAAAAGAGCAAGTGATTAATGAAGATGTATCCCAAAAGAAGAGGTGATGCCACTTAAAATTGACTCTATTGTGTTGTGTTATTTTATTCTGCAAATGACAATGATGATGAGAAGCACCAAGCTTCTTCATGTGTAGTTTTAATCTGTTGGGCTCATTCAAAGAAAGGAGATTATTCATCTTTAGCTGGTGGCAACAAAGAAGAAGAAAGAGGATCCTTTGGATGAAGTTCCCACATAACAAAATTATTAGTAGAGGATCACCACTACCACCTTCTATGGATCCAACCAAAGAGAAACCAGATCCACTAGCAAGCAAGAAGCCTACTGTCGTATCAAGTAAGTCCTCTGGTTCCATCTCCTAGTCCTAAAATTTCTAAGAACTAATCCTTCTCCTAATGCTACTCCCATGTAAAATCATCCAAGGCAGCCTAGATGAAGCTTGCTCCCTCTATGTCTCCTTTTAAACCTGCTACCTCACATATGTTAAGGAAACCCAAACTCCCAAGGTAAACCCTCCTCGTAATGCAAAGCTTCTATTATCCCTGGGACATCAAAGTCCACTCCCTATAGCCCCATTTGATTATGTGGAACATGCAAGTAAGACCAAGGTCTAAATCACAGAGCTTGAATATTTGCAAACACACTCGGCTCAGTTTGATAGGTTTATTGATGTTGTCCGTTGTGGTAGTGCTAAAACGATGAGCTCAAATTCTAAAGGCCTACTACCCACACCATCCACACCTCCCTCTCAAAATATCCTAGAACTCAGTGCATCAAAGACCAACAAAGTAGAACACTTCTACCTATCCCTTCTGGTCAAAGGCTATCAATTGAATAACTGCATCATAGACTCTGGAGCCTCTGAACAATGTTATGTCTATCAAAGTATCCAATGCCATAGAACTTACCTTGACCCATGCGAGAGGCTCTTGCTATTCAATGGAATCCAAAGAAGTGTCGTTGGTAGGTAGAATCAAAGATGCACAAGTGGCCCTGGATGACTTCCCAGAGAAGAAAGTATTGCTCACTATTTTGGTGGCTAACATTCTAACTTCGTTCAAGCATGCTTTTAAGTAGAAGCTTTCTATAGAGATTTGGGTGGTGAAATTAAAATGGATTGGTCCTCTGTGACCATACCAGTGAAAGGGGAGACGAAGAAACTGTTTTGGTATGCAAGATGAAATACACGGTAATGCAAAATTTGGATGATTGAGGTAAACATTTTATTCGAAGATAATGGGATGAGAAACTATTTTCCTCACATCGAGAGAGAGATGAAAATATTGCCCTTTCCTTATTGAAGAGGAAGAAGATATCAACTTTGGACCATGGAGTTTGATGGAATCCATTCAAGCACAAGGTCCGAAACCGATGGCGTAGTGTTGAATTCACCTACAGGTGAATCCTTTCCATTTTTGTATAAGCTGCAATTTGAAAATACTAACAATACTACATAGAATACAAAGCTCTTCTCCTTAGGGATGAGATGTTGCAGAGTCAATGGGCATGAAGAAGCTCAAGTGTCTTAGAGATGCGGAGGTGATAGTAAAAAAAGTTTGAGACCAATACCAAGTAAAGAACCCAAGACTTCAGCATTACAGAAATAGAGTATGGGAATGCATTGAATCTTTTGATGCCTTCTCCATCCAATCCGTCCCTCAAGAGCAGAATGAAAGGGCTGATTCCCTTCAGTTTCAGCCTCCTTAGTAACCCCACATCTATCCTTTGGCAAAGATAAGGTGACCAGTGGAAATGGTTTTCAGGCCAAGTGTGCCTAACAATGCAAATCATTGAAGGTCTTCAATGATGATAATTAACTCTTGCCTTTCTTAGAGTAAAGAGATAACTTCAATAGCCTCTTTTTTGAAGGAAGCTGAGAATCCAACTTCAATAGCCTCTTGGAAGAATTTGAAGGAAGGAGAATCCACATAGGGAGTAATCAAGTGGCTAAAGAATATAAGATAAGGAATTGAAGGCATGTTTGATGAAGAAGGAGTCAATAAAAAGCTAAAGGGAAAGTGAAAAGATTCCTTGAGGCAAGGTATCACTTGAAGAGATGTTCAAGAAAAACATGACAATGAGCATTTCTATGAAGGATAGATCCAAAGAATCATCAAGGTGCACTATTGAGTTTGAAAAGGAGAACATTGGGACCCTGAAGCAGCCCAAAATGATAAAGATCAGAAAATTTTGCTCACCTAAGGAGAAAATAAGGTTCATTTCACTCTTGAAGAGGTATTCGAATGTCCTGGCTTATTCATATGATGAGTTGAAATATTTCCAACCCAAGGATATTCATCACTCCATTCCCTTGAATCTAGAAGGAAAATCCTTTCAGGTAGAAGCAAAGGCCCTACAATCTAAAAATTGATGACACAATCAAAGAGGAGGTATAAACAATGCTCAATGCTAGAATCATTTTCCCTATCCACCATTCTACATGGGTAGCAAAAATCATTCTGGTACGAAAGAAGAATGGATGAGATAAGAATCTGTGTAGACTTTTGTAACCTAAATCAAGATTCCCTGAAGGAAAACTATCCACTCTCGGTCATGGATCACATCCTGTAAGTTGTCACAGGATTTGAGATACTCTCACTTCTCAATGGTTTCTCAAGATACAATCAAATAGAAGTTGCAGAGGAGGATAAAACTAAAACAACCTTCACCATGCCTTGGGGCACTTTTTCCTACAGCAGAATGCCTTTCGGCCTAATCAATGCAGGAGCAACCTTCCAGCGAGAAATGGATTTGGCATTCAAAGATTTAAAGTACTGCATTGTAATATATTTGGATGACCTCACAGTCTTCTCAAAGAAGAGAGGAGATCACATTCATCACTTGGAGTAGGTACTCATGAGGTGTCAAAAGCTTTGTATATCCATGAATCTGAAGAAATGTATTTTTTGGGGTCACCAAAAGTAAACTCCTTGGGCACATAGTGAACAAGGATGGAGAAAAAATTGATCTCGAAAGGATAAAAGATATTCAGGAGTCTATCCTTGCCCACAAGTAAAAAGGGAGTGCACTCCTTCTTTGGTAAGGTTAATTTCTTGTGGCGCTTTGTTACTAGAAGTTCCATAATTAACCAAACATATAACAATCATGATGAAGCCTCAAGCCAGTTTCAAGTGGAGATAAAGAAGGGAAGGATGTGTTTGACATGATAAAAGAAGCAATAGAAAAATCACCTACTCTGGTGTGATCTAATTTTGACAAGGAATTCATTCTATATTGCTATGCTTCAGAACATACAATATCAACCATCTTAGTACAAAAGAATGAGGAAGGTATCAAAGCCTCATATTGCCTTTCATGAGTGCACCATTAAAGAATCACGAAGTTGAAGTACAATCAATTAGAGAAGCATGCATATGCAGTGGTCAAGGCAGTAAAGAACTTCAGATTCTACATCCTCAATTCTCACACCATAGTCATGGTGCCTGGATTTTCCATCAAATCCATCCTCACTCAGCAAGAACCAAGATCGAAAAGAGGCAACTAGGTAGCAAGAATCCAGGAGTATGATTTAGAGACTAAGCCTTCTAATATGGTGAGGGGAAATGGTTTGTGTAGGTTGATGGATGAATATGAGGCTCTCAAAGCACATCATGGTGAAAAATAATTCTCTTGTTCTAAATGTTTCAAAGACTTTCCTCAGGTCCTATTTATGAGCATGACAGATGAATGGTACACTGATATTGCTTACTTCTTGACCTATGGTGAGTGCCCTCCCCACCTAGATTACAAGAAATGAAGGATTCTCAAAGTTGAAGGCAACCAAGTATGTCATTTGGAACCATGCCCTCAATAAGACGGGATTAGATGCTTATTTTCTCAAGTGTGTGGATAAAGCACAACAAGAGCAGTTGTTGAAAGCATACCACAATCAAGCCTGCAGAAGACATTCCTCAGCAATGGTCATAGCTCAAAAAATCTCCCATGATAGGTACTATTGGCTGGCCCTATTCGTGGATGCTCAAGAATGGATGTCCGAATGTGAAGCATGTCAGAATTTTTTGGGAAACCACAAACCACCGCATTACCTCTCCTACTTGCTCACATCGACAGATTATTTCACGAAACGGGTAGAGGCCATCCCAAAAAAGTAAGAAAACACAATGATTTTGTTATTTTCATCAATCTGAAGAAATGTATTTTTTGGGGTCACCAAAAGTAAACTCCTTGGGCACATAGTGAACAAGGATGGAGAAAAAATTGATCCTAAAAGAATAAAAGATATTCAGGAGTTTTTGTTACTCACAAGTAAAAAGTGAGTTCATTCTTTCTTTGGTAAGGTCAATTTCTTGTGGTGCTTTGTTCCATAATTTTCCAAATCAAAAAAACATATAACAGTGATGATGAAGCCTTAAGCCAGTTTCAAATGGAGAAAAGAAGGAAAGGATGTGTTTGACACAATAAAAGAAGCAATGGTGAAGGCACCTACTCTAGTGTGACCTGATTTTCATAAGGAATTCATCCTATACTATTATGCTTCACATCATACAATATCAACCATCGTAGTAGAAAATAATGAGCAAGGAATTAAATCCTCTATCGCCTTTATGAGTGCATAACTAAAAAATCATGAATTGAAGTACAATCAATTAGAGAAGTATGCTTATGCGGTGGTCAAGGCAGTAAAGAGCTTCTGATTCTACATCCTCAATTCCCACACCATAGTCATGGTACCTAGAAAAAAAATCAAATCCATTCTTATGTAGCAAGACCCAGGATCGAAAAGAGGCAACTGGGTGGCAAAAATCCAAGAATATGATTTAGAGATTAAGCCTTATAATATAGTAAGGGGAACAGTCTATGTAGACTGATGGATGAAGATGAGGCTCTCAAATCTCATCATGGTGAAAAATAATTCTCTTGTCCTGAAATCAAAGACTTACCTCAAGACCTCCTTGTCAGAATGAAATATGAATGATATGTCGATATTACGTACTTCTTGACCTATGGTGAATGCCCTCCCCATCTAGATTATAAATAGCAAAGTACTCTCAAACTAAAAGTAGACAAGTATGTCATTTGGAACCATGCTCTCTATAAGAGAGGTTTTGATGATTGTTTTCTCAAGTGTGTGGATAAAGCACAACAAGAGCAGTTGTTGAAAGCATACCACGATCAAGCCTGCAGAAGACATTCCTCAGCAATGGTCATAGCTCAAAAAATCTCCCATGATAGGTACTATTGGCTGGCCCTATTCGTGGATGCTCAAGAATGGATGTCCGAATGTGAAGCATGTCAGAATTTTTTGGGAAACCACAAACCACCGCATTACCTCTCCTACTTGCTCACATCGACAGATTATTTCACGAAACGGGTAGAGGCCATCCCAAAAAAGTAAGAAAATACCAAAATGATTTGTTATTTCATCAAAGAGAATATCATTGTCTATTTCGATATACCTCAAAAAATCATGGTGGATAATGCCACATACTTATCTTCAAATGATTTAACCAAGTTCTACTACGGGTATGGAATTTCTCTGTCACACGCATCTAACTATTACCCATAAGGGAATGGTTAAGATGAGTCAAGGAACAAGAACATTATGACCATCATCTGTAAGCTAGTGGAATAAAATAAGAGAGACTTGCACAAAAAGCTATATGATACACTATGGGTAGACAAGATACATCGAAGAAATCCATAGGCATGTCTCCTTTCCAACTATTGTATGGGATATAAGATGTCATACCAGTGACAATAGAGATGTTGGACCTAAATTTACTTCAATCAGTGGATGATGGACAATACCACAATTCCTTTAACAAACGGATTATATTCCTCAAGAAACTCAAAGAATATAGATGAAAGTAGTGGATAGAATCAAGGCTCATTAGTTACAAGTGAAGAAATTGTTCGATAAAAAGGTGAAGGCTCAGGAGTTAAAAGTCATAGATCTTGTCTTACTCTGGGACAAGTGGAGAGATTTGTAAGGTATCCATGGCAAATTTGTATAATTGTGGCTCGAGCCATTTCAAATACGTGAACCATGTGGAGAAATTTCTTTCTATCTATCATATATGGATGGAACACCATTGGAATTACCACACAATGGGTAATATCTCAAATTATAAAAGCAACAAAAGTGGGTTGTCCCCCGCATCTGTACCATAGGTGATTTTGTAGGTTTTTTTCTTTCCTTTTGTGTGTTTTTTCCTTTTCATGGTTTATGTTGTGTCTTCTTTTTGTTGTGTGTTTTGTGTGTACTCCTTCTAGCTATTTGTTTGAGTGACTCTGTGTAGCCCAATAGATAAGGTAATGGTCAAATCTAAAAGTTGAGATTCTGGGAATTCTCACATCATGTCCTTAGTGTGCTTGATCCATAACGTGTCTCCAAGCTAGAGCCATTTGTTTTTGTGTGTTTTTGCATGGGAAAAATTCCCCTAAAAACATGACAACTATATACCCTAGTGTCAATTTTTCCATGTCATACCTTTCCAAACACCCCAAAATCAACCCATCCCTTAGTTTCAAGTCCATTTTTGTCCCTTAGTGGTCCTATGTGAATGTCATCAATCTCCCTAGGTGATTTAGGAAAAGCAAAATCACTCAAGTTGTTAGGCAGTGATTTTCAAGGTAGGTTTTTAAGAAAACTTAGAAAGGGCTTTCATCAGAATTTCTAAGCCAAGTGCACCATCACTAGAGTAGAACATGAGACTCATATTCATCATGGAGGTGTATCTAGGATCTAAAAAATCATTGTGGGACTGATTTAAGAAGATTCTGAGAAGATTTAGAGGTTTAGGAGCCAATTCATTAAAAATGGGTTTTTTAGGACTGAAGGAGCTTGCACCGTAAAAAGTACCAGATATTCAAAGAGTGATTATGGGAGCTCTAGAATGAGTTATGAGCCAAAATATATATTTGTAAATAATTTTTGGTCCCATACATTGTGGAGAAAATAAATCATCTTCAAGCACCATGCATTTTTCAGGCCAACTCATTCTTTCCATCACAACGGGAGATCCTAATAAAATGAGATATTTTGGAGGCATTTAATTTAAAAAGCCATATGGGAAACTTACCATTCTTCTCAAAAGGTATTTTTATGCAAAATCATATAAATAAGTTCCCAAAAAATCATCCGGGAGCTCAAGTTATGACCTTTCCAAGTCGGCCCTCAAGGTATGCTCTTCGATACTTAGCCAACTTTCCAAAGGGACACATGGCATCACCAGGATAAGGTGTAATTTCATGTCCCCATTGCATCCTTAATAAAGGGAAAATAGGTTCAATTTTTTTTCCCTCTCCCCACTTTTAACCTTTTGGTCACTCATATGACCCAGCACCTCTCTTTTAGCACATTTGACTGGTTTGGCCCGCTCATCCACCTACCCCTACATGATCGAACCACTTGTCAAGCCTAGAAGCAAGGCACATTTTTATTGCACATTATTCCCAAAATGAAAGGGAAAATGGGGAAAAAATTTTTTTCCCCAACTATTTTTTTCCTTTTGGACCTCATGTGACCATCTCTCGTCCCCCAAGTGCTTCATTCTAGCCCCCTCCTTCACTTTACTCAACGAACCAACACCCACCACTTGTCATGATAAGGGAAAGGAAATTTTTTGTGCACCTATTTCACCAAAAAAAAAAAGTGAAAATGAGGTGCAAAAAATTGTGGCCCTTCCCTCTCCCTTCACATTTCGAAGCTATAAATAATGATAGTTAGCCATTTTTACATTCAAACCCCCCACAACCTCCGTATGCTGCTAGAATGTTGCCAATTTTTTTCTAGATCTTCCTCCAACATTTTTTTACATCTGCTAAAAATATATTCATGATCCATGATCTGAAGGAATAAAAATGCAAGAAAAAATTAGATTTACAAAGAACGAAAACAAGATCTCTCACTAGAAAACCTAGAAGTCCGTGAAGAAGATTTATTCATATCTCACAAACCAGCAAGCGGATGAAAGTTGCCATTTTTTGCAATAATATCAAGTTCCCCAAGTACCTTTGGATCCATAAAGGGAATCTCTCACATGCATGGTACATATTTTTTATAGTGAAGAAACCTGGGTTTCTCACGACAAAAAATTGTAAATTTAAAATCTCTGAATCTAGAAACTGGACTTGAATTGAAATTCTAGAGGTGCAATGTAGAGTGAAAACCCATATTAGAAAATTTTGTTTCATCAAAAACCAAGGCCCAAGAACCTACTTTCCAAAAATAGTAAGCCTTCTTACACGTGAACACTGCTATTTTTGGTAAGTCATCACCAAAGGCAGTTATGACAAAGACAGTGTTACACCAAGGACACCCAGAAGGTTAAAATGAGTGGTCAGTGCCAGAAATGGTAAAAATTACCACTTACTAAAAATAGTAAGTTTCCTACATGGACACTTGACATTATTAGTAATCATACAAAAGAGCATTCTAGGCGAGAGTAATGTGTACACAGGGATGATCTAGAAAGAAAATCTTCGTTGGTGGAGCCAAAAAGGGGTGGATATCTCCACTTACTAAAAATAGTAACCCCTCTTGTTCCAAATATAGCAAGTTCTCTAGGAAACATGAAGTTTAAGTTCAAGGGGGTGAAATTCATTCAATGCCCTCTCATCAGATTATGTTGAAGTGGGTGATAGTGATGTCACCTCACATGGATCTTGATAATCTTAAATCATGCATGCTAGTTGACCTGAGGGAGAAAATTGAAGACAAAGTGTTTGCAAGTGGATTGTTTGCATCGAGTGGACATCCTATTTCTATACAAAGTAATCGAGTTGGTCTTGGCATGCTCACACCATTATGAACCAGAGATGAGGACCATTTGGGCAGATGAAGGCACAACCATGGCAGTAATTTGCCCTAAGGCTATTTCTCTTTCTATGTAAATTCCACATGGACTAACATGGTAATCATATCAAAAGAAAGGGCGGTGAATGAGTGGAATAACATAGATTCATATTATGTAAGGTCTTCCACTAGGCTCATGGATGAAATCAGGGGGGAAAACCTTCTAAAATGACTCAAAAATCTCTCAAGGAGTGAGTTCCACGAGGGATTTTTGGACGCAATCACCCTTCTCAGTAGGGTGATGGGAGAACAAAATGCATGAGGGATTTCTAGGAATGGATGATCACTCTTCATATTGATGATAACCTGAAGGGAACCAAAATATATGCTAAGGCCAAATCATAAGCGACAATCTACATCATCAATTTCTCCAAGTTCCTATATCAAATAAGTTCTCCATGACTTCTTACTTGGTGTATCTCCTTCACCAGTTCATGACCATTCAAGGGGTTAGCCCTCACTCAGAGCATATCTTCAAAATCCTACATTTGAGAATTTCCCTCAATTGGTGTTAAAAGATAGCCATTGGAACTTCTCTCGAGTGAATGATGTCTTCACAATGTCAGTCATTAGGACTCTGGATGGTAACCTGCATTCAAGGATGTTGTCGCAGACAAATTCTTTGATCAAAAATATATGGCCTTTTTTTCATTTAGTTCCCCACCTTTCTTATATATGATTCTATGGCTTTGATCAAGCCCCACTAAGGTTACTTCGGTACCTTAGTGATCATATAATATTGTTTGAATTGTACAGGTAGTTGGTACATGTGAATAGTAAACTCAAGAACAAAAAGAAACTTATCTCTTTCCCCATCTCACCAGGGAGTCTTCACATGTAAAAATGTCAATCATGCATCACACTTGGAGGCGACCTTCACACACCTAAGTTTGCATTTATACACCCCTAGGGAATTTTTTTTACATTCATGTTGATCCAGACACATTCCATATCCCAGAGTTGCATCATGTTCCAAAGATAGAAGAATAATGGGCCAATTATGTAGATGACTTCAAGGTGCAAGAAAGGGATCATATGTGAATGAAAATTAGAGAAATGAAGAAATACAAGTTCACATGGTACAAAGAATGTGTCCAAGATGATGGGACTGAGTTATATGACATGGAGTACATGGTAGGAAAGACTTCCCCTTTTCTGTAAGTGAATTAGAGTGTTCGTGAGTCTGGTGACATCACAGAGCGAACAGAGAAGGTGATCAGGAGAAAAAAAAGTGGTTTCAAAAGAAGAATGCTACCACCCTTACATGAGGAAGTTTCCCCGCATCTCATAAAAATGCCTCATATCATTCATCACTGAAATTTGTGGAGGTCACTTCCAATTCGGGCCATTTAGAAGGAATTTCAAAGAAAAATATTATAGAGTTGGGCGTCCCCTACTACAAAAGGCCACATAAGCAGATCCAGTAGCATAAAGAATGTAGTAGAGGCACAATCTGAAGAAGTTGAACCGGTCCAAATTTCAGTTCTTGAACCATAACTTGAAGTTCCACACCCTAATGCCACTCATATTGCCCCTTCACAGGAAACAACCCTTCCACTCGAGCCCAAGAAAGAGATGGCAAGTATGATAGTTGTAGATCCATAAAAAGGTGAGATGTTGCCTTAGATGAGGGAGATGATTTCAAAGGAAATCCATACCATCCAACAAGTTACAATCCCTGATCTATCGGTGATAGCGTCATTGGCAAGAGGAAAGAAAAGGAAATTTTCTCATGCAGCCTAACATTTTTCAGTGGTGAGACAGGTGAACAGTGCATTGAAGTTTTTTGACTCAAGGTGATCAAGCCAATGAAGGAAATGACATTGGTTTATTATGAAAAGAGTACCATTCCATTGGGCCCAACCACCCATGAAGGATATGATCATATGTTTCAACAATATTTCACTCGCCTCATGGCGAGAAATCAAGAATACAATAAAAGGATTGAATATTTAGAAGAACAACTAGAAATGCTCTCTTCCTACATGCAACATCTAGTGGATCTGAATGCTTCATCAATCTATATCAAGGAAGTAGCACCAATAAATAACATTGATCCAGAATCCATCAAAAATACTCAAGAGTTCACCATACAGGGATGATAAAATAGTAAGTGGAGGGGTACAATCTTGGAGAAAGTAAAAACATTGATTCCAAAAGTAATCCCACTTTTCAAATACATGTGTGTAACTACAAAGAAATTTCATATGCTCAGGGATAAAATAGAAAAAGAGAAGGAGCATTGGGACTCGATTCACCCATTGGTGGTAAAGATGGGACATACTTATCACAGAGAATTAGTAAGTAAGAAGATCTTCAATGCCCCATCAAAGGACTTGTCACATGTATGGGAAAGGAATCTCATTGCCAGATATGAAATGATCAATTGGGCCATCAGTGAGTTGGAATCAAATGAGGAACATGCCTACAAGTTGTAAGATCACATCAACAGAAGAATTCAGAAACTTGGAGTGCCCGTGATGGAGGAAAACACCACTGCAGATGAGTTAATAAGTCCATTTGAATAACATGTGAAGAAAGAAGCTAGATACATGTTGTCTTTCAATGAAGACACCTTGGAGTCACTATCAGGGATTCAAGCTACCATTGCATTCATTGCAGAGAAACATCAATCATGGTTTGAAAAATGCAAAGATATCAACGATGCTACTGACGATAGGATAGAATCTTTGAGTTACATGTGTATTCCTCACGCGGACAAGGTGGTGTCTACAGTGGCACGATTTAGAAAAGAGTTCAAAGGAGTTGTTATTTGCTAACTAGAATTGATCAAAGAGTGGTCAGGTAGTGAGGAAGGATCAACAAGAGCAGATTCTTAATCAACCTAGTCTTTCTCTCTTCTTTCTTTCTATCCTCTTCTCACTTCCACCTCATTTTTCTCTCTCCTCATGTTCTAATTCTTTGTTGGGGTTGTACTTTTTCATAACACCTTATTTTTTTAATTAAAAAGCAACTTTAGGATTATATTGTAATAAATCACCTTTGCTTTATAAAAAGGGACTTAATCTTTTCTAAGAATGTGAAAAGTCTTAAGTTGTGTAAAGGCATATGAAAATTAATTGGGGGGTAGGTGAAGAGTCACTTCTCTTTATATAAATTATAAAGGCACCCATTTTCCAAAGGGTTGTCATTTTTTGTGATTTCATGAGAGAGTGATCTTTGTGAAGAGACAAAGAGATAGCAATTATTCTACCTCTCATGTCTACATTCTTCCACTCCAGTTATGTACAATTTTTCTCAAGCATCAATACAAGAAGAAGGAGTTTCTGGCATTTTTTACTTCGAGGTTTATTGATACTTTTTGCTCATTAAATATCAACTGGTCTTGTTGTCATTTTCTTAACTGTTTCTTATCAAATTATGTGTGCTGAAATTTCTGATTAATTAGTGTAGGAATCTGATTTTCTACCTACGACATTAATCACTCTCCCATTTTCTCACTCTCTTTCCCAATCTCTTGCAATTTCCTCTCTTGCAAACAATTTCTATCTTTTCTGCAGGGTCAGTGGAGTATCCTTGTTGGATCCCCAGCCACAAGTCCACCACAAAAACCATTTTTCACACGTTCATGTAAACACCGAGTTGCACCATTCAAGTATAGGGACTTAGATTCCTTGAGCATTGGCAAGAAGTCCACCAATTTTTCTATCCACCAAATTTTCTTGCAAGCATGCTTATTAATTAGTTCAGAATAATCACCTCATAACATTCTTTAACTTGTTCCTAATTCACATTTGGTAAACCAAAATCTTAATCAAACAAGTAATATTCTTTCAAACCCTATTTTCCCTAAGGTTTCATTTATAGATTCATATATTTTTTCTTCTATGTCATTTCAAAAAATCAATAGACCTAACCATCAACCTCTTTATCATATTGAGCTTTCTCCTCCTATTTTTAGGTGTTGATCCTCTATTGATTCATCTTATTCTCATATCCATAACATCCCTCTTTTCCTTGATCCTAATTCTCATGAGATCCCTTGTGAAACTAGTGACACAGATAATGAACACCATTCTAGTATTTACAAAGATGTGGATCCTAAACAAGCTGAAAGGGTCTTTAATTTTTATTCACGGATTTGTGATAACCACCCTCACCGTATTGAGAATATTATTAATATCATTCTCACTATTAATCTATTTCGTAATCAAACCTCTAACGAAATTATCCTTTTTGGGTGTCGTACCCCACCTCTTACGTTATGGTCACATCTAGTATTCACACATTTTTTATTCCTACGTCTTATGGGGAAACTAGTGCCCCATCTCATAGTGTTGTTGTATTTATTCCCGTGTCCACTTCTATTCCTACACCTCCTCTTTACACCCATATTGGTTCAAAATATTCTTCTTCTAATACACAAGCTATTAAATCCCTTGTTCATAGTTTACAATCTTATATGTTTCGATTATAACAAGGCACATCTTATTCTTATCATATCATGGATTCTACTCAATTGCTTTATAACCCACTCACACAAAATTTGGCTTATCCCTTTGCAATGGGTTTTATTTCTCATAAGATTCCTATTTTTATGGTAAGGGTGAACCTGAAGAGAACCTTTGTACTTTCCATGTTGTAAGTGTTTAGATTATGCTTACAATGACACATTACTTACCAATATATTCCTTAGGAATCTCAAGGAATTTACATTACAATGGTTCTATTATCTTCACATAAATTTAGTTTGGGATTGTACTCCTTTAGATAATCAATTCCATGTATAATTCTCTATCAATATTGTAGAAAATATTTCTTATGCTCAAATTTATAAAATATGACAAGTTTTTAATGAGAACATGAATGATTATGTTATATTTTACAATACCATTCTTGCAAATATGAGAAATATTCTAGTCAATAGTGAGCTTCAATATGTATTCACGCAAATCCTTATTTCCCCTTTCCAAACATCAATTATCTTTCACAAATTATTCTCATTTGATCATTTATGTCATATACTAAAAGAGAATGAAGCTAAGATCCTCATCATGAACAAGATCAAATATGTTACCAATTCTCCGAATACATCCAATTATAAGTTTAAAGAAAAAACTAATTTCAAAGGAAAATCTAATGAAAATAAGACAAATGCTAAAAATATTGTTAATTTTGTATCTCGTCCTACAAATATTTAGCTACAATATCCTCTATATAAATTCACATGATTTCCTTACACGCATCACCTAGTGCTTAAACAATTGATTGATTGCAACCTCGTATCACCCCCTCCTCTATTTGAGATCAATAAAAGACAACCTCACAGTAAGGATATTGATGTTAATTCCTATTGTGATTATCATAGATGTGTTGGTCATTATATTAATCGACGGGTTCAACGTCATCATGATATATAATATATTATTTATGTTGATGATATTTTTAATCCCTGCCCCCTGAACAATCTAATCCTTCTAATGATAATGGAATTGTGAAAATATTCAATGACTAACTTCTTGATCACAACACTGCAAAATCTAAATCAGAAGTCCACCATGATCACCATGTTGTACCCCTTACTTATTATCATCATCCATTAGATGTTATGGTTGATACTATTACTACTATGTCATTTTCTCATCTGGTTATTAATTTTATTGATATTGATATGGTTCATAATCTTGTTTTTGATACACGATACATTTTTCATTTTATTAGTTGACATTATATACATAGTTTTCTAATCGATTCTAGTGCTAGACATAATATGTGCACTTTTAAGCCACTTGGTTCTCTAGGTATACTAAAAATAAATCACTATTGAGTACTAAGATAAAGCTTGGACATGTTGTTATCCCTCTTATAGTCAGTGTTACAACCATGGCTATTATATTCTAAATTACTATTTCTCTCGACTCATATGATATGCATATAGGTTACCCTTGGTTACACGTTGTTAATTCTATACTATATATCATGGGTTAATGTATTGAATTCATTCACAATTAGCAAGTTGTTACGCTCAGAGATATCCCATATGAGGCCCCAATACCTAAGTTACTTAGTAAAAATTATACGGTTGCTACTTCTACGTCTACTACATATAAACATGCTTCTACATGTGGTTCTTTATCTCTTAGACCTCCTAGGTTTTCTATTGCACATACTTCTGGTAGTGTATCTTTATCTCTTAGGGATTCTATTAGGTATTCTATTACACATACTTTTTTTTATTGGCTATTTATCTCATAGGCCTCTTGTTAAGTCTATTGTTACACATAATTATTCTATTGGCTCTTTACCTCCTCTTCCTCCTTCTCAGTCCTCTATCACATATTCTATTCCTATTAGGTATTTCCATTCTAGGTCTCTTCTAAGACATATTATGGCTTCTACACATGATATATATGGCTTCTAAACATTTAATGCATGTGCCTCTTTTACGTTATGGGTTTTTCCCACCTCCTAATGAGGCCCTTATTGTGTAGTTCTTGTGCTACCCACTTCCCTATATAGCTAATCTAAAACACACAAACCCACTCAAACAATCATATAATATAAAATCATTCAAATATTTGTCAAAATACAAAATCAAGACCTACATATTACTTGATCTACTAGTTATTTACTTCTATTTTCATATTGGTTTGATAGGTAACATATGTTTAAACACTCTTTACGTACGTATGTTCATGAGGAATGTTGAGCTTGATGTAGGACATACACATATATATACATGATTATAAGTTTTTTCCTAGACCCTTCACAATGACATTGATCATTTGTGGGCATCTCCTACACTATACAAGTGCTTTTGTTTCATTATAATTCATTTCACTTATTTATTATACATAATTACTTATATTATGTATATGTTATCTTTAGGAATATTAGGACTAGCACGTTTGTCCTATACAGTGCTAACCTATTTTTCTTAATATGATTTTATTACTAATGTTTTCTATACTTGCTTACTAGATTTCTTTCTTACTTGACTACTTGATTGCTTATTGTTGGTAGTATGATTTCCTTGTTTGTCTTGTAACACTATGGATGTCCCATGTTTTTGGATTTATACCTCTCTTGTGTGTGCATAATTAATTATTTATATGTGGCTTTTGTGCCTTTGTTATGATTTTCTTGTGACATCGTGGGTGTCCCATATTTTTAGCTCAATGCCTTTATGTGACTCTTTCACATATTATTACTTATGTTGGGTTATATATTATTGCTTTACCTCTATGATTGATTCTTAAACACATAATTACCATTTATATTCTTTTTTTTAGGTTGATTTATTTGTGCGTCGTTGTCTCAAAAATTTACAACTTATTATATAGGAAAAGAATCCTTGTGGTGGCCACCACTAGAGCCTTCCACATGATCTAATGCATATTATCAGACTTATTTTACATGGGTGCAAATCATTTATTTTGAGTCACATTATCAAATGGTTTATCACATGCACCTCAAAATAGGGAGCATACATTGGAATAGAATATACATCTATAGCTTGTTTATGAGGATTATAGGACACACAAATTTTTTTTTGCAAGTTATACGTCCTCATAAATAGTTACAAATATATAAAAATGGAAAAATTCTCATTGGTTCATAATTTTATAATTTACGTCAAGACCATACTATAGTATAAACCCACATAGTTTAAATTAGAATACAACGGGGAAGAGTACTTCATTCCTTCTCCTTTACACTACTAAGATACATTTGCAAATACATTGTTTAGGGGCATGAGCCTTATTCTCATTTGTATTACTCAACATTTTCATAATCATACTCATATGTACAACACATTATGGGGTCATAAGTAATCCATTCCTCTTCGAAAATGTGTTGTATTTACGAAAATTATCCTAGATCTATTTGCATGCATATGATCTGTATGGTTGAAAGGTATCAAAATTGCTAAGTTATTTATAAGCTATCTTTTTATTCCTTTTTTATATTTGTGTGGGAAGATACAAGGGTTGTTAGATACTATGTACACTTCTCTTCCCTCTTAATGTGGTGCTTCAGTACCTCTCCTTTTCAATTTTGGGCCATGTGTACTCAACTCCATCTGCCACTCAAACTTATCCTTTAACACAATCGGGCACTTACACCGAATCATTTGGAATATCATAAAAAAATCTAAATCTCCAAAATATAATAAGAATTGGAGTTATCCATCTACAAAATGAACACGTGTATTCCTTCCATTTTTTGCATCTCTTACTTTACTTTGTATAAGTTTAATTTTTCAAAGTTACAAGCATTATTTATATTTGAGTTATAATTCAATTTCTACAATGGCCATTGAATACACTTTGTATTATAGGAACAACAAGAGAACATTCCAACACCACCGCAAATAAGAAAAAACTATCGAGAAAATGAAAAAGTGTGTGTACACTCAAGTATGTTTTTCCTTTGAGTATGAAAATTTTAATTTCACACTTAAAGGGGGGGAAATGTAGACACTCAAATTTGATAACTTATCATTTGAAAATCATAATTTTGGGCTTTTTATTATGTAAAAATAAATGCTCATAATCTAATTGCAGTCGGTATATCTCTCTCTTTCTCTCTATGTAATTTCTCATCTTTACACATTGCTCTACCATTCATCAACAAAATATTGAGTAATTAAAGGAGTAATCCATCTACAAGAATCAATCCTAAACTCCATATTTTTCATCTCTGGTTACCTATCCAAAATATTACATCTGAGGACTATAGTGGAGTATGTTCGTGTATGACCTATACATACCTATACCCTCCCATATAAGGAATTTTTTTCTAATTTAAATATCATGTGTGTGTCATTTATTCTTCCTAAGTCATCCTTAATATTAATTTTTAACTTATGGATTCCTATATAAGCAAGTCAATTACATTTTATAACTCACCTAACATTTGCATAAGCCCTTATTAAAAATATAGACATTAAATCACCCAAACCTCTCCTAAATCTTCCTAAATTAGTTGTACAATAGTTAGAGCATCCACTACTTAGGTCTTAAGAACTCAAACTAGGTTCAAGAATATAACTTCCTCCATTTCCAATCACTTGAAGGTCTTAGAGCCATGTCTTAGTAAGATAAAGTCACTCCAGGCATTATCAAATGTCTTCAAGTGAAAAATTTTATTATTCTAAGTAACTAAAGTACACCACATCACACTACAACTGCATTGGTTAAATTATCTACTATATAGTTATCCAACTAATACTTTTTTCAAGATACATGAGGGAACCAATATGGGTTGTCTTAGATATTCATGCACACTTGAACCTATACTTGGAGAACTTTATGAGGCTTATTCCCTCTCAAAGGGATGTAGTGTAGCACTTAGATCAGCTTTGTATGGGTTGACCACTAAGGGTAGTTCAACCTCACCCACACACTTATTTCTACTTTGGTTATCTAATGTTTTTATGAATTTTTTATAGGTGTCTAAGGTTTCAACTTATTGCAGGTTATTACAAGTGGTTTGGATGTTGTTTAATCCCTAGTGATAAATAGTGATAAACATCGATTCTTATTTTTAGGTAATTGAATAGAAGGAAAAGTTGAAAAAACCCACTATGCATAGATCTAAGAATGTACATAAGAAGTCAAGTCTATACAAAATCAATCAAGACCACATATAAGTTATATGGTCATGGACATGAGTAGTTTCCAATTCTAAAACTAGAGATGAAGCATTTCCACATCCATAATAAATCTTTATCTCAATATGAACACCCATATCACTTTTGTAGCACTTTATGTACCTAAGTACTTATCCCTTGTGTGTCTTGACCAAGCGACATATCATTTTATCATAATTACAAGTATTAATTCATTATTTTTAATGTGTAGGGTTAATGTTTATTGATTAATTCAAAGTAATCACCTTGTAAAATTATTTAATGTTTTCTCAATTCACTCTTTATACACTTAACTAATTAGAAAATAGTTAAAACATTACCCTGGTTTGGTGTTTTGGTATGTAATTGAATCTACAAGTTATTTAACCTAATATCAAGTCCTATTAATAGGGTAAATGGCATATTTATTTCAAACAATATTAAATCTTTGGTCGAGAGAAGCTACAATAATTCAATAAAATTTTTGTAAGTTGTTGGACCTACACAAGATTTAATAACCATTAGTATTTAACAATGGGAAGATTTTGAAGAAGGTATTTAAATATTAATTATTAATTAAAGATTTGACGAATGGTGAGTGGAAATTTTTCTGAACTTTCCTTCACGTTTTAAGTATTTCATCATAATTTTACACACCTCTTCCCACCCCTCAAGAAGAAAGCTTCTGGAAATACCATCAGAAAACAAATGCACCCTTTCACTTGGCCCAAAAAACATAGTTATCTCATGATTTCTCCTATTTTTATATTTAATTTTTTGTAACCCTTCCATAGGCATGCCACTGACCTCCGTTATGTTTTATTAAGTCACATGTATTTCCACTCCCGTAATCACTACTTTACCCTTATCCCAAGCACGAACGAATTCCAATTCCAGTTCAGGATCGTTACCTTTCAATTTCTTCATGTATTTTTTTAGGCCACCCCTCTTGAGTAGGTGCCAAACTATAGGATCTTGTTTGTAAGCTTGGAAATAGGTGGGCTTTGTTCTCAATCTATCTCCTCCCATAGTTTGAAAATAATGCATAGTTGTTCCCTTCCAATACTTCTTCACTTTCACTTTCCCGCTTGTGGTATATTACTTTATCACCGTTGAATGAGTTGCGTCATAGTCCTTAGCTCTATCATGGGAATCATAACCGAAACCCTCTTGATTATCATGATCAAATTCATCTTTTCTTTTCATTATTAATGAAATAAGACATTACTCCAAGGAAATTTGTTATCCCATTCCATCCATTATGTCATATCATCACCTTTATTTGTTAGGTTGTCCACACGTGAATTACATTCTCTGAAGACGTGGTTTATGACCACCTCATCAAATGATGTAATTATACCCCTAGCCTCTAATATGATGTTCTTAATGTTCCAACCAACTTTGGTTTTTCCTTCAAGGTCTTTAACTATCAATAGGGAGTTACCCTTAATAATCAACTTCTTAATCTAAGTATTCCTTGGTATCTTTAATCCAAATAGGGCTATCATATCCTATGCAAATATGTTATTTTGATTCCCTAGGGGTCTTGTAAATGATTTGATACAATTACCAAAATTATCTCTTATCATCCCCCCACCACCCACCTTTCCCTCTCTAATTTTTAACAATCCATCAACGTTCAGTTTAAACCATTCTCCAAGTGGGGGGTTCAATTTCAAGCTACTTCTAATTATTTTTAAATTTGAATAGGACCCTGCTTTGGGGGACTAATGTTTAATGATTCAAGAATAATTTTTCCCTCCTTAAAATAATATTCCCCCAATTTATTCTTAAGAATCAACGCATTATCCCTCATACCTTGGAATTTTTTCCTAACTATCTTGGATAAGTTTGAGGCCATGCTCTGGAAAATTATAAAGTTACTATCTTTCCAAATACCCCAGAGGATATGAGGAAAGGTACATTTCCAAATAATTTTGATGAGGGAATACTGAAAGGGGGAGAACCATTGATCAATCAAGTTGTCAATGATACCAGGAAGGGGGGATTGTAAATTAAACAATTTTAAGAAGGGTGTTATAAGTTGGGAGGAGAAATTGCATTTCAAAAATGGATGTTGAACCGATGATTCCTCTCCCTTGCATAGGGAGCATCTGTTGATAATGATCATGCCCCTTTTCTCATATTATCAACAGTAAGAATTTTTTTTGAATCAATTCCTGAAAGAATAAATTTATTTTTGGAATGAGGTGTTTATTCCATATCTTCACCCTATCTTTGAGCACTTCGTTGTCCTCAAAATCTAAGGAATATCCTTATTTGACCTCATAGTTCACTAAAATTGATCTGCTCCATATCAGTTCATCTTCGTTGATATTTTTGGGTATATACATATTTCTAAACCTATTGTTAAGGTCCTAAAAGGGTCTAATAGGTCCAACATATCCCCGGGGGCTATAATCAATATCCATTTTTGTTTTGGGATTATTAAATACCCAGTAATATCTGACAAACACCCCAACTTCTTGATAGTAATAACATTTAAGATTATTCCAGGATTGAACCATGCGTAAATTCTCCTTAACTATCCAAATGTCATCCCAAAATCTAATGTTGCTACCATCCCCAAGATTCCAGAGTAGACCCCTAAAGAGAAGATTTCTAACCTAGACAAGATTATTCCAAAAGATTGATCCTTTTGGGAGCTCATCCAAGGAAAGAAACATTTATTGTGCCAATAGTCTATATATATTTCACTTGTAAAATATCAACCCATATTCCCTATTTCTTGTGCATCCTCCAGCCTATCTTGGCTATCAAGGCTTCATTCATGATCTGGACGTTCTTGATACCAATACCTCCATACCTTTTAGGTTTTGTATCTTTTCCCCATGCAATAAGGGGTATTCTAGTTTTTCTCTTGTTATAAGACCATATAAATATTCTATGTATCCTTTCAATGGCCTCCCTAATTTTAGCAGGTAATCTAAGGATGGACATAATATATATGACAACCCCTTGTATGGAACTCTGTAGTAATTGGGATTTTCCAGCTTGGGAGAGGAGAACCCTCTTCCATGAAGCAATTTTTTTTGAACCTTTCAATGAGGGGATTCCAAGTCTCAAGAGCCATTTTTCATCCACATAAAGACATCCCTAAATAGGTATTAGGCAATGTCTTAATTCTGCATCCAAGAATATAAACTAATCTTCTTTGCTACTCTGAACTAACATTAATGAAGAAACAAGAATATTTATGAAAATTGATGAGTTACCTAGAAACATCCTCATAATCCTTAATGATTTCCTTAAAATCCCTCACCTCATTGACATCAGCTTATCCCAATAGGAAGGTATCATCAACAAATTGTTGCAGGCTAAGTCTATCCACTCCATTGTCCACCTTGATACCTGTTAATCTTTTATCCATCATAGCTTTATGGAAAATGTGGCTAAGAGCCTCTGCAACTATGATGTATAGAAAAGGAGAGAGCCCCCCCCTCACATAATCCTCTCTTAGTTTTGAACAACCCTTGATATTTACCATTGATGAGGACCGAGAAGCAGAGTGAAGAAGTGCATGCCTATATTAGTTAAATGAACTTAGAGTTAAACCCAATTTTTCCAAACCAGGGCCTAGTAATTTCCAAGATAGTCTATCATATTCCTTATGTATATCAAGTTTCACCATCATAGCTTCACGGTTGGATTTTTCCACCAAATGAATTGTTTCATGGATGGCTATAATAATGTCCAATATATTCCTTCCAAGGACAAAAGCTCCTTGATTTGGTGATCCAAACTTAGCAGATGTTAATTCCACTAAAATATAGTTTACCCGGATGAATAATAAAGTGTCATTATCGATTTTTAAAAAGTGAAAATTGTGAATAATTAATTGATTAATATGTGAAAAATTCAATCAATAATCAGAATGCAAATTAGTAATAAGAACGACCGAAAAATTTGATAACCGAGTTTGGCGTGCAAACCTAATTCTCCAGATCCACAAAATGTGAATCGATCTATTATAAAATCGCTAGAAGTACAATCAACCTTCCAAAATGATAAATAGATCACAATGACCTACAATAAGAGCTTATAATGAAATGAAGACACTGACAATATTCAAAAAACTATCCCCAAATCCATCTGTGGCTCTGCAAGTCTTCCCACGAACATACTCAATGAAAATGAGTTAGAAAAAATCCTACAATGGAAAAATACAAATTCTTAAAGGGAAATTAATTATGCTAGACTAATCATCTCGTAATTCTGAGTAAATGTTCAGTTCTTCTTGAAGGCTGGTTCAACCTCTAAAGGCTTCCAAAGACTAGATTTCGACAACTGCTCCTTTAGAAATTCAACAAATAGTGACATTCACTGCATCAAAGAATGTCACAAAATCTCCAAAACTCAAAAAGGATTGCACCATTAGGAGCGTGATGGAGTTATGATCATTTCTCCTTTTTACTCCAAAATCAAACTCCGAGCTTAGGTGCTCCAAAATTGAAGATTTATCAAAACAGGTCTATTCGGCCTTCTTCGTTGTCTTGTCTCACAGGCCTTGCATAACACTTCCTTAAATAGAAGCAAGTTATTCCCATGGATTGATGAGATACTTTGGTGTAACAGTTGGGCTTCATTTTACCAAGTGGAAAGTTACGAGTTTGAATCCCATTAAATAATTATGCTCGCATTTTTTTATACATATGGGTAAAACACCACATTATTGGGCATCAAATCTTTAAAGCCTCTAAAATAGGCTTACACCGCCCATTGATCTCCACATGGGCTTTGCTCATATTAATCCAAATACATGGGTGCATTGTGGAGTTAAGCATTTTAAAGGCTCGCCAACCATTCCTTACTCGTGGTTGCGACCACATAGTAATTACTTTTGCCACGTAGTGCCTATCTCATAACCATTCACCGAGGGTGATAAAAATGTGGGTGGTGGTTTAGAAAATGTGGCGATGTAGTTGGAAATGCCACATAGGTGGCTACTAATCCACATACAATTTGTCGAGCCAACTGATAATTCTCCTAACCATGGAATACAATATGGGCTAATGTAATCCAATGAGCTTTGTCCAATTCAAATATCAACTCGCTCGATTGAGTTAAGTGAAGAGAGCTCTCTCCATGCTAATATATAATGAACTCGCCAAACCATATACAATCGACCAATGCAACGAGCAACTTGCTAAGTTGATATCAACTGAGTTTAACTCGATGAGTGATATAATACAATGAGATATGAAATTTCCTATGGACCAATACAAATGCACCAAAGTGACAATACAAATATGAAGTACTGGTGGCAACGACACCCCTCTGTCAAAAGAGTGTGTTGATCCTAGTTGAGGGTCCCCAACTAGAAAATAGCTGGGCCCACCATTTTTGTTTATCACGACCATCGAATACCGTGGCATAAACAAACTTTGTATTGTTGATTAATATTCAGTTTTGCCATGTGTCACTACCTAACTTGGCTAGTTGACTGGTATTGTGCCTTATCTCAACTGCGACCTTATGCGAACCATATCTCACTCCAACAAAGTTCGTTTTATGCACACAAAAAGGTGATGGAAATCTCTCAGAACGATATTCTGCATTGTGATGGTTTAGGGAGAATTTGGGAAAATCTGTTTGTTAAAGGATCCCCTAATCACACCTCCCCACTAAGAAGGATTTTGTCCACAAAAGCTATTTTCACCCACAAAAAATTGTCGATCCCCTTTTCTTGCATCTCAAAAACACATACAGGACAATATAGGAATAACAATATTGGTTAAATATAGCAAATTTTGATTATCTAGTTACAAAAAATTGATCAGTTAAAATAGACAATCATAAGCCATAAATGGAAACTGCCCATTGATACTTTGTGACCATGTCAACTCTGCACAAAGCTTAGATCAGTTTAAAGAGACAAATCAAATGCCCAAGTAATAGGAGAATGCCTCACTGAATCTTGTAGACTGTCATCCCACTGTGATGCCATCATAACCAACTGATCGGAAAAAAAAACACCCAGTCAATAATAGAAAGCAAGTTTCCAACTGATACTGTAATACGACCCATCACTGAAAATAAAATTCCACCAGAAATAGATTAGTATAAAAGACAACTAAATTCCCAAAATATGCTAGTGTCCACTGTCCATGTGAAACTGTAAAACACTGCAAACTATCACCAATATGATTCAAAATAAACATGAAAAAAATAGACAAAAACTGAACCAACTAAACTAGCAGTGAAAATAATCTATCCCCATAATCTGCACTTCAATAAGATAGAAGTAAATTGTCTGTACAATGCTAAAATACCAAAAATGGTGAGCTTCCATCAAACACAAAGATCACCAGGTATACTTTGCAAACTAGTTTATAAAAACCAACAACACATACCAAAATGCAAATTTCCCAAAAATAGACATTTCAACCATGCCCATTGAACCTCCACACTTTTGTTAGAAATATCCCAAGCTGAAACATGAGTTGTACTCAAAGCTAAAATACAAAGATGTACAATGGAGTATTAATCAAATTTTTAAAAGTAAGAAAACCACTAAGTATGGTAAACCTATCTCCCAGTTGTTCTCACCAAATCTGAACTCCAAAACTATTCAAAGCTAAATGGGAAATACAATTCCATGCAACAAACAACTGGAATCCCATAACACAAGCCCTGAATTAATTACATGCTATAAACAATCAAATGCCATGTAATATAAAGTCGAAAAATTATTTACCAACCCATGCCAACAGATTTTCATCTGCAGGTATCACTTGATACGAGGTTGTAACTGCAATTGAAGGTGACTTTGAAACTTATTTTACCTTTTCAATAGGCCTATACTCCATCTTTGGCTTGTCACTACTCTGATGGTGAGATGGATGAAGTTTCTAATAAACATTCACTAGATATTCAGCATCACAACAAGGGGTACTAAAATTCCTAGCAATAGAGGAATTCTTCTTGCCATCTCTCACTCCTAAATGACGAGATTGGTCTTTTCGGTTTGCCTTATTCTTGACAAACAGTGAAAACTTCTTCAACAAATCCTTTCTCTTCCAACATTTGGAAACACAATGGTTATGCATCCCACAAAACATACAAGGAAAGGCATTCATCATTTTCCCAATGTCATAGCCAAACTTCTTAAATTGAAAGAGTGGATTAGAAGTCTTACAACCTTTATCATGTTTATGCTCATTCCCATTAGAAGATGAAGACTCCCTTGATCATGCCTTCCATGAAGAAAAAACAAATCTAGCTTGTGATAAGCCCTCGAAAGGTTTGAAAGAACAATATGTCTAATATATCCTAAGAGCTGCTAAATAAATAAAAGACTATGAGCTTAGTCTTGAATTTCTAATACAAGATATGGATCTACAAGACACGCATGAATCTAACCCGAGATGCTCAACTGATTCAGAGATTAGCCATGATGGAGCAAAGCGAGGTAAAGTACTTGAGGCTGCTTATGAACCAACGAGTGGCAGATGTGTTCATGAAGTTGGAGTGTTCTCCTTTCCATTCAAAGAAGAGGATTCCCTATGGGATGAAAAAGTTAAGACTCAGAGTATCGAAGTCTCCGAAGTCGAGGCTCCCCTTGATAGAGAAACAACAAAATGCCACGAGCCTCGTCATAATGAAGCAATTCCTCCCAATGGTTGTCTTGAAGTTTAGAATGAAGGTAAGGGTGAGCTTTGGGTAATTTCAAAGAAGAATTCAGTTCAAGACATTTTCGAAGAAACAAAAAGCATGGGAGACCCTAAGCTAAGTCTTGACCTCTTAGCTCATGCGATGGCCTTACAAGATGGATACGAGGTTATTTTTAATCCTCCATTCAACATTTAAACACCTTATAATGATACATGTCCAAAAGATGAATTCACGGTTCCTTACAAAAAAGATGTCAATAAACATGAATGCGGAAAAGAAGGGAACTCAAAATTTTCAAAAAATTAAAACAAAAACTAGCCTTGGAGCTGCAATGAGATGCTCAATGAGAGATCAATAATGTGGGTAAACACGGAAGGCAACTGACACTATCAAACAAATTTCAAAGAAAATGAAGGTAATGGACTCTTTAAGCGAAGGCTTGAGCATCAAGAAGCACATGTAGGCTCACTCCTACAAAGTACATAGACAATCATGAAAGCACCTGGATTTAATAAATAGTTGGGGAGAGGAGGCTACTTTATGGAGCCAGTCAATGGCTTCGCAGAACATCATTGCTCAGTATTGCTCACTCAAGGGTAACCTCTTAGAAGAGAAGAACATTTCAGTGAAAGAAGGTTGTCCCCCGCATCTGTACCATAGGTGATTTTTAGGTGTGTTTCCCTTTCTTATTGTGTGTGTTCTTTCCTTTACATGTTTCGTGTGTTTCCTTTCGTCATTGTGTGTGTGTGCGTTCTTCCTTCTATCCATCTCTTGCAAGTTATGTGTTCTTAAAGCCCAATGGATAAGGCACTGGTCAACGTATTGTAAATTGAGATTATGGGATTTCTCATGTCACGTCCTCGCTGTGCTCGGTCTATAACATGCCCCCAAGCTAGAGCTAGCTGTTGTCCTATGTTTTTGCAGGGGAAAATTTCACTAGAAAACAGGACAATCATACCACAATGTCAAAAAATTTCAAAGCCGTACCTTCCCAAGACACCCACACACCAGCCTTTTCCATGTACCAACTCTATCTTGTCATTTAAATGGTCCATATGTGATTGTCATCCATTCCCCTAGGTGATTTAGGAAGAAAGAAAGCATTCAATAACTTTTGGAGCAGTCTCGCTAAAAGCGAAATTTCAAGCAATCTTAGGAGGGGCACTAATAGATACTCAATAACTTGGTTGATACTCTCTCTATTAATAGATATAAATAAGTGTGCACTAATGGATGAATTATCCACATACTAAATTACAATTAATATTATAAGTGCATCTTAAATCACACAATAATGTGTGGAAATTAAATTTTATAATAATGAACATGCACCAACAAGAGCCTACATTAGACCAATAATCAATAAATACAAATAAACTACCACCATAATAATTAACTAGTCTTGTACCAAAATCAAGTGTTTATAATCCCTTAATTGAGATATTGAACCTTATGAAGGCCTCGTTATTCAATTTTGCCCCTTAGGCAAAATTGAATAACGAGGCCTTGCACAGGAGAAAATTGAAGGGTTGGTTCGATAATGCGAGCTCACAGGTGATTTTCAAAATTTAGGTTGCAGACGAAATCGTCATGGCAATGCAAGGGCAGAAAATTAATGGCCAATGAAAATGTCAAAGAAGATCAGAGCTCAAGAGGAAAACAATGGAGAAAAGTCAGAAGTTTTCAAATTTTGGAAATTTCTCAACTTCAGGAAAACATGGCAAAAATGGTTGAAAAAGGTCTGAAATCCTGAAAAACTCGAAAGTCTGAAATTTTAGATTTTCGGGCTTTCGGGTTTCAAAAATTCTTAGGCGCAAAATGGAAAAAGAGTAAAAAAAGTCTGAAATCCTGAGTCTGAAAGTCTGAAATTTTGGACTTTCGGTGTTTCGTCGACCTCAGGATGCGTGTAGGAAAAGGAAGCAAAAACTCTGAAATCCTGAAACTTGAAATTCCAAAATTTCAGACGTTCGAACTTTCAAAATTCAGAGTTTCGGAAGTCTCGAGCCCCAAAACATGAAATTCACACCAAATGTCTGAAATTCCGAATTCCGAAAGTCTGAAATTTCAGACTTTTAGACTTTCAGAACTTTCAAGTAGTTTGGGCGATGAACAGTGGCCCGATTTTTGACGTCAAAATGTTTGAAATTCTGAATTCTGAAAGTCAGAAATTTTGGACTTTCGGGTTTCAGACTTTCGGAACTCTCAACAATTCACAATTTTTGCAGAATGGTGCCTCGACCTTCAGATGGCCATAACTTTCGACTGGGAGCTCGAATTTGAGCAAAAGAGGACTTTTTGGAAAGCTCTCGACATTTGCTACTCAACTACAATAAATATCTTTAAATTAGTGAGACTAAGTTCTTAAAAATGAAAAATACAGTTCATTTTTGGGGTGTCCCAGGTTTCTCACCTACCACCATTAATGAAGTATGGGCTTCCTTTCTTGCCATGGAGGCATGGGTTTTGCAGTAGAACCTATCATTGTTGCAGGTGAATTCAATGCTCTTTTGGGGGTGGTTGAAGTAGGATTCGAATTCTTCTCTCCTTGTCCTTTTATCATTATTCCTATATATTGTAAAGGAGGGACAATTTTCTAAAAAGTTAGACATTTATACTTTGCACCCTCCCTTCTTCTCTTGTCTATGCAAGTGGATTTTTGGAGTTTCAAACCTCCCATTCATAGACTGTAATGCAATTTTTTACTTCTTGGCCACTGTAATACACTATATCAAATTTTTGAGAAATAAAATAAGTCTGTGGATGATTTCAACCCTCTCATGTGTTCATTGCATCCACTTGATCTCTCATTGTAGTCTTGGTTATTTGTGCATGGTGGTTGTGTTGCATAGTTTTAATGGTTTGTGTCCAATTACAAAATAGGTGTTCAACATTCCTTTGGTGTATCACCCTTGTTAGTTAAGGTTATATTTTATTGCATCTCCTTAACCTTGTATCCTTGGTAAGTTAGATTAGGTTTTAGAATAGATCCTATGCAAATATGAATGTGTGCACCTGAACAGAGGAATAGGAACCAAAATTCATCTAGAGAGCTCTCCCGATTCACAAAGTCCCACACTTTGGGAGAAGCTACATGTTATGCAATCACATAGAGAGTCTCAACCCATCGAGTTGTAGACATTCATGGGTGCTGTGATTTTGCACCATCAAACTGAAAGTAGTAAAGAAAGAAATCACATATGACAAAGGACATGGGTTAATCATTAATTTTTTGCATAGGAATCATGTAAATAGTAGTATGTGATCAATACTAAATAATGACTCAAAGTGTGTGATTGTGTGTCAACAATGAGAGGGAAAATTAAAAAGATGAACCTCAAATTTTGAAAATAATATGAAACATAAAGAAGAAATGGGTGCCTAGGATGGATAAAAGCACCTGGCATTACTATCCAGTCCCAAACACTAGTGTCTAGATGGAGTTTTGAGCTTGTTTTTCAAAATTTTTAGCCCAATACACTGATGTAGCTAGATTGCGGTTATCACTCACCAGTTAGCCCAAAATTCACAAAGAAGGTAATAGAACCATTATTAACGTGATATGTGACTCAAACTTGATATCTCTTGGCATTTTTTAAGACACACATATTTAAGATATATCTTCTACTTTTTAAAAAATGTTGATAGACATAACTTATAATGGTAGTTACGAGAGGTGGCGGAGTGTAATAACACATGATGCTAATTAAAACAATCGACCTAAAATTTGACAACCATATGATAGACATGGAAGAGTTTTTCTTCTTAGTTAGAAAAGGTGATTGAAAAATTGTGATAACTTCAAGATATAGATAAATTTGGAACCCTTTTTTTTTTACCAGAAAGAATCTTACGAAGTCGATACAATGATATAATTAGATTAAAATCAATTTAAGAAAAAATAATAAAACCACTAATCAATATGACACATGATAAATCCAAAATAAACATCTCAAATTAATATTTTAAAATATTTTCTAAATAAATATGTAAACCCTGAAAATACCAAGTCACCCACTCGTTTACCGTACCCCCACTCAATTCAATTTAAGATATTTGTGTTTCCCACCTTAATTTGCAACTTCAATTTAAAAAAAACAAAAAAACCAATTAAAGGACTTTTTTTTTACCGTAATGCCCCTATTATCAACCAGTCAGCACACAAGGTGGACTACAAACCATTCCCTTCCACGGTGCAACAACCAAAATAAAATTCCAGGTATTATTCTTCCATTCATAAAACGCAAGGCTCCACTAAAAATAATCCACGTGTCGCCGTAAATATTAATTACTGTCCGTCATCATTACCGTCCTTTAAATCATTATTTTAAACACGGTATATACCTACAAACAATCAAACAAACAAGCAGGGAGGAGGAAAAAAAAGAAACAGAAATTACACGTCTAAGACCAATACAGCTGAATCGCAGCTATATCAAAGCTAGATCTCCCTTCATTGCAATTTTCAGAGCTGAAAACAGACGCAAAATTAAGCCATGTCTGCAAGGAGGCGAACCCTGCTTAAGGTCATCATCCTCGGAGACAGCGGGTAAGGGCATGTTTTCTGTTTCTCTATTTTAGCGGTTCCACTCGTTTGGCCTAATCCGGTATATTTTTTCAAAACCCTAAGGTGCTATTTTATTGTGGCGTTTGCAGAGAATTATGTATTCGTGTATGGCTGCAATTTAGGAAATTTAATTTAATTTTATATTTTCCGCGGTGAGCTTTATGGATCGATGTTAGGGTTTGCGTGCGGACATGAATTTGACATTTTGTTTTTATTTATTGTTGTTTGCAGGGTCGGTAAAACATCTCTCATGAATCAGTATCCTTAAATTGTGTTTGATTTGTGTTAGATTGTTTTTTTTTTCGGATCTCTAGGGCTGGTTCAATCGTGTCGAATGTCAGTACCTGAGAGTAAGTGGTCCTTTCAGTGACTTCTGCAGGTGGTTAATTTTGGTCAAAACTTGATATTCGATGCTATTAGAGCTGCTTTTTTTTTGTATTTTCCATTCGTAGACTTTGGGTGAGGTCGCGTTAGAAAATAGAGTTATGGGCTGCTTTATTGCTGCGAGGAGAATTTAAACACCTCATACTTATTACGCCACAACCTTGTCTAATTGCGGCGGGGGATTTGTACACCCCACGATCAGTGTGCTGTATCTTCATCTTATTGCCGCGAAGGGAATATGAACACCCCAAATCATTGTGCCATATTCTGCGGTGGGTACTTGAAGGTTTTTTTTTGTTTTTGACCTGGTGAATCCCTGGGCTTAATCGTTCTCACCTTGTTTCGTGGGATATGATGGATTCTTTTGATTTTGAGCTGGTGAAATTCCTAGGCTGTCACCACAGTTTGCTAACCCTATTATGTGCTTATGCAACTGTCACATTCTCATTCGATCCTGCAGATCCAGGGAATTCTCCAAATTACATGTGAGATAGGGTAAGTCCACGGCTCAAATCTTCCTTCCTCCGTGCGTCCTCGTAGATGGGTTATCCGTACACGAGTGGGCTTTTGCTCAAACATTGCATCAGTTATTACACTACAACCTCCCGTATTGCAGTGGGGGTTTTGTACACCCCAGTCACCGTGCCAAAAACTCATGTAATTACAGTAAGGGTGATTTCAACAACCCATAATCATTATACACTGACCAGACTGTGGCGAGGGAGACTCGAACTATAGTTTACATACTCGGCGAGTCTACGAGTAATCGCTAAAATTTAAACTTGGCAAGGTTTTTTGACTTTTATTCACGCGTCTGCCAGTCTAAAGTTTTGGTGAGTTTTCCAAGAGTACTAACCAATATTTAGCAATATTCACAAATAACCAATATTTAGCAATACTCGCAAATACTTGCCAATACTCATGGTGAGTACTCGTCAATACTCATTTGATACTTTGTATAATTGCATTCTGTATTTTCATTTTGTATTTGCTCAGTCAATTTGTTTTGGTCTGCCGAGTATGAGTATGCGAACAATGATTTGAACACTTCATAATTCTTATGACACAACCTCTGTGCATACCTCTTGCAGTGGAGAGATTTGAAGTTGGGTCAACTTCTTACAAGTGCCCCACATCACCATCATACAGCTACTGCATGTGCATGCATGTTTCTACAACTGATTAATCTAGGTCAAAGTTCAGTAATTTTTTCAAAAGATTTAGACTTTTATTCTCCCAAGTTTAACATTAAAGGAAACTACAGCGTGAATTCCCTTAAGCAGTCGTGGTTGGGGTTGCGGTAGGTCAAAAATGAGTAATTTGGGTGGCAAATGATCTTGTAGAGGATTCCGGTAGGTAGTTAGATTTGGTACACACTAAATAATTTCGGGGCAAGCCATCATGTCCAGGGTTTCTACAACGAGTTCAAAATGTAGCTATTTAGGGCAAAAGAAGTAAACCTTTCTTAACTGTAATTTAACACTGACAGAAGTTGCGGTGGGAATTCACCCTGGCCAATCCTGGTTGTGGTTTAAACTTTTATCAGGTCAAAACTCAAGCATTTGGGGCAAGTGATCTTTTGGAGAGTGTCTGCAACTTTTAATTTTTGTTGTTTACCAAGGGTGAAGTTCCAGGCCACTTTTAATGCAGCATTTGAATATTTATGGATCACATTCTTAAGATCTGTGACAACAGGTCATACTTGAATGCACCTATAGATGCTACACTTAAATCTCTGCACATGTCCTCTGGAGTTATGGGCTGCTGTATTGCAGGAACTGGGGTTGCACAGGATCTTATTCTGTGTTTTTAAAAGTGGTTGAATTAGGTCAAATTTCAGTAATTTTGAATCCAAAAACAACGTTGCCAGCTTTAACATCAGGAGAAGTTACTGCGAGAATTGACTGTTATAAGTTTGTTGGCATGTTTGGTGTTGAATTAAGTTGAAATTCAGTCATTAGTTAGAGTGTAAGAGGTATTTTTGAGGATTTCTATGGATAGTTGATTTAGATCAAAGGCGTTCTTTCTAGGGTATCTACATTTTTGCTAAATCAGCTCATAACTCTGTAATTTGGGTCAAAAGATTTGCACCCTTTTTCCTTTAGTTCTGCAGTTGCAGAATTTATTGTGGGAGAATTCATCCAAAGGAATCATGGCTGGTGTTGTCCTTAAGTGCTTTCATAGATATGTAAACAAAAAATTCAGCAACCAGTATAAAGCAACTATTGGAGCTGATTTCCTGACCAAGGAGGTGCAGTTTGAGGACAGGCTTTTCACACTTCAGGTCAGTGTTATTTGCCCCATGCGTTTTGTTTTGTTTTTTGATGTTTTGAAAATGATGTGATATATTTAGCATTACACTAATGATGTGGGTTGCAACATTGCCTATAAGGTATTGTGAGCTTGTTATTTCTGTAATTTTTTTATTTGGTCTCATTATTCATATTAGTAGTTGGTCTCCAATGTCATTTCTGAATGTGCATGGCTGATTAACCTGATTTAATTTCATAGTGAACTTTGCTTACCAGGTTTCTGCATTTGTCGAGTATTTTCTGTTGTTTGGCTTGGCATCGATTCTTTTATAATCTTATTTTTATTGGTTTTGTATAAATACTATTGAGGTAGATATGGGATACCGCCGGCCAAGAGAGATTTCAGAGCCTTGGTGTTGCCTTTTATCGTGGTGCTGATTGCTGTGTTCTTGTATACGATGTTAATGTGATGAAATCATTTGATAACCTAAACAATTGGCGTGAGGAATTTCTAATTCAGGTGATTTGATTGACTTATTCAGTGGTTTAAAATGTCAGTTTATTTCAGGTTTTGTTGATTTGTGCCCCTGCTGACCTATCCGTTTATCTTCACAGGCAAGCCCATCTGATCCAGATAATTTTCCATTTGTGGTGCTTGGAAACAAAATTGATGTGGATGGTGGGAACAGTAGAGTGGTAGGTATCTGGACATTTGGTTTATCTATATTTTTTGGGGTGGAATGTATTTATGGAATACTTGACCACTATTTTACATTTTATAGGTGTCTGAGAAAAAGGCCAGGGCATGGTGTGCTTCTAAAGGCAACATTCCTTACTTTGAAACTTCTGCCAAAGAGGGATTTAATGTTGAAGCAGCTTTCCAGTGCATAGCCAAGAATGCATTAAAGAATGAGCCCGAAGAGGAGATGTTAGTAAAATCTACTGCCTTGTGTCATTTCTAATTTTATTCTAGGCTAATGTAATTTCAGTGATATTTATTGTGTTGGAAATTTGTATTATCTATTTATACCTTTTTAGTACTGCTGATGCTCGTGGTTTTTCCCCGTGCATTATTATTGCTTTTTCTATGTTCTAATGCAGCCATTTTAATTCATCCCTATTGTTTTGCTGCGGTTGATCTTATCCTTTTTGTTTTGTAGATATCTCCCAGATACAATTGATGTCTCTGCTGGGAGGCAACAACGATCGTCAGGATGTGAGTGTTAGTTTCCTAGGTGTCACACAAGACTCTGGGTGCTGCATATAACCTTTTACAATGAATCTGGCCTTTGGGAGGGTGATCCAATATTGTTTTGTGTGTTCAGTGTAGTGATAGAATTGTACTCTAGGTAAATTTTAATTAAAATGTACCTCTGTTTTACATTCTCCCACCTCTGAGCTCCAGAGATTGGTTGCTCCTTTATTTTGTCCGATTCAAATGGTGGTCAGTTTGGCGTGAGAACGTATACTGCATTGTATGTTGGTATTCTATCATGATTATTTGAAACCATGGCTACAACTATTCTTTAATCCTGTATCATTCAATAATAAGTGAATTGATTTTCAACTTCCAATCTCCTCATATAAAATGTGGTGTGCAGTTATCCTTATTGCATTGTTGCTTGGGTATTTCTATTTTAATGTAAAGAACTGATCCAATTTTATTGGAACGTTCTAAAAATATTTTGTTATCCTTGCATACATACACTTTCTTCTTTCATGAAGGTTTTCTATTTGGTTGATGGCATGCATGCTTTCCCACAGTATATTTGCGTGGATTTTATGATCGAGTTGTGTGTGCAGTCTAGTATCTGGACAAAGCCTGTAAATACTTTTGCAGGATGCTATTTAGTTCAATTAGTGCTGTAAAAGCATGATTAATGTTTTTAACATTTTTAACAAAAACTATGTTTTAATTCTGGCCATTTCATTTGTTGTGAATTATTTTTTTCAGGTGGGTGTAGTTTATGCTTTTTTCTGCCTATTTTTTAAAACTAGTAACATTGTGCGTTTGAGTGAAAACTTAACAGTTAAGTTTCCCCGATGGTCCTGTTTGGTCTGTTTTGACCATTTTATCTGTTTCATCATTCTCTTTATGAAGGGGAATCCCTTTTCTCAATGCCAAAAATTCATTATCTTAAGCACACCTTTTAAACATTGTAAATATTATGTCCTTTAAATATATTTGCTTTGTTTGTGCTTTTTTGTTAGGTATTTCTCGATTTTGATAAGAACAACTCAACTTTGTGAAGTGTCTTGTATCTTTTGTTTGTGTACATCACAATAAAAATATATTGTAATTTTGTTTGCATCCTTTTATTTTTCCATCAAGTTTAGAATTTTACTGGTTGTTCAATATGATGGTATTTAGAGTTTCAGTTATGACAGATGCATTGTATTCTTTTTTGGTGTGTATTGAGAATCAAGTGTTTTTACATAATATTTACAATCCCTTTGGTGATTGTATTTCTCTGTTAGGGTAGGGAATGACGATCCTATCTATGCTACTGTTTTCACTCTTTTTCCAATATCACTCCCTTACTTTAGGAAGAGTACTATTTCTCTTATCTTTAGGAAGGGTTGTTATTGTTCCGTTAGGAAGAGTACTATTTCTTTTCTCTTACTTCAGCTAGCCAGATGTCATCATAGTAGAATATGGAACAATTAAAATAAGTCTCATATGCCGAATAAGCTATTATACTGGATGTGCTATCATTCCTCAGATCAAACTTTTGCCTCGTGTTTTGTTTGTTTGTGTTTTTAAAGGTCTTAGAATGACCTTATGTTTTTTGTTTCATTTCATGTGTTGCCTCAAGGAACTCACAGGAGACATGAAAAAGATGCCGGGGGACATCAATGGGTGTTTCCTAAAGTCTCTGTTGTTGGGTACAGGAGATATGTACCTCTATCTGATGTTAGTACTAATCCCCAGGAGTGTTATTTCCAGGAGATATGGCAATATATTATCATTATGAAGTCTAAAGCTAATTTTCAACAATAGCACTGGTTCGATTCTCTCTTAACGGCTCAACTCAATAAAATGGGACATAGTATTTTTCTAGCTTTCGACATGTGGGTTCTTTGGCTATTTGTAATTTCTCTATTCCAACATGTCAACCACATCCCTTTGCTAATTGTAGTCCTTGTCAATGAATATGTTTGCTAGTCAGATATCCCCATACAAGACAGCTCTTGGGCTCTTTCACAACTGGTCTATTTCAATATTAGAATCCTGGATACCCTTTTCTATTTAAATCCCTTGTTGGCAGAAATGTCTGCTAGTTTGTGATCATTCTGGAAAATATTCTAAATGTTTGCTCAGAAAGATTAGGCCTGTGGTTTAAAACTTAGTTTTTCTTCCATTTATTTTCTTTAAGGATGGCAGTTAACAGGCAATACTCCTCCACTAGAAGATTGTTTATACCTAAAGCTGAAACTGAGCTTGGGTGTCAAAGTTGATGAAAGTTCTGCCTCATCGTTCCTTTTCTTTACCCATCTTTGCTTGCAAGCTTAAATGATTTAAAGTTTCCCCATTTGATTCAGGAAGCTTTTTCATGAGAAACAATGGATTTGAGTGGGCACATGATTCCTTTTGGAGTCTTCATGAGTAACTCCTAATGTTTGAAGCGATTGATTAGTAAAGGCACATTCCTCCCAGAGAAGCACATTTCTCAAGATATATGCTGCCCTTCCCAGAGAATCTGCTTATGTTTTCTCAAGGTTACACTGGAAGTTGAAATCTCTCTTTGGAGATGGCTGCATTGTTTGTTCTTCAAACTCCTCTCAAGAACAACACTGGTAAGAGTAGATCATGATTTATGGAGAAGCGTATTTCTCCAGGTTGCCAGGAAATGGGTATGGGTATGGGTCCAAAATGTGGAAACATCAAAATTCCTTGGCTATGAAATGGCTCGGAAACATATGTGAAATATACTATTAAAAACATGCATAATACTCATTTTAGTTCATAGAAGATAAAACACTTCAAATATTTGTATTTATGAAAGTTCAAAACATTCAACATGCTTAAATGTTTATATGTAAATGACTATAATCTAGATTCTAACATATATCATCTAGATTATCCTAAAGTACTACTGAAATAGAAGTAACTAGCTGTTTTTATATTTTTATTTTTTGGCATTTAAAAAACAGTAGCACTGCTGAAACAGTACAGAAAACGCCCCTAGGTACAGCCTAAAATGCAGTACATAAATGTCTGGGTATGGCAGTGTTTTTTCTTTTGGAGTTTCGGAAATCTTTCAGGAGAGTACTGCAGGACCAGTACCAGTACCTGGTACGTCAATACGCGGGTACGCTGCCCTGGAAATGACAGTTTTCTGGTAACTGTAGCTGCAAACCATTGCACATACCTTGCAGCCATGTGTTCCTCTGGTATTCATCATGGTTCCGCTTGAATGGATAGCTTACTGTATGTCCTTCTGCCTTAGGGTTTGAAATCTGATATAGAGGCGTTTGTGCATAATCCATAGGCAGGAAATTCTCTCCCAGCTTCTTCTTTGTCTTGCTCCAAGTTTTGATCTTATCCTTGCCTTTTGCACGATGCAATTTTTGTAGGAACAATTCTCACCATATGTTCATAGCACGACCCTTCAATTTGGTGCATGATAAAATACCTTGTCAACCTTACTTTTCATCTGCCAGGTTATATTTCTCATAGTAAAAAAGCTTCTCTATACTCATCTGGCAACTAGGTCTATTATCTCCTAAACTAAAAAGTTTTAGATTCCATCCACGTGTTCTGAAACCCTTGTCAACCTTGATTCCTTCAGGTCAATGTTAAGAATCTAGTGCCCTAACCAACTTTTCTTCGATTTGATTACAATGAATAGGTTACCCTTGTTAGTTCCTGCCTCAGATTCCTGAAATTCTTCTTCCTACTCTCTAATCTTCCATGAACTTCTGTCATCTCCTCTTTACCACCAATTTCTTCCTGCTCTCTTCATCTATTTCATATTTTTGGATGATTTTGTCTTCTAGACGTGTAATAATTCCAGTATAGCATTGGTAAACTCTTCTACGCAGCTCTTGAATCATTCACTATTCATCTGATCCGATATAGCCTTTTCTTCCTTTTTCCATCTGGTAGCTTAGACCTTCAATTATTTCTTCCTAGAACTAAAGCTCTGCTTTGATACCAGATGATAAATCCCTAAAAGGTGCAGCAATTCGAAAATCCACAATAAATTGTATACCAAAATTGACTTGAGTAGAAAAGAGCCAATTCTATTCTCTCTTGGGGATGGTCCTGTGAAGCATTCAGCATAAAACTCTTTGCCATATACTTGCACACACTTGATGGTGACAGTTACCATGTCAGAACTTAAAAATGGGTTCATAAGAGCTTTTAACTAGGCTATCGTTAGAGTTAAAGCAAAAAGCTATGCTAGAGTTGAACACAAACTTGCTTTAAGTTTTTGCATGCATAAATCTTTCATTGTTATACTTTTGCATTGTGTCTAGCCCGGAGCGGGCACTACCAACTGAACCAATGTTGAGAAGTTCCTAGGAAGATGGACCTATGTTGAGAAGTTTTTGTGGATTAACCCAAGATTTGACTTGCAGCACAACTGTCACATCATCAAATACAAAAGTATTAAATTTGTAAATTCATAAAAATACCAAAAATGGCAGGAATAAAAATGTGGTATTCAGCTTTTAGCATGGTTGATTTGGGCCCCAAAAAAATGTTGAGCAATGCCCCTAAGCAGCTAGCGTTGTTTACGGCGATCATAGAGTCCTTTGTCTTCCAAAAAAAAGGGCTCAACCGAGGTTCCTTGACCAAAAGTTATGAGCCTCTGCAAGATATGCTCCCACACCATAATTGACTCATTGGTGTTGTGTGTAGTGTGCTTCTTGAAGACATCAGACTTGCCTGATTTGGCACAAAGACAAGAGCAAGCCGAGAGTGAACTCAGCGTGGAGCGATCTGACCACCTGCCAATTAGATTCAAATGTTGAGATCAATGTGTGTGGTCCAAATTCTGCACAACTCATCCCATTGGCTGGCTAGGATTGTTTTATGTACATACATGAATGTCATGGGTATGTGATTAAGAATAATTTTGTAAGCCATAAGTTAGTACCTTGCTTAGGGTGACCTTACATTTTTCAAATGGACATGACTCTCATCAACATAATCAACGGTGGACTGATTGGAGATGGAATATCGAAGGACTGCACATAACTATCATATACATTCAAGGGCTTCAAGAGTGAAACAATATGTTCACACGAGGATGGTTTGACTTATTGCCAAAACCATGTTCCTTTCTATGGGTGCTATGTTGATGTTATCTAACAAGCTTGTGCTTCAGGGATATGTTGGCATGAGCCTTACTTCTTGATTGCTGGTGTAACTGTTTAGTGTGGGTTTGCAAGACATTAGCTGCGATTTGGCACATAGGATGATGTTTAACAAGAGTGAGCAGCGTGGAGGAGCTTTCTGTAATGTCCCCTCTTTCCGAATGAGCTTGGACGAAGACCTTTGGCCCTTTTTGTCTACCCGATGGCCAAAGGAGGTTTCTAGGGTGACTAAGTTTTTATTATTTTATTATATTGTGCTAATGTTTTTAAAATAACATTATAAGTTGCACATATAATAAATAATAAAGCTTTATTAATAAATTAAAAATGTCAATATCAAAATACAATTAAAATTAATTGTATTAAAGGAGGAAAAGTGCGACTTGCTTATGGGAGTCATAAATTGGGAAATGTGACATCAAGCCCATAGGGAAAAATGCGACCAGCATAGGGAAAAGGAAAAATGCGATTGGCTGGTTTAGAGGTGGTGGTTGGGCTGTTTTGCCTTTATATGGGCAAGTCGACTTGCTTAGAAGCATTCCAGATTTTTATTATCAGATTTTTGCATTGTTAAGAGCTCTTGCTTTTATCAGAGATTCCAAGGACGAAAACCCTTGTGGATTTCACCTCTTGTGGACGAAAACCCCAAGGGATTGAGAGGGGATTTCACTTAGAAATTTCCAGCGTTGTTAATCAGATTTCCGGGTTCATTTCAGCAGTGTTTGTGAAGAGTTTTGAAGGTATTTTCAGTGGTTTTTGAGCAGCAGTTGGGTTGATCTATTGTGGGCAGTTTTGGCAGCAATTTCAGAGGTATTTTCCTAAAGAATATTTGTCAAATATTCTCCATAATACTGTAAACCAAATCGCTGTATTTTCATCATTTTTTGAAGTATATTTGAGTGTTTCCAGGCAGAATATTAGCAGATTTCAGATCTGATTTTTTGGGTTGTTTTGACTGCAATAAATTCAGTTTCTTGCATGGTTCAGTCTCTAAATATTTGGGTAATCATTAAAAAAAAAAAATATTACTTTTGGGTGTCATTTGCATTAAGATCTATTTTAAACCCTAGTCGCATTTTCTCAAATAAATTCAGATCTGCATTAGGGTAATTGCCATAACACCCATAAATCTGTATTTGCTGTTTTTATTTGATTTAAAATTCATTGGAGTATAAGGGAGACCCAGTGGGGATTTTTCACTTTTCATATCTGAAAGAAAATCTCTGTGCAAAAAAAATGCCAATTCTGATTGAATTTTGTAGATAACATGACTGAATCCCTGATAAGGACAATTTTCCAAGTGATTTATGGAAGAAATGGTTGGAACAGAGGGTGTGAATCCATCTGGAGGTTGACCAATGAGATAAAGTCCATGAGAGGTACTTGAAAGTCTCAGGTTGTTGGCAGGTAGGATATAATGAATAAGAAATCACCATTTATAAATCTGGTCTCCTGTAGGTAGACCTTGGTAAAGAATGCACCAAAATAAACGAGCCTCCTTAGGCTCAACAATATCTTTCCAAAGGTTGGAAAAATGTCTACTCCAAGTAGCCTCAACAAAATGCAACTTTCAATGAGCCTCGAGGGATTTAAATTGGATATGTTGAGGGAATCTGGAATAAAAATAAATAACAAAGCTAGTGCTTGTAGTGGCAAAAAAGGGGCCTCCACAGACCGCTTCCAGTCCTTCAAAGAAGTAGTAGGAGATTAAACACCAATTTTGTAATGGGATTCCTCAAGTATGACCCTTTTAAATTAGCCTCGAAATCCATTGTGCCAAGTTGAAATTGAGCTGTGAGGGTAGACCATGGAAGCCAATTTCTAGTTTCACAAGGAAATCTGGAAATAAATTGACCTCTTTTATGAAAAGCCAAATACTTTTGACGCTAGGTACCATAGCAAAGGGGATGCCATACTAGCTGAGAATATGAGACCATCGAAGGGCTTTTGAGCATTGAGAGGGAGGCTGGACCCAAATCCATCTCCATCCCAAATTACTCCCAAGCTTTTGATATATGCTCATAGCAATAAAAGTGCTAACAATCTTAACCAACATAGGAGTAATAAGGATGGGTAAAACCAAGCTCCTCCCCATACTTTTCTGCTCATTGGCAGTGCCTTGGGAGATGCAATGACACAAAAGAACCTTCTAGGTCTCATATCCTTCAAGAGATCTAACGATCCATTTGATGCAAAGAACCTTCTAGGTCTCATAGCCTTGGATTTTGATATCAAGAAGGCCCAAACCTCCAACCTCTTTTGGTTCGTAGAAAACAATCCAAGAAACCTTACAGAAATCATTGGAGCCTTAAAAACTGGGCCAAACGAAATCTCTCAGCAGATGTAGAATTTTCTTGCCAAGAGAGGTTTTACAACCCAAAAGACAATAGTTTTGTCCTCCCTTTGCACAACACAATTCCATAGGGTGGATGGAGAGGCTTGAAAGGTAGATGTTATGCCATGAAAGTGTTCCTTGTGACCAATAAGAGACCATCAAAGGGATTGAACGTTGAGAGATGCTTGACTTGAATCCATTGCCTTCCAAAATGAGCTTAGGTTTAAGCAACTCCCAATCTTTCGATATGCTCTTAGCAACAAAGATGCTAACAATCTTAACCAACACAGGAGCAATAAGGACGAGTAAACCAAACATCTACCGATCTTAATCAAGTGCCTTGGGAGACACAATGATACACAAGAACCCTCTAGGTCTCATCGCCTTAAAGAGTTGTGATGATCCATTTGATGTAGAGCGCTGAGCCTTGGATTTTGATATGAAGAAGGCACAAATCTCCAACCTCTTTGGAACGACAACAAATGCCCCTAGAAATCTTGTCGAAACCTTCAAAGTCTCTAGAATTGGCACAAAGGGAATCCCTGAGAAAGTGCTCTAACTTGGAGTATGCAGCCTTAGATGGATCCCAACAAGAACACACATGGAATTTGCTTTCGAGGAAGAGAGGTCTTGTAATCCAAAATGCTATATTTCTTTTCCACCCTTTGCACAACACAATTCCATAGGTTGGTTGGAGAGGCTTGGAAAAGTTTTCCCCACGATGAATCCACTTCTATTGAATCCCTTTGACCAATAAGGCTTGAGAGAGATACGTTCCTCTCTTTTGACAATGAAATGATGAAATCCATCTCTCTTTCTCGAAACTTATTCCAGGTGAAGCTCTCTCTGGATTGAATTGAGCATTACCGCAATTTCAAAAACTGTAAACCTATCCTTTGGGGTAAGGTTTGCCATCCTCATGAATTGAATCACAACTATAAATATTTGTTACCTTGAAATTCAAATTTGACTTCTTAAAAATCGAGTTTACTAAAATGTTATAATTACCAAGATGTTGCATGGTAAATTCCATGGATTCCCAATATATTACACGATACCTAGATTGATCCATAGCTCCAATTGTCTCATCTTTACAACCTTAACTGAGAGTTGACTCTAGGGCCTCACTTTTTTTGACAAGGAGATTTATCTAGGATAGTGCACCCTAGCCCCTTAGTTGAGGACATTATCAGATCTAGGGTAGGATCTGTAATGGTAGTGGATAATGGTATTGCTCTGTCTCATTTTCAAAGCTTTGACGATCCATTTGATGCAGAGAGCCGAGCCTTGGATTTTGATGTCAAGAAGGATCAAACCTCCAACCTCTTTGGATTGTTAGCAAATACCTTAAGCAATCTTGTGGAAACCTTTAGAGCCTTTAGAATTGGCCCAAATGGAATCTCAGAGCATATGCCTTAACTTGGAGTATGCAACCTTAGATGGAGCCCAACAAGAACACACATGGAACTTGCTTGTTAGGGAGAGAGGTTTGGTAACCCAAAAGGCAATATTTTTTTCCTACCCTTTGCATGCTATGATTCCATAGGTTTGCTAGAAAGGCTTGAAAGACCAAAGGTTAGGCCATAAAAGGTGTTCCTCTTGATGATTCCTTTTCTATTGAAATCCCTCTAACCATCAAGGCTTGGGAGAGGTGCAATCCTGTCTTTTGACTGTGAAATCATGAAGTCAGCCACCATTTTGACATGGTGCTGTTACAATCAAAAGAGGGATCCTTTACAATAAGAATGAGTGAAGGAGAAGAAGAGAGAAGGAGAAAGAGGCCCCAACAAGAAAGATTCAACCACCAAGGAGCAATCGCCATTAATTTTGCAGGTGAAGAATGGGCGTTGGACATCGCTTCTTGCTTCATGCCACCAGTCATTAAATTTGGGTTAGTGAAGTGGTTGTGTGTCGATTCAAACAAAACAAGTGCGACTTTGAGTTGCCACGCGGGATTCTGAGTTAAGACCACAATCCGCAACTTGCAATACTTGCAAGATTGCAAACTATGTTGTTGCCTTTATTTTGTTGCATCCTTATGCGGGTTTTTCATCTTGACATGTTTCGTGCCCCTTTTAAACGTTCCATACCTGTTGATCTTGAGATGTCTCGCCGATTTAGAAAACCCGTGAGACATCAATTTTTGCATATCATCCGCGGAACTCCTCACTCGCACTGTCGCGGGCTTCAACCTCTCACACTTGGTCCGTTGCACGTCAAGCCCCTTGTATTAGACTTGTATTAGGCTCTTCTTTTCTTCACTTAATTCACTAGTCCCGCGGACTTAGAAATCCGCGGAACACTGCGTTAGGAAAACCCGCTGAACATTGGAATAGTGTTTCGCGGTTTTCGGACTTAACCGTTTCTCAACTTGCTCCACTGCCTTGTGGGTCTGGTGGCGCTTCCATCCGTGTGGGTAGAAGTTTTCCTGCGTTCATGTGCTTTGCAGACTCCATCCTTCACCGATTTTCCAACTTTTCACGGGATGGGGGGACGGGAGTATGGAGGGACGGCAAAAAATTTCCCAAATTTTGGGGACGGCAAGGAAAATGGCTTTTAAAATAATACATAAAAATTAATATTTCAATATTTTAACTTCTTTCAATGACATTTAGGGATTTAAACTGTATTTAATATATTTTAGGTACTTTTAAGATTATAATTTGATGTTCTTGGTAAAAATAACATCTTTTCAAAAGTAAAAACATCATAAAACTTTCGTCCCCTCCAAGTCCCCAAATGTCCGGGATGTCACCAAAATCTAGGGGATGCGTCCCCGCGTAACACTAGGGCGTATACACCCCGCGGTGCTCAAACTTGCCTTTAACCCGCGAGAGTTTGATTCGATGTCCGCGGAAGATTGACTTCCTTAATGCTGCGAAGGTCTAACAAACTCTGGTAAGAACTAACTCCCCCAAAAATCTGCCTAAGTCCCAAGCTCTAGTTCCTTTGTTCCACAGGTTAAGAGAACCTGCAGAACACTGCATTTACACACTCCGCAGAAGACTAACTTAGTGTCCTGCGGTTTTCCTGAGCAAAAAGCGTCTAAGTTCCTTCTTAAATGAGTTGTTCAAAATTGCATTGGGTGCAATTTTGGACAACAGCTACCTAGGGAGATGTTTATCCTCTAACCACTCTCTCAGCTGGCCCAGCACTCACTCTCAAAGAAAAAGGAAAGAGTCCTTTTCATTTTCTCAGACATGCTGTAATCACTGTAATGTAAGGTCTCATTTCGCCCCTCCAGCTTTTCTGGTTTTATAACTCGTCCAGTTTCTCAGGCACAGCACAATGGACCTGTTGATTAGCTTTAGGCTTAGCATTTATTATTTTTTACATTTTTTTTAATTGTATTTTCTAGATTTTTAGTACACCTAGACTTTTACTTATTTGTTCAAGGAAAATGTATGCATATGTTTGGTTAACCATTTCATGTTTTGTATTCTTTTTTTTTTTTGATCTGGTGGAGCGACCTGCTTAGATGCCAGGACAGGGGTATCTTTTCCATCAAATTTACTTGTGATTGACCCTCAGCCTCGTTTGTTGGGGCATGCCATACCTAGGGAGTTGGATGTGGTAGTTTAGTATTTACCCAATTTCCTTATATTATCCTGCCTCTGGGGCATTTGAAGTTGGGGCTCTGCTTTGGAAGCCCCAATATTTTACCACTCTGAGTTCATCCCATTCAACCTGGGATGGTCAAATTACGAAGCATACTTTTCCTAAAATGCTAGGACTTGGTTCTGTGGCAGATTCAAAAGCTTTTCATGATAGGCATTTTGTAATTTTTACACGGCAAAGATGGTTACTTTTTCAAAATTGTAATAGTTTGTATTGTTGAAAAATAGTTTTTTATGTATAAAAAACCTTGTAGTGTTAAAAATTGTGTAGCGCCATGTTACGCATATGGTACTTGTTGAATGGTGCCTGGGTACTTCCAAATATCAGACACAATCTATACAAAAGCTAATTATTATTCCACAAAAAATTAAGGGGAAAACTGAAGACATAAGAAAAACAGTGATGGATAATAAATCCTTACGTATTACAATGAGAGTTGAAATACCTTTCTTCTGATGCATACCGTTCATCTTTGTTCAGAATTCGTGTACTTTATAAATTTTCTTTTGCACATGTATTTTCCCATATACCCAGTGATGCATGAAATTATGCAAAAAATGCATGGAAGTGTACTACAAAATCAGGGCTTTAGCAGGGGAGATAATTTATATAGCCTGACATATACTTACTGGTGAATGGATGATATCTGTTTACTTTAGATGATATGACTGTCACGTATTCTTAGTTTATGGATATTGCCTCTTTCAAGTTACTTTTAGACAATTGTATTAGACAATCTTTGTAACAGAGTGGTTTAGTTATGATTTTGCAATTCAAGAATGAGATCTACAGTAAGACGTACCTCTGATTGAGATTCGTAATGATTGCAAAAATGTAGAGGGTTTAATGTTTTTCATTTGTATAGATGAGATATTTTGTCTTTTCTTTACATGAATGATCAAACATAGCTGATGTCTATGCCTGCTGTGAAGTAGCCTATTGTCTGATGAATGTGTTATATTAGGTGGATTAATCTTGAAGATACCACATATAAAGTGTATCCTCGTCTGCTCTGAGATTATGCCCTGTATTTGCTCGCAAGTAGTTTCTGTTTCACAATCTTAGGTTGGGTAGTGTTGTGGTATTTGTTTCCCTAATGTGTTAGTTTTCTGCTGACCAATTTTGCTTTGCCTTAACCAAATCTCCAAATGTCCTGAGATGTTTAATATGAGATGTGTTTTCAATATGAATTTGAGTAATTTTCCACTTGTCCCATTAGCTTAATTACGTGGAGGAAACGTTTCTGAAGTACAGAAAATTACACACAACCAATATGTGAAATTCCAATCTCCAAAAGCTTGGGGTATTTCATATAGGAACGAGAAGGTTATGAATGTGTATGCCCCAGGATTGGGCTGCTAAGAATTAATACTAGTCATAGGTACCTTTCAAAAATTAAACCATCTTGCCTCGTATCAAACATGAAATCAAAGTTTCAAGACAAACATTGAATCATGCATGATTCAAAAAGGCTACTGAAGCAGCACTGTTTTCTAAATAATATCAAGCATTTCCTTTATGACTGGTTGGTGCTGCTTCAGTAACCTTTTTGAACTGACTTGGATCACCACTGGAAACAAAAAAAAGTCCAAGCACTTCCAAACAGTCATGTCGATGTCTGCCAAATTAGACTTTAATGCCAACAAATCACTGTCCGTTGCCTCTAAACATCCACCATCTTTACTCATTACCTTGCAATGAAAAGGGGTTATCTGTTTTACAAAAAAATCCAAGTAAAAAGTGTTACCGGGCCTGTGGTTATCTATCCAATTTAGCTATATTTTCTTCATGTTTTGATGTGCTCTCTGATAAAGGAGATGAGGTTATCACCAAACAAGAGCCTTAGATTTCTTTATAGGGTTATGAGGTATAAAGATGTTGTTAGAATTTGCAGAGAGAGAGAATAAACCGAATAAATGTGTAAAGAATGATTGAAGAGAAAACTGGAATACACACTGTACAAATGGGTTGTGTCCGGGTATTTATTATGCAAAGACGGTTACAAAATTAGTTAGCGGTTACAACCGCATAACCATACAAAACAATTATAAAAGGGGAAGTCTTATTCATTTATTCCTACACCCCCTCTTAAGACTTACCCTACATAACTCAAAAACAATATAACAAAACAGAACTACGCAATCTTCAAACACTTTCACTTTGAAAGCAATGCTATGATAAGGTAGGGCTCCATCAAGTTGCTTCGTGACCTTCGTAAAGGTGTAGCTCCTGAGCTCCTAGATTCCACCCCCCCGAACTACCAAATCACAAATCTCTCGAATTATTGGACAACCATCCATACTGAGCCATCCACAAGCTCCATCAAGTTGTCTCATGACCCTCGTGAGGGTATAATTCCCAAGATCCACAGTCTCCCAAACTATCTGAGCAACCATCCATATCGAGTTTCATCTACCTTGTATTCTTTTCTTGCCTTCAAAGTTTAGAGCATCTTTATAGCACGTATTCGTCATTGTCCTCACTACCTTCTGCATCTGGTGGGTCTTCAACCATGGTTATATTCGCTGTATTTGATATGACTTTACCTTTGAGCACATCATTGGCTCGAACACGACAATTCCATGCTGTGTGACCTCTTTTCTTACAATAATGACATTCAATCTCCGACTTATCTGATCTTCTATGATATTTTATGGTTTTAGAATAGAATGCACTTTCTTACTGGGAATGACCTTTTGCATCCTCTGTAGTTCGTTTTTCCTCAGCTAGAAGAGTTGCTATCATATCATCCAGAGATTGAGATTGAATTTCACTGAGAGTAAAAACTACATTGCTATATTTTGAAGACAAACTATTTAATAAGATAGTTTTGGCATCTTCGTCTTCAATTGCAACTTTCACTTTTGCTAGTTGTCTGATCAAGGACCTTAGATTATTGATGTGGCTTGACATAGAGACTCCGTCATCCATTTTGAACCTATATAACTGAAGTTTCAGGGAAAATTTGGCATTGACTGCTTTTGCTCCAAATAATTTATTTAGAGTATCCCAAATTTCTTTCGATGATTTGTCTAGGTCTACATGATGAAGTTCAGAGTCAGAGAGAGCAAGACCAATAATAGCTTTTGCTCTATCATCTCTGCTTTGACATTCTAACAATTTCGATGCATCGATAGGTGTTGTCTCTTTCCCGTTTACAATGCTCCACAATTTTTTTTTCATAAGTTGCATTTGTATTTTCACTCTCCATGTATGAAAATTTAGACCAGAATGTTTTTCTATGGGCATTTTCATTTTAATAAAATAGAATAAATACAATTACGTATTTTGGCAATGAATAAATAAAATAAAATAAAATACCAGTTGCACAGTTCCGTGCCCTAGCGCAGGTAGTCTTTTTGCTTTTGCGTCTTTCCAGCCTTGTCTGTGAAAAATGTTTGTGCCCTAACAATTTGTGACTGTAAGAATGCACCATATTAGCGCAAATCGCGACTGTAAAAATGTCTAAAATCACAATTTTTCGTGGCTATTAAAATTTGACTATTTGTGCTTGAAAATGTTGTTATTTTCTTGAAAAATGTGCCATTCGTGACTGTATTTTTGTGCTTGAAAATGTTGTTATTTTCTTGAAAAATGTGCCATTCGTGACTGCGTTTGCGACTGTATTTTCGTGATTTTTTTTTAAATTTTTTATTTTATTAGAAAAACGCGAGTACAGTGTAATTTTTTTGAAAAACGTGAGTACAACGTGATTTTCGTGACTGTATTCTTCTGATTTGCGACTGTACAGTGTGCCCTAATGGGATTCACGAAAATATCTTTCTTCCTCCCTCTCTTTGCTTGCCCCATGCTCTGATACCACTGTTAGAATTTGCGGAGAGAGAATAAACCGAATAAATGTGTAAAGAATGATTGAAGAGAAAACCGGAATACACACTATACAAATGGGTTGTGTGTTCGGGTATTTATTATGCAAAGACGGTTACAAAATTAGTTAGCGGTTACAACCGCCTAACCATACAAAACAATTATAAAAGGGGAAGTCTTATTCATTTATTCCTACAGCTGTTGATGCTGCATTATTGCTTGCTTGTTGCTATTGTGGTCTCCACACTCATCTCAGCATCCTTTATATTCTCGAACCCCCTTTTCTCTTCACTTAAATTTTCCTCGCACTTGACTGGCTAGTAATTCTCCATCCCGCTTTTCTTTATTCCTTTGTCTATTTACTTTACTCCTAAACCTTCTCATTCCCTTAACAGGTTCAAATTGTGTTGCCTTCATAATCAAAAGCCATTTACGAGTACATAAAGGGTCTCATTTGAAGTTTCCCAGTGTTCTACTATGTAGAATGCAGACTTATCGGTTGGGCAGGCAAATCTTTTTCCTGTCCATTTTCTCCTGCCCAGGAAAAGAAGCAATTTTTCCTGGACACCCGTTTTTTTAATCGTAAGGTCATTTTCCTACTAATCTCTATTATCATTATTAATGCCAACATTACTGGCCTAATCAATTCTCTGTTTGATTTCTCCATCTCCATCATGTGCTTCTTGAATCACCTCAAACATGCCTTGATTTTGGTATGAAGCTTATTTGGAGGTATCTATATATTTTTGTATCCCAGATTCTTGTACGACTTGTTGGGGAACCATTTTATTGTAAAAATCCTTGGATGTCATCTTATTGCACATGGAGTTGGAAGGCAACCTACATGATGACTCATAATGTGGTTTCACTATGGATTCAGCAGGGTATGTGCTCTCATTTACAAGAACGTGTTTATTCCTTTTGAGACAGCCACCATAAGACTTGCTGAAACAACCAGCCACAAGGACCAGTACTAACTGCTTCCAAGTGGTGCATCATTTTCCAAAAAGTTTCCAACGTATTTACAATGCTTTACATGTTAGTTTAACAAATTTGCAATAAAAAAATACGTTCAATGACTCAATTCACCACAAACCATCAACCTAAATTCATTATCTATAAAGTTTCAAAAAAACGTGTGTTTGCCACATATAAAATCTAATTACCAAGTTCAAGACAAGATGCACAAACAAATTTAAATCAACAAAAGCAATTATGGGAGGTATGGGTCACATTTTAAAGGTCATTCAATTTGGATGAGATTTATATACTCCCGATCACCAATTTTTAATTACATAGATTCTGCTCCATTTATTAACTTTGACTCTTCTAGATGGTGTAATCACACTCGAGTTTTAGACCACACCGAGGTTGGCAAGCTGCTTTCAAGTTCTTTTATGTTTGTTCAAGTCTGTATGAGGTCTTGAGTAGCTCGTAATCCACCTAGCATATACATCAAGACATGTTTTAATCCGTCTTGGAGCTAACACTCGGAAGATTATTCTTTGCTACGACTTGATTTTTTTGAGTTAGATTCTAACAGATTTTAATTTCTTAACGTAGAAGAGAGAATATGAAAGCCAAATATGGCGTTTTATTGATCTCCATGCCTTCAATGTAGTTGAAAAACCATAGACCCTTAAAAGTATCAATCGTGCTCAATCCTCTCGAGATTGTTTCCTTTATTTCTTGTATCATATATTACAAGAAACTCCTGAATATTTTACCACATACTATAAGAAACCTATCACTATTTTATGCAATTGTTGGAAGTGCAAATTTTGGAGCATCCTAAAAACATTAGATAAGCCTCTTACGGCACATTTTCTTCATGGTTTTCTACATCATCCAAGTTGCTACTTAATGATTCCTCAATTCATGATAAGGTCCTTGCCACCATCGCTATCTTGATCAACCAACCATTGAGGAGAAATTTTTTTCTAACCTAAAAGTGAGATTTTTGTACAACCATCTTAGACTTAGGGACACTAAGATATATATTTATTTAGTTTAAATTTACTTATTTTTCTTCTTTTTATTAGATTACCAAACTACTTTGTACATGTTGTTTTTCATTTTTAATTTAAAAACTCTAGTGTTGACATTCATTACTCTTTATTCATATTTGGAAAATTGTGCAGTAGATGTGTATCATATGCCTATTACAATAAGAACTTAAATAACTTCAATATCTTGTTTTTTAGAAAAACTTTGCAGCGAGGCATTGTTAAAAGTTTTTCGGAGCATGTTGAGCATCTAGTTACACTTACCAAATAATACTTATGCGCGCGGGATGTATTTTCTCATTGGTGCATGAGTTGGCCTCACCCTTGGCTTATCATCCCAAAGTGGGAGACTTGGCCTACTCACCTAAGGTGCAAGAGAATATCAGTCCCATCATGGTCTAGCATCATGGTAAGGAAAATTAGCAATTAACACAACAAAAGCATAAATTAAGCAACTTATTAGATTAACATACTCATGCTCAAGGAATTCATTTGCTCTATAACATTCTATTCTTCGTATTGATCACTCAAGACATCACATAATAATCATCTCATACCCCTTTCTCTCTTTCTTCTCTCTTCTCTCTCTCAAATAGACCATCCAACTCGGCTCCCTTACAATGAACTGTACAAGGGGTATATACACTAGAGGGGACCCACCCTTCACTAGTTGAACTAAAGCTATTCTTAATCCTTGAGTTCTATAACTACCACTAAACTATTATATTGGGGCGGTGGGTAGGCTGCATGGTGTCATACCATACTTCTGCATTCTTGTTTTACTCGCCTTGTGTGTTATCTTTAGACCACATATCTTTAGTTTGTTATGCTTGTTTTTGCACCAACTTCACGCAAGTAATCAAATAGTAGTTGTCCTTGCTATTTTGATCTTGTTGATTGTTGATGTGCTTTATTATTCCTTCTGTCTTATCTTGAATCCTTTGTGCCTCCTTTGTGCATTCATCGATCTTTTTGTGTTGCTCCTTTGTAACTCTTGCGCTTGGCTCTTTAAATATCCTTGCATGTGGCTCTTTCTATCCTTTTTGTGTGAATCTTTTCCAACATTCTCGCGTGCAACCCTTGATCTTCTTGCGCACAACTCAAAGAATATAAAGAATAATGAATACACAGTTCCCAATGTGGAAGACAACCAATAACATAATACTAATATCCTCGGGTCCAACAGAGTAATTGTGTGGGACTCTTTTGATTCAACATTTCAAGTCACTCTACGTGACTCATCATTAGGAAATGGATGAAACAATATTGTTGACAAACTTTTATATAATTTCAAATACTATTGCTAAAAACTTCTTTACTTCCATAATTTGCTGCATAGAAATATTTCGAAATGTTTACTCAAGATCTAAGACTATATAAAGAGAAAAATTCACATAAATTCCTTACATGCAACCTTTATAAACACCAAATCTTTATATGTCTACAATGAAAATATATTCAGCAATAGGGTAATTTTATTATAAACTTTATTTGACCATCTCTCCTCCATATATGCATGTGCTTTCTATTGTCTTTCATATGAAGTCTTCAAACAATTGACCTTCATGGTTAATTGTGCAAAAAAACCAAGATGTCAAATATGAATAATTTATTTTCAACAAGATCCATAGTTTCTTGACTCGTCTTCGCGTTTTGGTCTTCCAAAGCTTTAATATTGACTTTTTCCCGAGGAAACTTCTCCAAATTCATCATTAAACATTAATCCCTCTCAAGAAGGATTATTTTTTTGGTAGCAGCCCTTCACATTTTAGTGGTTTAAAAATGTAAAACATGTGCCAGTCTAGTGGAGAATGTTGGCTCTCAAAGAGCTTGGTAAAGTTTCATTCCCAAATAAGGGATGAGATTAGGTATAAGTCTTGATTGATTTTTGTGGAATACAATATATTAGACCCCAAGAATAAAAACCATGATGTGAATTTTGGTTAGAAGATCTTAGCTTTTTCCAACATTTTCTTCTTGAATTATGGTAACCGTTAATCCTTTTTGATATGCCGTTTTTATGGCAAAGGGTTTATTGACACACATTTTACATTTCTCAAAGATAAAATAAATCACAATCCCATCTGGTGTTTTTTGCATCTTAGGCGCAATTGCTAATATATATACCATCTTAGACATTTGTATAGAATTTGTGACTGCCTATAGAAATCCAAAGAATTTTCTTGTCCTACATCCTCTTTAAACGTGTCAAAGAATTTCCTTGTCCCACATTTCCCATTTCTTTATCAGTTCTTTTGAAACCTTTCTATATTGGATAGGTGAGATTCTTTAATCAATATCGGTACAAAACATTATTTTATTAGGTTATATGTTGCAAAATCCTATGAGTCTATTATTTGCTTTAAGTCTAATAACTATTGTTTAGAATGCCAGTGTTTGCATTCAATTTTGTCTTTAATATAACATCCCAAAATGCTTAAATATCATAAACATATTTGAATATTATTATGCTAGAGGTGTTCTTACGATCAAGAAGCCCATGTCGGAAAATGTCGTATTTCTAGAAGGGATCTTCATAGTAAGAACACCCTTGGGATAATAATGTTCACATATGTTTATGATATTCAAGCATTCTGGGATGTTATATTGAAGACATATACTTGAATGTAAACACTAGCATTCTAAGTAACACCTTTTCCAGTGGCACTTTCTGCTCCCTCACTTTGTGCTCTCTATATAATGTTGTTTGACATTTTCATCTATAAATTCCACTCAAGTTGTTTAGTAGTGGGTCATAAAAGAGGCAAAATGTTATTGGGATTTGCATAGTAGAGAATATTAGCTACGATGTGTCTAGTGTCATTGTTATCGAAGGTGGAGGTGTTGGCTTGGTTCCAAGGATATGCTCCAACTTGTATCCATTATGAGGCACCACTCCCATTTGTCTATCCACCAAAACCTTCATCACTGCTGATTGCTATGCTTTAATCAAATTGGGATGCATCACCACCTGTATTTCCACCCATTGGTAGGCTTCTTCCACCAACATTAGGTTCCATCCCATGGACACCATGTACGCATATTTGGATTTGCTATAGGATCCCAAATTCAAAGTTGAACCATGATTATCTTCGGGGAGCGTGGGTTTGGAATGCCTTGTGTGGAACAAAAGATTGGCCCCTTGTTCTTGAGGGAATGTTGGTTAGTTGGGATGGCAACAAGGCTACGAGGGAGTATAATAATGGAAACTTTAGAGTTGGACATGGACATTCATCATAGCACAACGAGAAGCTGATTTTTATTTGTTGTAGATGCAAGTGCCATTGTATAAAAAATGTGAAATCACACAGAATCATGTTAATTGTTGGACAAAATACCTCTAATAGATTTGGTCTCATGAATTGATTTGGTTAATGAATCACATATTTACAGAGAACTGCATGCTATACACATGTGGCTTTAGAAGTAGAGTATTGGTAACACAAATGATACAAGCTTATGTTAGAATTTGAGGATTCTAATGAATACAAATTTAATCAACTTATATATTATATAATGTTACAATAAATATTACATCATAACACAAGTAAATAAAGAAATACTTACAGGAAATAAATAACACATGTGACACATTATTTATACTGGAAAATCCCAATAGGGTAAAAACCACTTTGAAAATAATCTTTTACTTCAGAGAACTTATTTTACATCTAGTAAGATCACCTCCTCTTTTAAAACCCTATTTACCAAGGGTAAAACCAAATCACTTGATTTATACACCTTTGATATATTTCCCGAATATATCAAATGAGGACCTAAAGTCCTTGTTATATAAGGAGATCGGGTATGTCTCCCGACCCACCTTTTCAACCTAAATGGTTGACACATATACCGAGGTGAGTGTATTTAATAAATATAAACATAAATGATTCACATTATTAAATACTTACTTAATGTATATTACCTAGGTATGAATATTTAATAATAGAAAAATATTTCATATTATTAAATATCTAACCTATATAATTGTGATGAACCCATATTAATTAAGGGTTGGCCAGACCACTTAATCATTATATTCCAACACTCCACTTAATGTTAAGTGGGATAACATATGTCAATAGATTACCTGCCCATGGTACACTACAGGATTTACAATCCTTAAACCATAAAGGTTTTAGGCTAGCATATCGGGTGAAGCAATTGCAACACCTTCATCATACTCAAGTTACCTTTTGGTACAAAAGGATTTGGAATCCCAAAGATCATCTCATAATCAGTGGCTAAATATGATTTGTGAGTTTTACATATTCTCACAGGTTCTCATAAAAGGTTATTGAACCTAAACATATATGAGCCTTTTATAACTAAGGACCTCCTTAATAATATGCTTATACTGGATGTTTACTAGTAAACTCAATAACACTAAAGAGTTTATTGAAGACCGCTTTTAAGATCTTTCTACACTTCTTTCTGAAAAAGAAGCCGAGGAGGTATACATGCCCGAAAGTCTTTTTTACAAATGCCCGAAGGTCTTTTTACAAAAACCAAGTTCCATTAGGAGGTGACATTGTCATGCACACTCCCCCTCAATGGAAACTCTGACAATCCAAGTTTTTCACGAAAGTGACAAAACTTTACAGCACTCAGGGGCTTTGTGAAGATATCAACAACCTGCTCTTCAGTCGGCATGAACTTGAGATCTATCTCACCACTTAGCACCTTCTCATGGATGAAATGTATATGTATCTCAATGTGCTTCGTCCTCTGATGTTGTACTGGATTATGTGCAAGAGATATGGTGGTTTGGTTTTCGCAGAACAAAGGAACACTACGTGGATCCTTCATCTTTATCTCATCGAACCTCTTTAGCCATATAGCCTCTTTTGCAGCTTCCATTGCACTTCTATACCAAGTAATGACACAATTGGTTGCTTTTTGTTGAAGAGATAGAAACAATTGGTTGCTTTTTGCTGCACCAAGTAATGACACCTACACCAAATTTAAACACATAACTAGAAGTAGATTTTCTATCCAATACATTACTAGCATGATCAGAATCACAAAATCTATATAAGTTGGTATTTTCATTCTTAGTATAATGCAACCCATAATTGATTGTACCTTTAATATATCTAAGAATCCTTTTTACAAGATTCCAATGATCTCTATAAGGTTCTTGCATAAACATAGAAGCAATTCCTACTGCATAAGAAATATCTGGTCTGGTGATAGTGAGATATATCAAACTACCAACTAACTGCCTATATAAACTAGGATCAAATTTTTCACATGCAGGTTTAGGATCAATTTTCAGTCCAACTTCCATAGGAGTAGAAATTGGTTTATAATCAATCATGTTAAACTTTTTCAATACATTGGTTGCATATTGTGCTTGAGAAACAACAATATAATGTTTATCTTGAAATATAACCATGCCAAAAAAATGATATAAGAGACCTAAATCAGTCATTTTAAAGTACTGTTTCAATTTTTCTTTAATTCTACAAATTAAAGCAGGATTATCACCAGTCATAAGCAAATCATCAACATATATACAAACAATGATAATATGTGATCCTTCTTGCTTAATGAATAAATTATTGTCAGAAGAACAATTAAATAATCCTAACTGTTTAAAGAAAGAATTAATTTTCGCATACCAAGCTCTAGGAGCTTGCTTTAAAGCATACAAAGATTTTTTTAATTTACAACTATAGTTTTGTTTACCAGTTTCTTCAAATTCTTTAGGTTGAGACATATAAAATTCTTTTTTTAAATCACCATTCAAAAATGTATTTTTCACCTCCATTTGGTGGATTTCCCACCCAAATTGAGAGGCAATTACAAATAAGGTCATAAAAGTACTCATTTTAGCTAAGGGGTAAATTTCTCAACATAATCAATACCAGGTTTCTGAGTGAAACCTCTAGCAACAAGTCTAACTTTATGTTTGTCAATACTACCATTTGTATTATATTTTACGTTGTATAACCACCTAGACCATATAATACTTCTTTTCTCTGGAGGTGGAACCAACTTCCAGGTTTGATTTTGAATTAGGGCATTATATTCAACTTGCATTGCATTGATCCACTTCTCATTATGAGAAGCTTCTTCAAAACTTTGCAGCTCAGGTTCATACAAGGTCATTAATGCATGGTATGTATGATGACTTTTGGTTATTTTCCTAAGATCAATATGATTAGAAATCTCTAACACAGATTGAACCCATTTTGGTTTTCTTAACTAGGGAGTTAGGAGATTCAAAAGCATCTATAGTATCAACACAAGAAACATCATCATGACCATTTACTATATTCTCAATAGCAGAATCATAACCATTATTAGAAATATTAACAAAATTAGGAACATCTTTACCATTATCAGATGAACAAATGTATTTTTCCAAAACCACCACATTGCAGTTTTCAGTTACTTCCCTTTTTACAGGGTCGTAAATCCTTAGACCTGCAGTGTCAAATACCATATCTAATGAAAACACAAGAGAAAGAAGTCATATCAACTTTCTTTCTTTTCTTTTTAGGAATGTATAAAGAAGTAGGTCTACCAAAAACTTTTAGATGATAAATATTAGGTTTTTGATTTGATCATTTTTCTAAAGGAGTTGAAAGATGAATACCTTTGGTGGGAACCCTATTTAGAATGTATACTGCTGTGTTCATTGCTTCCACCCACAGAAATTTGGGAAGACTAGCAGAATGAAGCATAGTGCAAACCATATCTAAAATAGTCTTGTTCTTACGTTCTGCAACACCATTAGATTGGGGAGAATGATGAGAAGTTAATTCCCTTTTAATACCACAATCAATACAAAATTTTTCAAATGCTTTGCTAACATATTCACCCCCATTATTTGTTCTAAGTCTCTTAATTTTATAATTTGAAGAGTTTTCAACATATGCTTTAAATTCCTTAAATTTCCCTAGTACATCAGATTTATTTTAAAGAAAATATGACCAAATCATCTTGGTTAAATCATCAATGAAAGTCACGGCATATAAAGAACCATTTAATGAAGCTACTTCAAGAGGTCCTCTAACATCACTATGAATAAGTTCTAGCGGGGAAGACAAACTCTCTTCAAGATGTGAGTGAAAGGGTTTAGTGCTCTATTTTGAGCGTAAACACTCTTCACACGCATCATGAGAAGAAGAAAATACAGGAAAACCTTTCGCAAGATTATATCTAGCCATTTCATATAAACTTTTATAATTAACATGTCATAATTTGTCATGCCATAGTTTTGAATTATTCAAACTTTGAGAAACAAAACAGGATGCAGAATGAAAATCATAAAAAATATACAGACCATTTCTTTGAATTCCTTCAACTATTATATTAGCATTATTATCCTTGATATACCAAGTATCTTTCAAAATTTGAATAGCCAAACCATCATGAGTTAATTGAGAGCATGATAAAAGGTTTTTTTTGAGCTTAGGAATAAATAAAACATTATTCAACACACCATTAGAAAATTTTACTTTCCCTTTCTCTATTGCTTCTAAAGATGACTTATCACCAAGATACACACGTTCATTGATTTTCACAACATCAAATAACGAATTTGAAATACCAGTCATATGATTTGATGCACCTGAATCTATAATCCATTCAGAATTAAAGGAAGAATACAACGCAACATATAATGCAATTGTTTTAGGAATATCATTAGAGCTATCTTTTTTCCTTAAATTATATTTTGAAGAAACAATTTGTTTTTTATTTTTATGGATATGTTTCTTAGTTTTACAATCTTCTTTTTTATGTCTAAATTTACCACATTTGTGACATTTACCACTAAAGCTAACACACAATTGATCAGAAGAATTTTTTTTCTTATCAACAAAAGAAGATTTAGATCTAAATTTTTGATTTGAGAAGGGCTTGTGAGGTTTGAACTTTAAATTCTGAGCAAGAAGTGCTTGAGAGGCATTCTCCTTAGAGTCAAAGTTCATCATCACTTGCTCTTCTTGTATCAAAAGTGAACTCAAGATATTTAAATTAGGTAGATCATTTTCGTTTTGATATTTAGAGTTCAAGATAGAAATAAAATTTCTAAATCTTTCATGTATATTTAACTGGACAATAAAGTAGATTATTTTTTCACCAATTAAATCACAATTACATCCATCTAATTGTGTTTTAATATTTTTAATTTTGGCTAAGAACTCTAAAAATTCTAAAACTAATTTAATAGGAATTGTAAGTAATTCTAAAACTAATTTAATAATTTTATATAAACGCGTACCTTCATGCATGGATTCTAGTTGTGTCCATACCTCTTTCAGATGTTCGATATTACCAATGTGTAGAAGGTACTCATTATTCACATTGCGCAAAATCATGGAAAGAGCCTCCTACATTCGTTGCGAGAATGCATTCATGTTATCTACAATTGCTTGACGATCGGTGGGAGAAACCTCAGATCTAGAAACAATTGTCCAGAGTTTCCTCGCCATAAGTTTTGATTTGATCATGATCTTCTAAATGTGTTAGTTGGTCCCATTCAGGATCTAGATTTTGTCAAGACGAAAATAGCTGGACGTCATTATCTTCCTGAACCTATAAAACATACCCCATTATAATATACAATGTACCACAGAGTTAGATACATTTTTATAAAAAAATAACATTTTTAATAGAAACAGATCTAAATTTTATAGACCTACATATAATATTTAATCATAACTAATTTTGTCATTACAATGCATATTAATTAACCTCCCATGATCAAAATAATAACCCGCGATATAAAGGGCTTTGCATTATACCCCAGACTTATATATATATAAATTCTAACCATATATAAGTGAAGAAGAAATCCTTAAGAATGTAAAATAACTTCAAATTTCTGGAAAAAAATAATGTAGACAAAGATCAGACCAACTTAAATTTGACGTCTAAATGACCGTCATACTGCCTTATGTTTGGTCTGTGGTGACAACCATTTGACCGTCAAATTTAATGGAGTAAAAAATTGCTGTGTATTTCTAGAATTTCTTCTTCTATATAATATTAAGGAAGTTATATTTTAATACATTATATTAACCTATTATAATTTATAATGTAAAAATATATTCACTTTAAAAAAGAGGTATATAGTTTATATAATGTAAATAAAAAATAACATATAGTCTATAAAAAATTATAAATTATAGTATATATACTTAAAAAAAACACATATAACCCTTATTATGGGCCCCTCATGAAAAAAATATTTAAAACATTTACCAGGCCATGTAATTTTAAATTCTACATAAACCTTAGAATTACAGAGGAGACAACATTTTTCACACATCCAATGGAAAAAATTCAAATCTTATTTTGATGGAGCTTTGTCTCCTTCTTCATTTACCATTGACAAAATTCAACCTGCACATATTAAAACTATAGGAAAAAAATATTTCAAATATTTTACCCTTACCTCTACACAAGTTTTCACGGAAGGTAAGAAGTTTCTAAAATTTTCACCTATTAATTCACCTTGATTCTTCACAAAGTAAAACTTTTAGGTTGCACCTATTTTAAATACCCTTCCGGGTCGGTTGAAAAAACCCTTATAAATTAAATATAAAACATTTGCTCTTACTTTATTTAATTTACCTTTCTGGGTTAGTTGAAAAAATCCGTACAAATTAAATAAATAAAATATAAAATAGTGGAAAACCCCAATAGGGTAAAAACCACTTTGAAAATAACCTTTTACTTCAGAGAACTTATTTTACATCCAGTAAGATCACCTCCTCCTTTAAAACCCTGTTTATCAAGGGTAAAACCAAATCACTTGATTTGCACACCTTTGATATATTTCCCAAATAAATCAAATGAGGACCTAAAGTCCTTTTTATATAAGGTGATTGGGTATGTCTCCCGACCCACCTTTTCAACCTAAATGGTTGACACATATACCTAGGTGAGTGTATTTAATAAATATAAACATAAATGATTCACATTATTAAATAATTACCTAATGTATATTACCTAGGTATGAATATTTAATAATAGAAAATTATTTCATATTATTAAATATTTAACCTATATAATAGTGATGGACCCATATTAATTAAGGGTTGGCCAGACCACTTAATCATTATGTTCCAACAGCTTACCCCAAGCAAACTATTAGAAAACACCCTTGTATGCATGTATGAAAATGTAGATGTTTAGTAGATGTTCGCAAGGTGTTTGACCAAATGCTTGAACAAGATGTTGTATCTAACCTAAGACATGCATCCTCACACAACATTAACATTGTTTCACCAAATGCAATCACTAGGTGTCCAACATGATCAAAAGGCTCTCTTGGAATGTGATGGTTACGTGATATGCACTAAATGGTAGTTCCCTTACACCATTTTAATGGACAACAAACAGGTTATTTGTCAGATGTTGTAGTTGCAAGTGCTATGGTAGATATGTATGCAAAGTGTAGAGGCATGCACTTGGCATGCAAATTGTTTGACTGAATGCCTATAAGAAATGTGGTCTCATGGATTGTAAATATTGTAGGACATGTACAAAATAGTTTTGTTGAAAATCTCTTGGAAATTTTAAGAAAAATGCAATTGGTAGGTTTAAAGCTACACTCCACAACCTTTGATGCTATCTCCCCATCCCATGCCAAAATGTGTGATTTAGAATAGTGTGTAGACATCCATAAAAGCATGATGAAAAGTATTTTTGTTAGATGTATCAGTAGTGCCTTGGTAGACATGTATGCAAAATGTGGATGCACACTTATTGCACGTGAACTGTTTGAAAAATGCCTTAACTAGACGTGGTCTCATGGATTGTCACGATTAAGGGATATGTGTACAATGGATTTTGCAATGATGCTCTCAAACTCTTTGAATTAATGAATCACTTTGGAACATGCCCCGAGACATGGCTTTTGTCATTACAATTTATTTGAGGAAAGCATTGATATTTTGTTATTCATTACATGCAACACCACCACTATCAGAGGTACTAGATGACCCTATTGCAATCATGCAAATTTCTCGACTAAATTCCTAACAGGATCCTTTGAGAGTGTTTCATCATTGTGTCAGACCTATAGTGCTAAATGAGTGATCACATCAACAAACATTTCCAAAGTAACTTTACATTTGCATCCCTTTCAGTGTAACTTGTGACTCATGTACAATTGCTAGTATAATTGCTTTATACAAAGTGTCTAATTTTTATGCCATACTTTATTTTTTACGATCTTAAATCATGATAGGAGAGGTATAGAGTCCCGTATGATCATGTCTTTTTCCAATGTTGGCACATGTATGATGATACATCATCAAGTCAACCATACCATACCAAGGAATGTAGGAGCTTAACAAACAATAGTTCATCCTAATATTTATCAACCCTGAGAAGGAGGTGGTGGTTGAAAGTGTTTGCTCATAAAGATTGTTTCACTAACACAACATGGGATTACTTCTCAAGTGTGGTACTTGTGTTTGGAAGAAAAATTCTAGAGTGAGTTGGTTCTCATCTACTTCTCCTGATGTTATCGCCAACTACCAAATTGAATAACTATGGGGGAAAGGGATAAGAGAAATAAAGGGGAAATAGTTAATGATGTGCCAAGAGTTAAATAATGATATTTTCCTCACTTTGCATGTGAAGATAACACATTATATTAAATAAATGCACGTATAGTCAACACACACATCACAACATAACAATATGTAAGATTGATCTTCTAGAGATCTAAGGAGACTAGAGAAAAGGGTAGGGAAATATAAGTCACAACAAATTCATCATTGCTCAAGTATATACAATTGTATTTGACTATGCAATGAGGTCCTTGATGTATTACATTCATCAATATAGAGGCTAAAAAACTTCCATGACCATCGTGACATTTTTGCGGCATAAGGGTAGCTCAAAACATCAATGTGATTTGACAAGAGTTGGTGGAAGTGATCCATGACATAAAAGTCATAAAAAAATAAGTCCAGGAACATAACAACATGGAGAATATTTCGCGAAATGAAAGAGGTCCTTGTGGGTCCTCAATCGAGCATAAGAGTGTAGAAAAGATGTTGCCACATCAAGGATGTGGTTAAAATAGTAGAGCATGAGTCCTTGACATTGTTGGGATAGCGAGGAGTGCTAACGTGAAAGCTGAAAATGTTATGTGGCATGGGAAGAAACATTGTGGTAAAGGTATAATAATGTAGCTTTGTATGATGGTACATGACTTGAGAAGAACTTTGTGGCTATAAATAGTGTTTTGTGGCTTAAGTAATTGTAACTTAAAGAAATACTTTGCCACATTCTACGAGTGAATAACATGATGTGACAAGAATTAATGAGGGGTGATAGAGAAGAGACGACTAGAAATGAAGTGAAGGAGAGAAATGCTTGGGGAAGACATTGTTAGCACTCTTTGATTTGGGGAAAATGGTTTGTGGCCTAGCGCGGGATAATATTTGTATGGGAGGATGGTCCAAGGCATTCTAATGATACATGGGTCAAAAAACAAATCTTAGATATGCAATGCAACAAAGTAGAATGCTTCACAGCTTAATATAGGCTCTCGTAGTATGTGGGAGTGATACGTGAAAATGCAGAATGGTCGCATCTAGTGAAATGAACTAAATGCAATGGATTTCATAAGATGAGACAAGGGGATTAGGAGTCCTTGTCCTTTAAGTGTACAAATTTAACACAAATGGGTGGGGTACACATTTTGTTTAGCAGGAGGGCATAACCAAATGTTCCTCTCAACCTTCTTGAACCTCCAAATTTTGGATTACAAGTAACCAAATAATATGACATTTTTAATCAACCTAAAAACACCTAAACTAAGATATCTATCATTATGTTACTTAAAAGATGACATGTTTACAATTATATTCTTTACAAATGCTTGAATCAAACTATATTGCTAAGTGATACTCAACCTTCTTGATTTACTTTTAATGTTAGAAACCTCAACAATTTTGTGAAGGTAATCAACTTCGAAAATAATTTTATACCTTCAAGAGAATTTGAATCAATATTTATGACTGCACATTTAGGTTACCATCTAAATGTAGGGATCAAAATAGTGCTTGTCAACAACTATTTAGGATTGAATATTTGCAACGGAAATATTATTTTACAATTAGGCATTAGTAAAGAGGTCATAGCCAAGTCAACTATGATTATAAAGGGACTTGAAAATCAAGGGTGAAGCACCCTTGGCATAGATACATTGAATCTAACTACGGCGCAAAAACGTTAACAACTTGGTGTCATGTCATATCCAATGATGTAAGTTACAATATTTTGTTGGGAAGACCTTAGATTCATGCCATGAGTGTTGTACCCTCTATTACATAGATATTTGAATTTTGTGGATGATGAATTCATTTATATGTCTAGTGGATATTATGCTTTTTAGAGTTTGCAAAATGCTTGAGCCTCAACATAACTTAGTGACTCACTTGCATAAGTATCAAACTATATTAGGAGCTAATTTTTAAATTTTGGTGGAGCATGCCACACCATTTAAGATTCGGTAATGTAGCAATATTAATGAAATCAATGAACACAACAAGGACTATGAAGATGGAATTGATGAGAGGTTGATAAAGGCAAGCTTTATTTGATTCAATCCATGAGAGTATATTGATGATATCAACATATTTGACATTGGTTCCATTTCCATAAGTCCTAAAGAATGTGGAAGACCAAACTTACTATATGAGAAGTAAAACTAAAAGATAAAGGTAAGTATCAAATGCCATAAGAATGGAGTCTTGCAAGAGGTACATGTGATATTTTTATACAAATTAAAGTAGACAAATATTAGTTTGGACAAAGATATATGTGAAATATGGATTATAGTGGTAAAAGAATTGACAAAAGAGAGAAAGACATAATATGTCTGTGTCATCCATGTTCACACTTGATGTGAAATCAACCTTAGGTATTTGTGTTATTTTAGGCAAGACATAATTATGTGCACTATGTTGTTGATATATACTAATTAATGTGGTAGTTATTGTCACATATATGATATATGTGAGAATAGTTAGGTGAAATTAGGTATAACTAATTAATGCTTCCACACCTTCCAATCTACTAATAATTAACCTCCTAACTACTCTTGTATTTCCTAAGGAACCTTTATGCCCTTTATGAGTAATTAAGTTGTGTTGGTAGAGATGTAGTCATTTAGAAGAACCAAAGATCATTCCTCGAGCTTTGATATTATTGTGTAACAGTTTGTTGGTTACACATATCTTCTTTGTATATTTTTTGTTGCTTTAATGTTTCACATTATCGGTGATATCTCTCTTTTGTGTAAATGGTTGTGGATATTTTTCTTTCATTGCAAAGTTTCCTTGGGTCTTCTTTATTTTGGCATGGTATCAAACATTTTTTGTAATCTCCATCTCTTATTGTCTTAGATTCATTTTACATGTGGTTGGAATCGTAATATTTTACAAAATCATGTGAAGGAGAGATATTCCAAAGATCCATAGCCATTTAATGTTTTTGGAATTTTTTGTGTGAATCTCATGCCATTACATTCATAATGCCAAAAAAATTTAGTAAAGACTTTTCTTTCACATGAACCGGACACTGTGAGCTCATTAGACAATCATTCCATTTTTTGAAGAGTTAGGGGACAAGCATTTTTACATTATTTTATAAAACATTACTCAAACTAAATATTTTCAGATTCTAATTTTCAAGAGATTTCAAAAAATTCCAAGACAACAAAATTTGGAAAATTTGGGCTCTCGAGGTGTGTGTTTGAAGTTGTAATTGGAACCCTTGCCCATTGGGCCTCTTATTTGAAGTTTTTTTACTTCGAGGTTCTTATCTTATGATCGAAAAATCTAGGAAGGGTGATTTTTATTCACCTTGTATTTTTTTTTCAAATTCTACACAATGGTGAGGTCCATTTCTACATGTGATCGATTGTTGTGTGATAATTTATAATTTTTCTCTTGATATGTTAACTAGTTCTATTTTTGGACCTTCTAGAGGTCACTATATTTTGACTAGTAACACAAATTGACTTGCCATTTTTGAAGGTCGTGAATTTTTAATAACAAATTAGATTGACTTGATATTGTTTTGAAAGTGCCCGTTTTTCCACACTCTTCACAACAATGATTTTTGCTTATTTTGATTGTCTTAGATTTGCACTTTTTATTATAATGGCTTATTTTGTAAAGTGTAAATCATATTGCTTCATGCACTAAGTAAATGTGCCACATCAATATTTATAGGGGATCATTTTTTAGTGCTTCATATAGATTTATGTGGCATATTGAGCACTTTCAATTGAGTTTTTTGTATGTGTTTTTTCATGACCTCAATTCGCATTCACAAGTTTTGTTGTGTTGTTTACACACCTACCACATTTACACACCTTTTGAGATTTTGATTGATAACAATAATGTCTTTGTAATTAATTGATGTTGTGATAGTAGTGCTTTCTTGGTGAAGAAATTGTCACATTTGATACATGGTATTTAGTTTTTTTGGTCTATATATTGTATGCACATCGATGATGTAATAGGGGTTTGATGCTTCAACCTTGTATACCTTTCTTCTATTAGGTTTTTGTAATGTTCCTTAATATATTGAATTTGGTAAATGTTTTAGGATATTTGAATAAATAACCTCAAGACTATCACCCATAATTGTATGTGCATACTTGTGAAACATTAAAGAAATATAAACAAAAATATGATCAAGGTAGAATGAAAACCCATATGTGAAGGATGGCCAATGAACCTCTTCGTAAGAATATTACACTGAACCATTGGATCTACCTTTACCCATACCTTTTGGTGTCTTATATAGATAAGTAAGGAGTTTTAAGATAAAATTGGATCTCTATATTTATGCATAAAATCTCAAAATAGAAAAACCTTATTTTAAGAATAAAACTAAATATATTCTTATTTATAGATGAATTATAAATAATTATGGATAATGATGTGCACACACACACACATGTGCTTTATCTATAAAGTGTATAAGAAAAGTGCTTCTTATAGACACCTATGTTTGGTAATCAGGTACTTGACAATATTGATTTAGCTTATATCCTTTAATCATGAATTGCATGCACAAATATAGATTAAACACATTATCCTACTCATTTCTAAGTCTTGCAAATACTTTCTATTCTCTCACTCAATTGGTTAAACATATATAAGACGAATATAATTTCTTATAGACATCTTATACCACTTCTCAAACTTCTCCAAATTTCCAAAAACAATATTCTACCTCAATGGACACTACATTCTTGTTTTGGAAAATGCATTTTTAGTTTGGACATAACTGCAAGATGGTTATGTCCTTATTTTATGTTTCTCTTCTAGGCATCCTAATAGTCATATTTTATTATTTTTATATTATTTCCACTTCATAGCATACCTTAATGTAAAATTATATTATGTGGAATGATATAAAAGCAAGTTAGACACAATCATTTACTCACATGACACTTACCTTGCATTCTTAAGAGCGTTAGCAATATATGTCAAATCTGAAAAAAAGCTACCTTAAAATTCCCTAAATAAAGAGGAAAAATTAGGATAAACCTCTATACAAGTATAAAGCACTCCAAACTAGGTTAGGAATAGACTAAGATAAGTCAAGAACATATCAAAGTCAAATCAAGCACTACCAAATTTCTATATACCAAAAGGGAACTTTAAAGGGTCTTTATCCTAGCAAATATCTATCTATAAACATTCTAATGTGACACTTTATTCAACACTCATGAAGGGTACACTTGAAGTATATTTAGTTAGCTCTCTGTTTGTGTTGAGGCACACGGAAAAACATAATGAGATACTCTATATTTTCATTCAATCTTACACGTGGATTAGAACAAGATGGAGTTTGAGCCCCTCATTTGGGATTTGTAGTGCAAAACTTAGTCAAAATCAACAAGGGGGATGGTAATCAAGGCCAGTAAAACTCCACCACACACCTCTTTTTCACTTTGAAATTTGGATTTTAAGTTGTAGTTAAGTCAATTTAAAGTCGTATGAGTAAAATTTTGAACAAAAAAGTCAAAATTAAAGTCACAAATGTTATCTAAATTTACATTGGTACATTTGGGTATCTTTGTGAAGTGTCAACATTAGGGGGACATTGGTAGGGATGTTGGATTGAATTAAATGGTGTCCTATTTGTCATCTTTGAGTGCTTACATTAAGGGGATCCTATGGGAGTTGTTAAGGCGACATAAATAATGTCTTTTTTATTATCTTTTATGACCGTATTAAATGGGTAACAATGGTGTCTTAAAACACATCTTTTTCCTCAACTTTACCCTACCTTATTTTATAACTCAAGGGAATCTTTAAAGTCATAGATTAAGTCAGAGACAATGCTAGAATTGTGGATTTAGATGTAAATGTATCATTTGGAATAGATGTGCATGTTTTTGGAAGATAGAAAACATATTGTGTTAGATTGAGAAAAATAGGGCATACACATTTTGTTGGATTGAGAAAAGTAGGGCACAAATATTGTGTTGAATTAAGAAAGATAAAACATAGTGTTGGATTGAGAAAAATACAAAACACATATTGTGTTGAATTCAAAATACTAGGGCCTTCATATTATACTCCATTAAAAAAACTAATACATATAAAATTTGTTCAATTGGATGAATTGGAATCTTGTTGCAATACATAGAGTGTGAATTGAATTCTTTCAATATTATGTGGAGGACATACATCGTTTCCATGTACATATTTTTACATATTTGATAATTAACGATTGTTGGATTAGATGAATAAAATGCATTTAAGATAAAAATGAATCATAAACGTATGATTATGCATATTAGTAAATGTTAATAACATTTTAAAACAAATATGGTAAGTGATCCAGATGCCAATGTGATGCAGAATAATGACTCAGATCATCCTATTGATCATCACTCAATTTCTTCTATAGATAACCCTCTTGCAACTCCAGATAATGGTGACTCTTTACCCCATCATATATGTTTGAGTTCTAAAAATGATGCAATATATTTTATTAAATTCAATTATACATATAATTTATATGCTTAATTGGAAAATAATTTTCATATTTTAGGGCAATGACGTTATACCACTAGAGAGGAGAGGAAAAGGAAGAAGAGGAAGAATGGGAAGGGTTCACATTTTTGGTGAGAGTATTTTAGTTTTTTAGGTAAATCCTAGTAGGGTTTCTACTTCTAACTCTTCATATGTACCCTTTATTGCAAGCTTGAGTTCTTTAGTAGTTGCACTAAAAAAATCACCATGTCCTTCTTATTAGGAGACATCTTATGCGGAAAATGAGGTACAAAGTGGTCAAGTATGATAAATTTGGTTTTATATCATGTTCAATAAATTGATCAAAGATAAAGGGAAGGTATTATATAGAGCTTATGAGGAGGAGTATCAAGGTGATATAAAACTTCCAGGAGAATACATGAAATTATATGATGCAAAGTTCAAAAATTTCAAAGCATTTGGTGTATGAGAAATGAGTAAATATATTCATATTGTGTATGAACCTTTCAGCTTCTAGGGGAAATAATATCTAATATAAGCATCTATATATGTGATGTAGGTTTATGTATCTTTATTTTGTTTCCCATCATTATTTGATAAAAAACCAGGAAATATCAGGGCATTCCATTTTTACCATATTATGAACCTCATTCAAATATTGGAAAAGGTTGGTGATAAGTGTAGAATGCAATATTATGTATTATGTTCAAATGTAAAAACACTCAGAGAAAATATTGATAAAGGGGCATAAAGTGAATATAATGTATGAGTGAACATATATAGATGGATGTGAGTATGCATATAATAACATTGATGGTTTCATAAACAATTCTAAAGGATGTAAGTCAAAGTAAGTAAATTGTAAATTTATGGAGTGTGGGAATGACAAAGAGGAGTGCAAGGCAAATCAATTGTCTCATTATATAATGGTTGAAGCAATTAGAGATACTAGAGCAAGGGAAGAGTTACTTATTTTTTATAAGTGTCCCACTCCTATAGAGTTAAGAAATATCATAAAAAGAGGGTTTGAAATAGAGTCTTTCATGAATGATTCAATTAGGGTGTTTAGTATATGAATTTGTAGACAAAAATTACAATTTTTTTGTAATGAATATTTACAAATATATAATGTTATTTTTCTTTTTCTCTGTTGAATTTTTTGAATTATTAATGTGGTTTGTGTTGAATGTAATGGAAATTTATCTTGAGTATTTATTTTGGTTATTTATTTTATTTTAAATTTTCCAATGGACTATCACTCCCCTTAATTAAAACAACATTGTGTAGATGGACAATCAACCTCATTGGTTCAAACATATAAATTGACCATTTTACTCCTTGATCACGCCATGCACCCTAAGAATACGAGTTACCAAGAAAGATAAATTTTGAAAGAAAGTTTGGATTGAAAAATATATGCATAATAGAGAAGACAATTAGTGTCAGGAAGTAGTGTAATACATGAACTTCAAAGTAGTGCAATGCAAGAATCATAAGACATACATATATAGGATGTGGGTTTTGATGCTATGATATCTCCTTTGTATTCCCATACCTTTGGTCAATTTTATGATCATGTTATATTTTGGAAGATAGAGACAATGAAAATGAAAATTATGGTGCTAATGCAATGAATGAATATGATGAAATTAGTGACCATGAAGATTCAATTAGAGGTGGTGAAAAATTAAATGAAGAGAATGAAGGAATTAATTATATATGAAGGATAGAAAAAAAAGATTGAATGTCACACTAGCATTGATGGAATTAAAGGTTAGATTTGGATGGTCAAATGTTAATGTAACAACACTATTATAGTAAGTAAAACCATTATGTTTGTAAAATAATGATTTTCGTATAAACTCTATGTTGAAAAACGTTATATACACATGCAAATTACTAAAAAATGTCATTTTACCCAAAAAAACATAATTCCATCATCATATAGGGAGGCAAAAAAATATTATCATCCTTGGGCATTTCATATGAAATATATGATGCTTGTGTAAACGACTGTGTAGTGTTAAAGAAAAAGTATGACGATGCTACAATTTCTCCAAATTATGTGCAAAGAATGTCATTTCAATGATGGTAGTAGTGGATATAAAATTTTAAAGGAAGGTTTTGTGATATTTACCTTTGATTAGTGCATTACAATTTATTTATCGTCACAATTCACTTTAAAAGCTAATGACATGTGTTGAGATGTGGATCTCAATTACTTTAGTTTAACATGCTATATCAACTTGCTGGAAAAACACTGTAACTGACCGTGGCTATGAAGGGACCGACATCGGTCACCTATGACTAACATCGGTCAGGAAAGTAGGAATCAACATCAGTTAGGGCTAACTGGCATCGGTTACCTGTGTGTGAGTGTTTTATTTAACTCACGAGAATTAGATCTAATTTTAGTATTAAAGAAGAGATATTGATTGTAATTGTAAGGCTAAGTGCCCTAAGTTTGTATAAGGTATTTATAAGCTAGAAAGATAGGGTTAGAAGAGAGAGTTAATGACTATTGTGAAAATAATTGTGAGAGAGAGAATTCTTGGAGAAGAAGGATAAGTTTGAGAGAAAGAAAGTACTGTACATTATGAGAGGTGTGGAAGATTGTAAATATTCATTGTATATCTTTTGAAAGATTTAGATAATAGATTGACTTGTTTCTTGGTGGACGTAGCCCACACTGGATGAACCACGTTAAATATGGTGTTAATTTATGTCTCTTGGTTTATATATTTCTGTCTGGTATAATATCCACTTTTATTTGCATGTATGGTTAGATCTGATATATTGTCTGTACAACCTTGTGCTAACCCCAACAACTGGTATCAAAGCTTTGTTTGAGGGTTTTATGTGTTGACAGATTTACTCACAGAGGGTTTTCTGATTGAGTGGGAGCTACAAAAATGGAAAAAGAAAACAAATATAAGGTAGAGAAGTTTGACATCCAAAATTATAAATTATGGAAGATGCAGACTGAGGATTATCTGTATCAAAGATATTTATACTTACAATTGGATGAAAAGTCTAACCTACGAAGATGACTAATCAAGAATGGAATATTCTTGGCAGAAAGGACTTTGGGATCTATAAGATTGAGCCATGACAGCATCTATGGCTTCCAATATTACAGAAGACAGACATCTACGGGTAGAGTTAATGAAATCTCTTGCTAATTTATATGAAAAACCTAGTGCTTCAAATAAATTTTATTTGATGAAGAAACTATTTAGTTCTAAGATGCATGAAGGTGGATCTGCATCTAGTCATTTGAATGATTTCCGATCTATTATAAATCAGTTAAAATTGGTTGATATTTCGTTTGATGATGAAGTAAAAGCACTTTTATTCTTATGTTCTTTTCCTGATAGTTGGGATAACTTGGTAATGGTTGTTAGTAATACAACATATGCTAATAATATTTTGAAGTTTGATGATGTGGTTAGTATAATCTTGAATGAAGAAATTCACAGGAAAAGTACAGAGGAATCATCATCTGGGAATGCCTTTGAATGTAGAAAGCAGAGGCAGGGCAGAAGGAGAGATCAAAGAGTAAGAATAATGGGAAATCAAAGTCAAGGAATAGACAGATCCTAAATCTAGAGGTAAGGGAATTATTTGTTGGAATTGTGGAAAGAAAGGACATGCAAAGAAATATTGTTGGTCCAAAGGATAAAGAGAACCAACACCCAGACAAAGGTAAAGAAGCAAATAAAGAGGAAAATATGCAAGATGATCTTATTCTTTCTTTGGATAATAGAATAGAATCATGGGTTTTAGATTCAGGAGCTTCTTTCCATGCAACCCCTAATAAGGGTTATTTCAGAAATTATGTCCAGGGCAATTTTGGGCATGTTTATTTGGGTGATGATGAACCCTTGCAGTATTACTGGTAAAGGAGGAAGTTCATCTAAAATTAATAAAATGGAAATACATGGGTATTGAAAGATGTGAGGCATGTGCCAAGCCTCAGGAGGAATCTTATTTTTGCAGGGCAACTAGGTGAATCTGGTTACATGGTTACACTTTCACAACAGACTCTTAGAAAAGTCACCAAGGGTGCTTTTTTTGTGGCAAGAGGTGAAAAGAAGGTAGGAACGTTATATTTATCTACCTGTGTTACTAATTCCTTTTCTGTGTTATCTACTTCAGATTCAGATGCATGCATGTGGCATAATTGGTTGGGCCATATGAGTAAAAAAGGAATGCAGATCTTAAAGGCTAAGGGTAAGTTATCAGATTTGAAAGATTTAGATCTTGATTTCTGTGAGAATTGTATCTTTGGAAAGTAAAAAGAGAGTGAGATTTCTCAAAGTTGGGGCAACTAAGAAGGAGCATAAATTGGAGCTTGTACAATCAGATGTGTGGGGACCAACCCATGTAGCTTCTCATGGAGGATCTCAGTATTATGTTACTTTCATTGATGATGCTACAAGAAAGGTATGAGTTTATTGTATTAAACATAAATCTGATATTTTTGAGACTTTTAAAAGATGGAAATCCCTTGTTGAGAATGAATCAAATTCTAAGTTAAAGTGCCTTAGATCTGACAATGGTGGTGAATACTGTAGCAAGGATTTCAATGATTATTGTTTAGTGAATGGAATACGTAGAGAAAGGATGGTTCCAAGAATACCATAATAGAATGGTGTTGCAATAAAGAATGAATAAGACAATCATGGAACATGCTAGAAGTATGAGGATACATGCTAGATTGCCCTTGCAATTTTGGGCAGAAGAAGTTGATACAACGGTTTATTTGATTAACCGTGGGCCTTCAAGTTCACTAGATGGAGGAATGCCACAGGAATCTTGTGCCAAAAAAGAGGTAGATCTTTCTTTTCTTAAAGTTTTTAGTTCAGAAATATTTTGTGCATGTTGATGAGGAAAATAGGAAAATAGTTGGATACAAAATCCAAGAGATGCACTTTCATTGGTTATGGGTATAGTGATTTCGGATTCCATTTTTAGGATTTAGGAGAATTCTAAAATTATTAGGAGTCATGCCATGTTGAATGAAATGAAAAGAGAATGTACATGGATAAAATTTTGGTACCCAAAGGATGAACCGGTTGAGAAGTTTGTGAATGAAAATGAGCTCTCGGATTTAAAAAACTCATACCTACAGGGTTACACAGTAACCGGTGTCGGTTGACCCTTGACCGACATTGGTCAACTAAACTGGTATCGGTTACAGGAGAGCCAAACTGACATTGGTTAGCAGAAACAACGTTGGTTATAGGTGACCGATGTCAGTCACTGTCAGAATTGGAAATAAATGTCTTGGAGGTCTAGAATGAGCCTCCGGTACCCCAAAGTCCTGTGAGAAGGTCAAAAAGGGTAAGTAAACCTCCAGAAAGATTTACACCTCTATCTTATTTATTATTAGCTGATAATGGTGAACCAAATTTTTTTGAAGAAGCAATGCAGAGATAAGACTCACATTTAGTGGGAGCATGACATGGATGAGGAGATGATACTCCTTGGAACAAAACCAAACATGGGATTTGGTTAAGTTGCCAACTAGGAAAAAGGACATTGTAGAACAAGTAGATTTACAAGATCAAGGAAGAAGAGGGTGGATAGAAAAGGTACAAGGAAAGGCTTGTAGTAAAGGGATTTACACAGAAAGTAGGTATTGAATTTGGTGAAATATTTTCTCTTATTGTTAAAATTAATTCCATACATACTGTATTGAGTATAGTTGCAGTAGATGATCTGAATTTAGAGCAAGTAGATGTGAAGAAGAATTTACTTCATGGTGATTTGGATGAAGAGATTTATATGGAGCAACCGATTGGGTATGAAGTCAAGGGTAAGGAGAAATTAGTGTGCAAGTTGAAAAAGGAGCCTATATGGGCTCAAACAAGCTCCAAAGAAATGGTACATGAGGTTTGATAGTTTCATGCATGAGCATGGTTACTTGAGATGTGAATTTGATCATTGTGTTTATTTCAAGAAGCTTGAAAATGGGAGCTATATTATTTTGTTACTGTATGTGGATGATATGCTTATTGTAGGATCTAGTATGTAGGACATTGGTGAGCTTAAGGGAAAGCTAGCTCACACATTTTCTATGAAGCATTTAGGAGCTGTAAAAATAATCCTTGACATGCAAATACACATAGACAAGAAGAACAAGAAATTGTATTTGTCTCAAGAGGATTATATCTACAAGGTGTTAGAAAGGTTTAAAATGTAGAATTCAAAACCTGTAAGTACACCTATGGCTGGATACTTATAATTGAGAAAAGATCAGTGTCCTTCATCACATGAGGAGGTCAAATACATGACATGAGTACCATATGCTTCAGCAGTTGGGAGTCTCATGTATGCTATGGTTTGTACTAGACCAGACATTGCACAAGTAATGGGATTTGTGAGTAGATTTATGGCCAATCCAGGTAAAGAGCATTGGAAAGTAGTCCAATGGATACTCAGGTATTTGAGAGGGACATCTAACATGCAGTTATGCTATGGAGGTTCAGATATTTCTTTATGTGGCTATGTTGATTCGGATATGGCTGGAGATATGGATGGTAGAAGGAGCACTACTAGATATATTTTCACAGTAGGTGGGATGATAGTTAGCTAGATGTCAAGATTGCAGAAGGTTGTGACTTTGTCTACTACAGAGGCAAAGTATGTTGCAGCTACAGAGGCTAGCAAAGAGATGATATGGATGAGAAAATTCATGGAAGAGTTGGGAAAGGAGCAAGATGATTGAAATTGTTCAGTGATAGTCAGAGTGTAATTCATTTGGAAAATAACTCAGTGTTTCATTCTAGAACTGAAACACATTCAGTTGAGGTATCACTTCATACAGAACAGTATTGGAGGATGGACAAGCTAAAACTGGAGAAGATTCATATGAGTGAGAACCCTGCGGATATGCTAACGAAGCCATTAACAAAAGAGAAGTTGGAGCTACACTCCACTTCTGTTGGTCTTCGAGTTTGAGACTTGAAGAGGAAGAAACAAAGCTAAGGAAAGGATCCAAGAATGACGTTGTACAGGTATAATGCAGTAATTTATCTCCAAGTGGGAGATTGTTGAGTTGTGGAGCTCAATTACTTCAGTTTAGCATGCTATATTAAACTTGTTGGAAAACACAGTAACCGACATCGGTTATGAAGGGACCAACATTGGTCACCTATGAACTAACATCAGTCAGGAAAGTAGGAACCAACATTGGTTAGGGATAACTGCACGTCAGTTACCTGTGTGCAAGAGTGTTTTATTTAAATCATGAGAATTAGATCTAATTTTAGTATTAAAGTAGATCTATTGATTGTAATTGCATGGATAAGTGCCCTAAGTTTATATAAGGTATTTATAAGCTAGAAATCTAGGGTTAGAAGAGAGAGTTAATGATTATTGTGAAAATAATTGTGAGAGAGAGAATTCTTGGAGAAGAAGGAGAAGCTTGAGAGAAAGAAAGTATTGTACATCGTGAGAGGTGTGGAAGATTGTAAATCTTCATTATATATCTTCTAAAAGATTTGGATAATAGATTGGCTTGTTTCTTGGTGGTATGTAGCCCACATTGGGTGAACCACGTTAAATCTGGTTTTGATTTATGTCTCTTGGTTTGTATATTTCTTCTGGTAGAATATTCACTTTTATTTGCATGTATGCTTAGATCTGATATATTATCTATACAACCGATGTGCTAACCCCAACAACTTTAGTTTTCTTTCTTTACACACACACACACACAGTATGGTCCTTTAGGATTATTAGTGTACCGATTGAGTTCCAGGTGCATTATGAAATAGGTTGGGTATAATTGGATTGGGTTCTCTCAATTCGATGGAACAAGAGTTAAGATCGGCCTTGCAACGAACAAGGCCTAATCTCATAGCCACAACTTGTCCCACACCATATGGAGACAGTCACATGTTGTCCTCATAAATCCTGGATAACATTCATGCATGCATGGAAGGGTGCTAAAAGAATATTTGAGCTCCAATAGTTTTTAGTATGGGTAGTGTGGACAACTAATGAAGTCTTCAAATTTATCAATTTTTACATTGAACCTCTTATAGATGAATTACATATATTGTGAAATAAGGTTCATACCTTTACAAGTAGTGTCTTCAACAGCCATATGGTGACTCTTAGAGCATTCAAATGCTATGGAGTTCTCTATTGGAAAATACCTGATTATCCACTACTATCCATTGTTTAAGTTTGATCATAGACGAGGCAATGTGTAACACAGTCCCAAGGTATAATGTTGACCAATTATTTGTAGGAACTCACCATGATTCAAGAAGTGGTAGATCTATTCAGGAGATCAACATCTCATGTAAGAATAGAATTGCATTTCTACTCCTCCTGGTAAAAAAGGCCAAATTTCTTACTGGTCCTCTAGATTCTTAGAGACCCCATTTCTTTCAATGGCACATGGAAATAAATCTACAATGTTATAATGATGCTTGTGATGTAGAAAATATTGTTGTACCAAAAATATGGTGGAGATCTGAGTGGTAATATCAATTTGGTGTAGCTAATCAAGAACATATATATGTAATTCGTAAGGGAATGAAAATGTTATATATATTACCCCAACTGATCATATTCTAGAGATATTTGCTAATGTAGTGCCTTCAGTTCATCTGAGTTATATGAAGATGATGTTACAGTTAGGTTATTTCATCAATGTTGCTTCATACTGTAGCAAAGGACAAATATCTTCAATGGTATAAAATCTTGAGACCTACAAACCATTAACAATTGGTAATGAATTTGGCATAAGTTTTTTTTCAACAGATTCAATGGAGAAATAAGATAACGTATCCTGTGACTTGAGAAACTTATCCCAATAATGTAAAGGAGCTCGCAAATGAGCTACGTGAAATGCAACTTCAACTTCAAATTCCATGGGTCATCCCTATGGGACAAAATGTATAGCGTTGTTAATAGACCATACTCAACAGGGGTGCATTATTATATTTTCTTAGAGCTCTAAATTCTAACTATAGTGTAGTGTTTGATCAAATATATAGGTGTTATTCAATGTACCATTACTGTCTATGCATATAGCCATTAGGATTGATTTTTTTTTAATTATCTAGTAGGAATGTGTTTGAGACCACAACATAGATTTCCTATGCCCATTTTCCAAAAGCTGTCACATGATACTCATTCCTACTGTTGTTCGTATTACTCAAGGCCATATGTTTAGGATCTTAAAACTTCCACATTTGGTATCCTCTATCAAAATAAGAATAAATCTGACACAGTCTTAGATAGTTAGGAGACGAGAAATGACATTACAAATGAGATATGTATCTCTTGAAAAGGAATTTTTAGCATCAAGCTAAATGATTCCTAAAGAATTCATCTACTAGTCTACCTCCTCAAGGTTATCCACATATGGATGGTGCTTTCAATACCCAAATGAATGTTTTTCCTCGGAGTTACATGCCAAGAATACCAAAAAAATATAAATCCAGCAGTTAGCTCATATCCAGCTCCTTACATTAATCAGAAGGTATTTTTCTAGTTCAAAAATAATTCTTCTATGTAACGAAATATTTTCAAATGGTGTTATCCTTGTGATCATACCTCACATAATGGGATATACATGTGAGGTTATGAATGAACTTTTTGCATGAAAAAGGTATCAATGGTTGAAGACTACAAAAGAATACTTAGTAAGTACACTAGTATACTATTTGTGGATCCTTCAACAAGTAATGCAGATGAGGTTCAATTGTCGTACTTACCTTAACCCAAATTCATGCTCTGTAGATTGACCCAAATAATATGACATGTGTACTAAATCATGCCATGACTAACTCAATGTAGGCCATGAACTTGAGTAGGTGGCATGATGTACACAAGGTCTGGACAAATGAAGAAAATGGGAGGGTCAGAAATCTCCTCTATCCCATCACTCCAGTTCCTCGTAATGCTTTTCCAATCAGTCTGTATGAATTAATTATGGAATACAACTTCATCCATTTTACTATAGATTACTTAGCATGCATGAAAAGCTTAGAAGATTTCTGTATGACACACAAAACCCACAAAAAACTGTAGAACCATAGAACATGCAAGGATTCTTCCAAATATTACATGATCGATGTGAACCTTGGGTAAGAAGCATAATTAACATATAGAACAATATTTGCTCTGTCACTTGCTAGAAAATATGTGGATACTTATCACTCATCATTGTGTAACAAATGAATATAACAAATCATAAATGTCACAATGTGGTATGCCTTTTGTATATTTTTGGGTCAAAGGGATTTATTGGAAAAAATGAATCCCTGAAACAACTTCTGACCTCTAGAACGGTTCCATCATGTACTAGACTAGTCAAGTAAGTGCATGTGGTCAACATACTGTCACCCAAAGGTATTTGGCTCAAGTTGGAAAGATTCAATCATCAATCCTCCTCGTTTTCTACATGTATCTCATAATTGGGAAAGCACCTTGTTCATATTCGCATAATAGTAATATGGGTGTTACTACTATTAGTCATGCCAATAGGAAAATATGTAGGACTGATCTTGGAAATGTTGGAATTTTGTTTTCAATTGACTTGTTAAAAGAGTGTGTATGGAGTGTAATGAGCCTTTCATAAGTTTCATTGATGTCAAAAGAGGTAAGGGACATGAATGTGTTATATTTGTAATTAGTGTTATAGTCAAGTTGAGTGTCGTGTTGATGATTGCATCAGTGTCTCATGGTATCTTGAGCATTTTGTAATGGGCTTGTAGGAGTCTTCGTAGTGACTAATTCTGAGGTAGCATGGATGATGTCATGAAGTATATTGAAGGATCTTGATCCAAGGTTAAGACATAGAGTGGAAGAAAGTTATGAGGTGGTCAGTAAAAGAATGGTGCATGCATGTTCAAGGTGCTTGGGGTAGAATGTGGCTTAGTCAGTAAGATGAGGTATGACCCACATGATGGAGTATAGGTATACAATGACTGTTTCAGCTTGAATGAGAGCATGGGTAGCATGTGGATGACGGTGTTGATCCACACTCATGACACTGTTCTTAGAAGATGAAAATGTTTTAGGGTTGAAGTCATGTTTTCTAGGTCTGTACTAGACATAGAGGGTCTTCATTAGGCCATGGGTGATATTGACCCTAATGAGGTGAACTTAGTGTTAGAATTTCCGCATGGGTATGAAAATTTGAAAGAATTGGATTAGAGGGTGCATAGAATGGTTGAAGATAAGTGGTAATGCAGTGACATTTTCATTGTGTGTTTGTAATTTGTAGGTATGTGCAAGATATTACATTTTGACCTCTACCGATTTTTAGAGTAGTGAGAAACCAAGGTCGAATTGGACTTTCTTGTGCTCGTTAGCTTGTGTATAACTCTGAATGGTAATATAATAAATCTTCATGGAAGTTGGGTAAGTACCCCCTCCTAAGATGACTATTCCATGAATTACATTTTGGTTTACAGGGGAAGATATTAGCTCGAACAATTGTTAAGATAGGTAAAATTGTGCTAATTAAACCCTTCTAAAACCCTAGGTCAAAAGCGATGGACGACATAAATTGATCAATATAGCCTAGAATTTATCTGTTCTGATTTCCAAGTATTTGACTACATTACGCTAGGTTAATTATAGGACTTCTATCCAACAAATAATCTCTAGATGAGCGACCTTAGGTGTCTTGAATGTATGTGGATCCCATTCTATCTAGATTAATGTAAGTATTATGAATTAAGTTATGCTTCCTCTCCCAATATGTGAATAAATCATCATTTATTTGACTAAATTGGTCACATGAGTCTAATTTAGGAGACTAATTATACATTTAAATGGTGTTTTCATATTATTTTTTTACATCACCTGAGGAGGTAATCACTTGTGGTCTATTTTGCATAGACCCCCTCAGTTTTCATGGGGCAGTTTTGGACAAATTAAAGTCTCCTACGGTTGACTCAACCCTCCCTAGACCTTGTTTTTTGGGATTCTACAGTCCAACCTCTCTATGGTGTCCCACACTGAATTTGGATGATAGACCTTCATTTCATGATCCATTGGGCTATAGTAATATATCACACTCCTGCTACCTTTGGTCTTACACATGATTTTATCATAGAGCCTAAGCTATGAGCCATTTTCATCATCTTGAAGACTAGTTCTTCATAGGTCATAGACCTAGCTGTGGTTGGTTGCTCTTGCTTTCAGTCCATGTCAAGTTGTATGAGATGGTCATATGTAGATGTGTAGAAGATTGTCTAGTAGGTTTCTATTGGTATTAGAAATTTTTTTCTAAGTGGTCCTTGATGCTTGGTGAAGGTGTTGGGTTTCTCAACAAACAATCAAATCTTTGGATTGACTGGGGAAGAATCTAAATAGTGTTCATTAGGCCTTTTTGATGTAACATTCAATGAGGGATTTGAGATGTGAAGATGATATTTCCGATGTTATTGTGGATCATTTATTCATGATGTAATTCTATGATACTCTGGTAAGTTTTTCAAGGCTATTTTTACTATTATGGCCAAGCCTGATGGTGCATAGGTTATGATCATGAGTCTTTGTATATAAGACTACTAGGTGTTAGTGTTTTATTTAGTTAGGTGTGAGGGTAGCTGAGAAAGTGCAAGCTACAGAGTTATTTGATAGGAGATGAAGGAGGTATTTTTGACCATCAAGACCAGGGAAGACCACATATTCTTTATGATGCTTTCCCCTTAGAAGATGATGATTTAAGCTATTGGTAGAGATCCAGGTCAAGTTGCCGACCTGACTCTAGCTAAAGGCGGAGTTATTGAGTTGATTTCATGAGTTCCTAGATTCCACCTCCATAAACTCCTGAATTGTATAATCTAGCAAATTTTAGGAAAACCATACATACTGAGCTACTCCTACAATGTTCCATCAAGTTGTCTCATGACCATGGTAAGGGTAATTTCCGAGCTTCGCAGACTCTCAAATTATCTAGACAACCATCTATGTCGAGTTTCACCTACATTAGATTCCTTCATGTCTTCAAAGTGTTGTAATTATTTTAAAATACACATTCTTTATTAGTGAGTTCATCAATTTTAACATCTAGTGGATTTTAAATATTGGATTCATTTGGTTTGTATTGGAATTTTTTGTTCATTTTTTTCGTTATGATCTAATTTGTCTCTTAAAAAATATTTCATTCAATAACTTGATAATATAAAATTTGTTCAAAACTACGTAGTCCATTCATGGCCAAATTAATTCCCTAGTTCAATCCAAAAATTACCAATGTAGCCCTTGCTTTCCTATTCACTTGAAACTCTATTTTCTCCTTAAATTCCTGACTATTTGTATTCACCAGAAACTTTGTTTTTATCACCTGAAGCTCTATTTTTATTTGGGGTCGATTATAGATCTTCGTAACTGTATGAGTCTAAAACTTAAAAAACCTCTCATGAATAATAAATATGCCCTTTGCTTGATCAAAATGTGTGGATGGCTTATCAAAATTAAATATTTAATGGCTTCATTTTGAGCTTTTTAACACTTGTAACCAAATTGCACCTCTAAATCTTGTCTCTAACTGTGCTGCTATTTTTGAAATTCATTAATAAAAAACCCATGATTTTTCTTTAGTCTTTGTTTTTCCCTTGATCCACTATTTTATCTTGAGATCAGTGGTAATGAAAGAGATGAATGTGAAAGTCTATGATTAATTTTTGAGCTTCATCTGAAACCCTCGCTGCCATTTTTCTATCCACATGAATTTTTGATTCATGTTTTTGTATATATTTTTCCCTTCAAAATTTGAAAATCCTCCCAAAAATGTGACCTCAAAAATCCAAATGAAAATCTTCACGAAAAATATCTTGATTTCTTCAACGTGCCTTAACAAGACAGTCACAAAAATGTCTTTCTTCCCCTATTTATTTTTTATTGCCTTGTGCTCTAATACCAATGTTAGAATATGCAAAGAGAAAGAATAAAGAAATATTAGAATGTACAAAGAATAGATGAAGAGAAACCGAAATGCACACATTGCCATTGTGTGTTGATCATTTTATTATGTGAAATATGGTTACAAAATGGCTACAACCATTTATTAGTTAACACTTAATTAATATTAATATACTGGTAATAAATAAGCCTTATATTTTAATACTTAGGGATACTCAAATACCAATATAAAATAATGTGAATATGTTACATGATACATTATATGAAATTTAAGATGATCATAATTAAGAATCATAACATTTTAGAATGCCTAATTTTGGTATGTATTGTAATTTTAGTGTTTATGAATGTGTAATGGATATGTCATAATTTTGATGTTTATTGTAATTTTTTATGAATGTATAATGGATATATTCTAATTTTGATGTGACACCCTAATTCAACACTCTAGTGAGACTTTAATGTAACAATCTAATGTGACACCCTAAACACAAATACACAAATAAGTGACACCCTAATTATGTGACACTCTAAAATGACACTCTTTCCCCTAATTTTACACTTTAATGCCATACCCTAAAAAACCCCTAACATGATACCTTAATATGACACTGTAGTGTGACACCCTAAGGTAACAACCTGATGTAACACTATACTGAAACAACTTCATTCGACACCCTAATGCAACATCCTAGAATGAAAACATAACACAATACCATAAAGAAACACCATAATGAAACACACTGACAGTACCTGTACTGTACACACTGATATACACTTTTTTAACACATGATACCACCCTTTCAGCTCCCATACCAATGGAACTAGAGCCACTACTCGTTATGCACAAAAACTAGTGATGATGCAAAAAACTCTATTGAAGTCTGATATATGGTCTAGCTACAATGTATACATGCCTCTACAAAATATACATTGAAGTCAATGCACAAGCAATTAATATTATTATTCTTTTTAAATTAATTTTCAATATTTGGGTGTATAATCACATTCTAGGCATGGAAGGAAATGGTAACCAACGTAGAACTTGCACTCAATTAGTATCTGAAACTGTCAATATAAATTGTGTCATTCAAAAGAAATAGTTAATGAACAACACAATGGGCATTGTCTTTCATGACATCAGCGAGTCTAATATCCATTGGTCTTGACGCTTTGATTAAATCTGGTCCATTCCCTTTGTATTCAATATACCTACACTTTCATATGTCAAAATCATCAATCCTCTAGCCAATGGGTAAAAGCTCCCATTATGACGAAGCATATTAGAAAATGAGCTCAACAAATGTATATTACACGAAAACAATTGCTCAATATAAACATAAAGAAAAAGAAAGTATTATTCTAACTGAACATGAATTGCATTGTAGGAACGAATTTCAACCATCCACGTGGAAGTCATCTAATATTTATAGCCGTCTGATTGGGTCAATGATACAACCTATCAAGATTTACTTGATAAATTTCTAATCTGGAATCACGCCTATCCCCATAATGATATGAAGTTCCGAACAGAGCTCAAGTATTTAAGAAATTATAATGTAATTTCGTTGCAATAGAATATATGTGATTTTCTTTCAAAATTCGGGGAAGTGGGAGATGATATAACCTCCTAACTATAAAACTACATTGCCTACAATGTGCATAGCAAAAAAAAGTTTAACACCCACCCAAAATAAAATCTATTTTCCCTACACGAGGGGGTTGAATAGTTGGTAAAGTTTGAAAATAATGACAAATTTTAATTTTACACCGTCGAGTGTAAGGCGGACCCAACACAAGTGAACACATTTTTTGTCTTCTTTATTTATTGGCAAGTGGGAACTTGTGAAAAGGATTCGTTGGTTAATACCGACAGTTTAAATGTTGCTCTCCGTCAACAAACAAGGTCAGTCAAGCGCATGCCGAATAATGTGGCGGGGCTTGCGGGATTATCGGTCTTTCTAGAGTGAACTTTCTGGATGATGTCGTCGTCTTACAATTGCCTCTAATAAATAGATGGCTTCATCTAACAATAAAACACTCAACTCTCCTAAAAATAGAACTAAAAAGCACATGCTTTTGTGCAATACAAAGCTTTTGATTTATTTGCTTTATTAGCTTTTCCTAAAACTTAAGAATCTAAAAACTAAAACTAAACTCAAAATTAAAAGCATGTAAAAAACAAACTACTTTTTTTTTCTTTTCTAGGGGCAATATTAAACTCTTTTTCTAACACTCCCCCTTAATTTTGACCTTCAAAATTTTATTTTTCTGGAGCTGAGTGTGCACTTCTAGATCTGACATATTCCTTGATCACAAACTCCCAAACAACTTCTCAAATACTCAAAAACTTCATTTCCCAAAGCTTTCGTAAAAATATCAGCAAACTGATCTTCAGATCTACAAAATTCAAGACAAATTTCCTTGTTGTTAACCAACTCCCTGATGAAGTGATACCTCATGTCTATGTGTTTTGCTCCTCTTGTGAAAAACATGATTTTTGGACAATGTTATTGCTGAATTGTTGTCACAAACAAAATTGTAGCATCCTCTTGATTCTGCCTCAAATATTTCAACACTCTTCTCATCCAAACAACCTGACATGTTGCTCTTGTTGCTGCTACATACTCTGCTTCTGCTGAAGATAGTGTGACTATGGGTTGCTTCTTCGATGCCCATGAAACTACACCTGTTCCAAAGTGAAAAGCATATCCGGATGTGCTCTTTCTGTCATCAATACTTCTGACACTGTCACTGTCTATGTAACCTATGAGTTTGAACTCATCTGATGTTGAATACAAAATTCCATGATTCTTAGTTCCACATACATACCTCAAAATCCTTTTTCCAGCTTGCCAATGTGAATCTTTTGGAGATTCCATGAACCTTGAGATGAGGCTCACACCATACATAATATCTGGCCTTGTGGCCGTCAAATACATGAGACTTCCAACTAGCCTTTTGAACAATGTTGGATCTACAAATGATCCGTTGTCATCTTTTCTTAACTTCAAACCTACTGCAACTGGTGTTAGCGTTGGCTTGCAATTCAACATGTTAAATCTCTTCAAAACATCATTAGCATACCTTTGCTTGTGAAATAAAAACTCCATCTTCTGATTGTTGAACTTCAATGCCCAAAAAATAGTGCATGAGGCCTAGATCTGTCATCTCAAATTATTTCTTCATAGCTGATTTGAATGAATCTGTAGATAGATTTCCAGTGATGATTAAATCATCCACATATAAACAAACAATCAAAATTTTACCTTGCTCATTGATCTTGATGTATAAGGTAGGCTCACTACTGCTCCTACTGAAACCATTATGTATCAAATAAGAATCAATCCTGTTGTACCAAGCTCTAGGTGCTTTCTTGAGACCATAGAGCACTTTTTTCAACCTGTATACCTTTCCTTCATGACCTTCAATCTCATAACCTTCTGGCTGATTCACATAAACTTCTTCTTCAAGAAAACCATTCAAGAATGTTGATTTTACATCCATCTGATAAATAGGCCATTTGTTTTGAGCTGCAATTGCTAAAACCATTCTTACCTGTGTCCAAATGTGCTACAGGTGCAAATGTTTCATTGTAATCAACTCCATATTGTTGTGAAAAACCTCTTGCAACCAACCTTGCTTTATGTTTATGTACTTTACCATCAACAGTATATTTGGTCTTGTAGACCCACTTCACTCCTATCACATCCTTTCCTTCTGGAAGATCTACCAATTCCCATGTCTGATTCTTCTCTATGGCGTCTATCTCATCATCCATGGCTTGAACCCAAACTTCATTGTTTATAGCCTCTTCAAAGTATACTGGATCTGCAGCTTGAGAAAACAATGCAAAAACTAAAAAACAGTTAGTTGTATCAACATTATAAATCTCACTAAGACTCCTTGTTTTCCACTGCAAAGGGCTATTTTATGATGGATTGTTTTGTACTGAAGGAGTTTCTTTGGTGTTCTTTGTGGTGTCTTGCATGGTTGAAGATGACTGAAATCTTGGAGACCTCCTAGATGTAGATGGAGGTGTAGCTTGTGCTACAACTTGTGGTGCATGTCCAAGATTCGAAGAAGATACAATACCTTGTTGCTCTATGCTTTCATCTGCCATATCATCATGAGGAATAGTTTCTGCTACACTAACTATTTTTTCTCAATACTTCCATCCCATGCCTCATTTTCAACAAACTGTACATCTCTGTTGATTATGACCTTTCTGGTAACTGGATTAAACAACTTGTAAGCTTTTGTATTCTCTGAATATCCAAAAATATGCACTTTTCTCCTTTGTTGTCTAACTTCTTCCTTAGCTCATCAGGCACATGTGTGTATGCCACACAACCAAAGATTCTAAAATGAGAAACATTGTGTTTCCTCTTAGTCCAAGCTTGTTGAGGAACCATGTTTCGAACAATTTTCGTTGGACACTGTTTAAAATGTGTAAACATCAGTTGCTAGTGCTTCTTTCCCAATACTCATTTGAAAGATGTTTTTCCTTCATCATACTTCTCGCCATCTCCATGATGGTTCTATTCTTTCTCTCTGCCACACCATTCTGTTGTGGTGTATACCTGGTAGTAAACTGCTTGTGTATACCATGATATTTGCAAAAATTCATAAAAGCATTGGAAACATACTCACCTCCTCTTTCTGTCCTCAAAACTTTGATGTAGTACCCACTTTGCTTTTCCACTAAAGCCTTGAACTGCTGAAATATATCAAAAGCATCTGATTTGTGTCTCAAAAAGTACACCCATGTCTTCCTTGTATAGTCATCAATGAATGTCATAAAATATGAGCAACCTCCAATAGAATTTGTTTGCATAGGTCCACATAAATCTGAGTGAACAATTTCAAGTGGTGCACTTGTTCTTCTTGTTTTTCCAACTGGGAAGGACTCTTTGTGTTGCTTCCCCAAAATACAACCTTCACAAACTCTATCTGGTTTCTGAATCAAAGAAAAACCTTTCACCATATTTTTTCTGTGTAATAAATTCAAACCACCAAAATTTAAATGACCAAACCTGAGATGCCATAGCCACGATTCATCTTTTTCAACTGACTGAAAAGTTGATTCAATCTCCTTAGCTCTGGATTGATCTGTAGTATGAGCTCTGGATGTGGCTGGTATAATCTTCAAAGGAAACATTTTTGTTGCTTGTCATCTTCACTTTAGCAATCACCTGGGTACTTGGAGCTTTATCCATGATCACACATTCATTGTCTTCAATGTAAATTTGTATCCCTTTTGTACCAATTGACCAATGCTCATAAGATTGTGCTTCAAACCTGCAACATAATAAACATCCTGCATAATCTTTTGCTCCCCCTTTTTAGTTAGAATGTTGATTGTTCCTTTTCCTTTTACAGTCACTGTATTATTATTCCCAAGGGTAACTTTTATCTTTACTGACTCATCCAAATTAGAAAATAAATCTAAGTTACCTGACATGTGATTACTGCAACCAGAATCCAAATACCATACATCACTAGGACTCTCTTGGGATAGATTACACTCAATAGGAGATGCTTCAACAATATTTGTGCATGCAATAAACATGGAGCTTGGAGTAGAGCTCCCAACCTGATTTTGATTCTACTTGTTCTGATCATACTATTTTTTCCTGCATTCATAAGCATAGTGCCCATATCTCTTGCAATAGTGACACTGCACATGCAATTTATCCTATCTCTGACCTGAAAAATGATTATGATTGTGCTCTTGACTATGTCCTCTTCACTTGAGTTTGATGGACCATTGTTGTGTCCTCTAGATGAACTTCTTCCTCTGCCTCTAGGGCTGAAATTTCCTCTTCCTCTTCCATGATTTCCTGATACCTGTGATGAAAAAAGCTTGATCTACAACTGCATGTGATCTATTCAACCTCTGTTCATGATTTATTAGTGATGCATGCAACTCATCAATTGAAAACTGACTTAGATCCTTAGTTTCTTCAATAACAACTACCAAAGGATCAAATTTTGCAGGCAAACTTCTAAGAAAATTTTCAATAATCCTTCTGTCTTCAATAGTTTCACCATGAGATTTAATTTGATTGACTAAACCAACTACAAAAGTAAAGAATGATTCTACGGAATTTGAATCTTTCATTGACATATTTTCAAAATCTCTTCGAAGTAATTGTAGTTTGGCAATTTTTACTTTCTCTTTACCTTGATACACAACTTAGAGAGTTTCCCATGCAATTTGTGCTTTACTGGCTGCTGCCACTCTAGGTAGGATGCTTTCATGCATGGCTTGATGAATAAAGAAAAGATATTTTCCATATTTCTTTCTTAATTCCTTCAAAGTATCTTTCTCTACCTGTGAGAGTGCATTATATGTTGTTTGCAATCCCTCTGTTCTAGGTGTACACAAAAAAAATTACAAAGGATCTATTCTAAATCTATTTTATCTACCAAGGAGACATGGTTAAAGAGATGCAAGAAAATAAACCTAAGCTAGTGAGGTGATACACCAAAGGAATGTTAGACACTCATTTTGTAGTTTATCACAGACCACGAAATGCAATACAAACACTATGCATAGATGACCAAATCACAATAAGAGATTAGAGAGACTAAAAAATACATGAGAGGGTCGAGAAACATCCACAGACATATATATTATTACTCAGGAATTGATAAAGTATACTACAGTAGCCAAGAAGCAAAACTTTCATTACAACCCGAAGGAGAGGTTAGAAAAGCTCCACAAATCCTTCTATGAACAAAATAAGAAGGGAGAGCGCAAAACAAAAACGTCCAACCTTTTACAATAAGCCCCAACCCTTCCTTTTATAGATTCAACACAGAGGGAAGGAGAGAGAAGCGGGAAAACTAGTTTGAAGCTCAACTACTATCATCAATGCCTCCTGGAAAATCCACCCCGAATTTGTCTTGACTCCTAGAAGAGAACTCAACTTCCTCTTGTAGAAAGTTGACAATTTGTTGATAATTTTCAAAGACTTGCCAAATTGTGTTGATGTTTTGGACAACTGGTCTTACAACCTACTTGATATGGGGCTGATGCTTATCATTCTTGATACTTTCCACAACATCAAATGTTTCCCCAACTACTACCAGTCTGTCTATTGCTTCATTTTTCTTCTTGGGGATGGAGCTGATGTTGTATTCCTCAAAATCCTCAATGAGGTCCCATACCCAGTTCTTGTAACTCTTTAATAGGTCATTCTTGATAGCATTTTGTCCTCGGACCTGATTAACAACTAGTTCACTGTCGCTAAACACTTGCAATTTCTTGATTCCTCGTTTCCTTTCCCAATGCAATCCATGAACCAAAGCCTCATATTTTGCTGTATTGTTTGAACACACAAATTGGAAATGGAAAGATGAGTAGTATTTCATACCTTGGGGTGACACAATCATAGCTCCTCCTCTGACTCCTTACCTACTTCTCAAGCCATTAAAGAACAATTGCCATACTTCATTGTCATCTTTGTGTTCCAGCTTAATGATGTCAGGAAGAGGATGATTATCCTCATGAAGACAGTAGAATCCTAACTCAGATTCTTCCATCTTCGCATAGGGGTCAAAATCATGTCTTTTTTTCACCCATTCGTCGAGAGTCAAGTTTGGGATACACCCCACCTTGGTATCTGCTTCACAAATGCTTAGGAAGTCCTCCTAATCAAAGGCTAAACAATTGGCATTGATCGGGATGGGTACATAAGACTAAATATGATAATCTTCTAGGGGCTCATATTTGATTGTGACCTTAGCTCCATACCTTATTCTAAAAATCATATGCGACCAATCAATAGACAAATAGCCTCCAATTTTGGCAATGATGTCCCTAGACAAACACAATGCAAAATGTGGTGGCAAGTCTATGACTGATACATTCTGCAATACAGTCACATTGGTGCAGGCATGCAACGTGTGGCTCAAATATTTGATGACTCCAATAGTTGTCACTGTTGTCCCATCCAATTGTACTACCCCCTTTGGAGATGAATTCGTATTGAAGACCCACTTGATCGACTATTTGTTTGGGCATTACATAACTACTTTCCCATGAATCAATCATGCAATTATGTACCAATTTGTCTCCAATGATCAATGAGACATAAAATAGAGGAGGTTTCAAATTCTTACCTTATTGCCCTCCATGGTTTCCCTCAAGTTGAGCTGCATTGGCAAACACTTTCTCTTGTTGGCTAGGAGGCCTATTTAAGCTTGACAATTGGCCATGACAGTCTGCAACAGATCCCTCTGTCCTCAAATGGCCAGTGACTCCCATGATGAAATGTTCACATTTGTCTTCTTCATTTGCCCAATGATATTAAATGAGCTATCCTTCTACTACCCCTTCCCTAACACATTTTTCTCTTGCACATGGGTTGTTACAACCGGTGCCTGAGTGGATTTGGAAGGTGGTTTGGACTGACTCTACATATTGGGAGTTGCATTTTGAGTGCAGATACCTTGTGAAGTAATGGAGGATTGAGGATTACCTAAGTTTGGTGATTGTCCTTCTCCAATATTTCTCTTCTTGGACCATGTATTGGCAGCTACACTTTGAGAAGGGTCTGATTCATTCCACATAAGTCTTCAGCTTGCCAATTGACAAACATAGTTTCGCTTGGAGGTGCCTCTTGCTGAACTCCTTGCTGCTGATTTTTCTTCTTGGCTAGACTCTTGTGACACACCAATGGTCTGTACCATCAAGGCCTGGTTTAGTGAACCATTGAAGCACATTGATTGATTATGTGGCTGATTGCATGGGAAACGCCAATCATATTCTTGTGCCATGTTGTTTTGTGCTGGAACCAATGCCCTTGATGTTGAAGCTGTGTTTGGATCATATGACCTGAAAGGTCTAGCAACTTGAGTTTGTCCTTGATTTTGACTCTGATTTACAGCCTGAGCTGGTTGTCTATTTTGCTGATAAGGGAGTCTAGCCTGATATTGAGCTTGAGGATGATATGGCCTAGAACTCTGAACCTGTTGCATCTTGATAGTTACTAGCTCATTCCTTAGGTTTTAAAGCTATTTCATCACTTCTTGAAGGCCATTTGAGGTGCTAGAGGATGAGGTGGAAGCTTCAGCTGAACTTTGGTTCTTAGGAGTAGGTATAGGAGCTAATGTGGGTGCCTAACTAATACTTGGGTTTCCTAATTCTTAGTATAGAGGCATGGGTGGCCTAGGAGCAAGTTTTCCAACCTGAATTAAATAATTTTCAGCTCCTATGGAAAGGCTATAAGATGCAGGTAAGGTTGTGCCTCTTATTGACTGAATCATGAAAGCAATATCAAAATTTAGAGCTCTAAGAATGTATAAGAAAGCACCTGCATCAGTGGGCCTTACAATCAATGGAACTCTGTCCCAAATCCTTTGAAATTTAAGGTTGAAATCTGTCAACTTTTTTTTAGGAGATCTTTTGATCATTGTCAGTTACTCCAATAAGGGCAGGTTATCTCCTTTTTATCCAAACTGGTCATAAAGAGCTTTGCACAGATGGTCCAAATTTTGAATAGATCTTGCTGCTAGGCTGATGAACCATTGTGAAAATTTTCCCTTGAGTGAAGAGGCTAGAAACTTAACTGGAATTTCTATCTCAGTGATCTCATGGATTGCATAGACATTAGCAATGTCTTGAATGTGGTCACTCAGAGAAGTATGGTTCTCTCTAGTGAAATATGGGATGCTCTTTAATGCTGCCACTGGGACTAGATTTTGTGTATTAAGAGCGAGTGGGATGCTGCAAGTGAAATTGACATAAGGATTTGGTTGTGCCATCCTGATCAGTCTGAGAACCCTCAATGATTGAAAAAATGGCCTACTATGAGGAGGTGTTGATAGGGCTCTGTTTGGTGGAGATGAAGACCTTTAGGCTCTTCTCCCTCTTCTCCTTCTATCTGGAGACAAGTGCAGGTGGATAAAATGTCCTTCTTCTCTAGTTCTTGACCTTTTTTGTATTCTTCTCATGAACTTGGCAAGCTTGGACTACTGAAACTAATGGATTTTGTCCCTTTTGGAGTCGCCAGATGTGCAGTTTTAAAGATTCTTAAAAGCTAGAAACACAACAAGTGCACATCAATCTTACTATAATAAAGATGGAGAATTCTTTGGTCCCACCAGGCATGCCAAAAATGTTAGTGTAGAATCAAAACACCCCTGAATTTTTGCAACTAGATGGGTTGAGACTCTCAGTGTGATTGCAAAACATGGAACATATCTCAAGGTGTGGGACCTTGCGAGTTGAGAGAGCTCTCCGGATTGAGGCTGGTTCCTATCTCTTTGTTCAGGTGTATATAAAAAAATTGTAGAGAATCTATTCTAAGTCTATCCTATCTACTAAGGAGACATGGTTAGAGAGATGCAAGAAAATAAACCTAAGATAACGAGGTGATACACCAAAGGAATGTTAGATGCTCATTTTGTAGTTTAACATAGACCACAAAATATAATACAAACACTATGCACAGATGACCAAATCGCAATAAGAGATCAGAGAGACAACAATGAATACATGAGAGGGTCGAGAAACATCCACAAATATATATATTATTTCTTAGGAGTCGATACCATATATTGTAATGGCCAAAAGGTAAAACTTGCATTACAACGCGAAGGAGAGGTTAGAAAGGCTCCACAAATCCTCCTGTGAACAAAAGAAGAAGGGAGGGCACAAAACAAAAATGTCCAACCTTTTATAATAAGCCTTGACCTTGCTTTTATAGATTCAACATAGAGGGAAGAAGGAGAGAGAAGCGGGAAAACCAGTTCAAACCTCAACCACTACCATCAATGCCTCCTACAAAATCCATCCCAAATCTATCCTGCCTGCTCAATTACTTGTTTGGCATCTCGAAGGAGGAGAAAACGGTGGATTAGATGAAATCAGATCTGGTTGTTGGGGTAAATAGATCCTGCATTTATGTCTTGAAGATGTTTCCTCATTTTTTTCCACCTAACCTCTCCAAACTTAAATTTTCAGATCTCCATGGCATAGATGACGCTGAGATCTTTCTATCGGTGCCATATTTGCTAGATTTCAAGCACTGAGTCGAAATATATGCTCATTTGAAATTTGAATCGGGTTTGTACAAAATGGTGGGAACCAGCAACAAAAACGGGCCCCGTTTTAAAACTAGACATGTGGAGGGCTGGTCCATGTCCTAGGGTGGCCTTTGTATTTTTCTTTTGGAGTTGCACAGGAATGACATGTGGTTTCTTTGCGGCTTGCTCAATTTTTTCATGTTTTTTTTCTAAGTCTTTTACTCGGCGGGGTCATATATCTGACTAGGGACATGCGGAATCATGATGCTTACCTGGAAACTTTCCCTTAATTTTTCTCTTGAATTAGTACCGTGCTGAAACTTGGCACCCTCCATTGGCCTATCTTGATGCTTTGACTATTCAACCTGACCCTGTCCCTTTATGAAACTAGACGCGTGGAGGCTCCGTACTCACTTAGAACCCACTCAGGATTTTGCCTTTGACGGAGCATCGGGTTGACATGTGGAAGCCTCCGCAGGTTCTTGGAATTTTCAACGGCCGCTCTTACCTTTTCGGGCCCTGAACATGTGACGAGTTGGCACTCGTTCTCCATAGTTAGTTGCTTTTTTGGGTCTACTCTGTCCCATTTTTCAACTTAGACTACATGGCGAGCTCACGCTCATTTGGGCCTCCACTTTTGGATTTATATTTGGGGATGTGCTAAGCTAACGCGTGGTGGCTTCCATTAGCACTTCTATACTTAGTCTTTTTTTAGGCCCACCCTATCCACCTTTTGACCTTTATCTATTGACTCTACCCCCCTTTTGACCTGGGACATGTGGGGGCCTGACTCTTATTCGATTCTTCCCCTTGGGTTCAATCTTTAGAGGTGAGCTACTTGGACACTTGGCAGCATCTGCTATCTCCTCCATACTTAGTCATTTTTGAGACTCATTCTGAACCATTTCAGAGCCCGAAGACTTTGAACCTTCACCGTTTTTTCTCCTTTGAGCCTATGGATTCTTTTGACACTATTTTCTCCTTCCCTGACCCTGTTATTCCATTTTCGTGCCCGCCTGTAATCTATTTGTTGGATTTGAAGCACATATTCGATCGACGGAGACATTTCTTGAATTTCTTATTGCAAGGGGTCGTTTGATCTTTTACAAGCCGAACCAATTTGAAAGGAACGATAACCAAATCGTACCAAGCCAAGAACATAGATGCTAATCAAACACCACGATCAATAACATGAAAGTAATTCACCAGAATAACTTTACATAAACCTTTGCAAACAAATGAGCAACAATATCATATATTATTATGGAACTCAATGCAATACAATGAGAATGAGCCTTGCTTAAATAGATAAGGATTAACAATCTAAGAACCAGTCAAGGTCGTAGATCAACCCATAAATCAAGGAAATAACTAGTCATCAAAGGTCGTAGTCAAGACCATAGATTTAGGAGAGAAGTAGACATCAAGGATCTAGTCAATCCTGTAGATCAAGGAAAGAACTAGTCAATACCATAGATCAAGGAAAGAATTATACCTAACAACTAGCTAATATCTCCTAATATCTAAATAAGATAAAAGAAATATCCACACACATAAGTGGGTGATGATAAATACAATAAAGGTAAATAAAGTACCTAGGTGAACATGAGATAAGGTAAATACCTACTTTAGCACCCCCCTCAAGTGAAGCTAGGGACCAAAATAGAAGTGGCATGTCCATAGTATGAGTCCCAGGAACTAGGCCTGATGAGGTAGTCATGTACAATAACTAGGAAAAAGAGACACCACAAGGTACCCAAAACTAGTAACAACAGAGTAAAGAGAGTAAAAACCTGTTCCAAGGCATCCCAAGAAGCTCGGCTCAAAACACTTATACAATGCTGAAGAAGTTTGGTGTTCACTGTGGTCTGAATCCACTACTTGATCATAGAAATAAAAAATAACTGACACTGGGCTTCACCAGAATAGCTCCATACAAGGGGACTGTCAACAGAGTGATTTAGAAAGTGCAAAAAAAACACTAAACATAATTTGATCAACTGCTGCAAATAGGTGTGCCATGATCTAAGAATAATAACCAAAGCAAAAAGGCAAGGACACAAACTCCAGAGTGTCATAATCTAAGAAAATCCAAGGTAACAAGGCAATGACATGAAACCTGAAGAAGTAGGATCAACACCACACCCTCCCATACTACTGAATGGGTGGAGTGACGCTAGAAATTTGTATGAGTTGTCAGAACAACTACTCGAACACTGACAAACTAACACTGAAATGCACCAGAATAGATCCCCCATAATAGATACTGTCAACATGCCAAAAGTGTCAAAAATACAGATACAAAATCTCTCAAAAACTAAGAGAGATACACTACACTTGCTAAAAAATTCTCAAAACAAGAAGCATCACAATGCATAAGGTATAGAAATTGGAGCAAGAGGCCTAATGGTGGAGGATCCACTCATGTAGAGTCCTCTCAATGAATTCCTATGTCACCACCACGAGTGATCATATATCCACCCCAAATCAACACGGATGGATGAAGAAGATGCCTTCATATGACTTGGTGAAAAATGTACAATGGGTGCATGCAAAAGAACATCAAAATGTGTGTCAAGTTGATCATGTCTGACAGCTAAAATATCAGATTTCTCAAGCCCAAGTGAAGGTGCAAAACTCATGTGTTGCTCATGATCCTTAGAAAGATTCAAGCGAACAAAAAAAGGAGCTCTGTTAATGTGTGATCCACATGAAGTATCTACTAAAAAACTAATGTCATGATGATAATTCCAATTAACATGTGGAATAGAGGAAAAAATACCCTGTGAATGTCTGCCAATGACTCCATTAGTGAGACCCATAGAATAGAGCATACAAGAACTGAATGCAGTGGTATGATTCTCAAAAAATCCATGCAACTGAGAATAAGTAGGATACACAACATGTGGTATTGTAATAGGCACATATGTGGAAGAGCATGCAGTAACAATCTTCACAGGTTTAGAAGCATCAAAAGAAAGTTCAGGATCAAATACTGGTAGATCAATGTCAGTGGGTACAAGAGAAATAGCTACAAGTGGACTAGGAGCATGGATATGGTTATCCACAATATGATGGTGATGTTGTAGGCTAGCAAGTTTGTTCTGCAGGGAGTGTATTATTGTATCCTTATCGTGAATGAGTGATTGTAGAAGATAATTTCATTTCTTGAGTGATCTATTTTCTTCCAAAAATTTTACAATATCCTCTTGAAGTCCACATACTTCAGAGAAAATCATATCATTCTCAGAATCCATGATAGGTACAAACTGCAACTCCCAAAAATTTAGGACGTCGGGCTCAGCCAAAATTGCATCCACAATTGATTACAACACTCCTCCATATTTGGCACTTTATAATTATATTCAAATTCTCAAAATAAATAACTCCAATGGAAAGAGCACGAAAAAACAAGAACTTTTTCAAAAAAAGGCACTCAAAACCAAGTTACCGATCAAAAGTTACAAGCTTTTTAATATTTTGCTCTGTTATTTATTTTAGTTGCCACTAAAACAAAATAAACTAGTTTTGCCTTCACCACTCAAATAAAATTAAAGGGAGCTCAAGTTAAGCACCTACTAGTAGGAATCACAAGTTTTAATCCCTCATATGACCATACCATATGACCAAGGGCTAAGGATTTTAATGGGTGGAAGCCTCCGTTTTACATAAAAATGCATGCAGAAACAAAATATGACCAAATCCCAAATATATGAATATATAATGAATTTATTTGCAAAATAAAACTTATAGACAGATGTCAACAACAATCTCCTTCTTTGATACCATGAAAGGAATGATAACTAGATCGTACCAAGCCAAGAACACAGATGCTAATCAAACACCACGATCAATAAGATGAAATAAATTCACTAGAGTATCTTTACATAAAACCTTTACAAACAAATGAGTAGCAATATTATATATTATTATGGAACTCAATGCAATACATTGAGAATGGGCCTTGCTTAAATAGGCAAGGAATAACAATCTAATAACTATTCAAAGTCGTAGATCAAACCATAAATCAAGGAAATAACTAGTCATCAAAGAACTAGTCAAGACCATAGATCAAGGAAAGAACTATACCTAACAACTAGATAATATCTCGTAATAGCTAAATAAGATAAAAGAAATATCCACACACATAAGTGGGTGAGGATAAATACAATAAAGGTAAATAAAGTACCTAGGTGAATATGAGCTAAGGTAAATACCTACTCTAATAGGACCAACTACTTTGGCCAACAGTTGTGATGTATCCTTTAAAGTCTGACTAGATCACTTCATATTTTATCTGAAGTCTATTGTATTTGATTCAAAGTCTTAGTTGAATGATTCTATGTTTGTACAAATTTTGTGGTTATTCTTGGTTAAGGACTAGCATTTTGGGCTGACCATTGCAATGAATTTATGATTTTGATGGATCATTTCTTGTGATCATGTTTTTCCAACCTTCCAATTATTTGAAGACAAACTTATTATATTTTTATATCTAGCTCAATTTCCATGTTTTTATCATTAAAATGTTCCGTATATTCAATTATACACCCAACCTCATATGTTTTTACATTGATCTTTTTTGTGCTAACTATGGACGCCCCCTCATGTGGTTATGTTTGTTTTAAAGAATAATCATGTATAAAAGAAGGTGATGATGAAGCTTTGTAAAGTGTTCTTGGATGGTGAAAATGCAAAATAATAGAGGAAGGTGTGAATTTTGTGAAGAATAGAAAGAGAAAACTCAAGTAGATGGAGATTTAAATAACGATTTTATGAAGAGGAAGAAAAAAGGATCAAATCATGAAGTAAACAACTAAGTATGAGTGGGCTTAAGGATCAGATTATGCAAAGCATTAAGGTGTGAGAATAATTAAAGTGATAATTTTCCCCCTTATCATGATCATAGGCTATTTAAGTTTTTTAGAGGTCTTAGGGAGACAATATGAGTCATGTAAACATATTAAAAAGGATTAAAAGTTTGAATTTTCTTCCTATTATATTTTCCCTCTAAATGAGATTCAAATTTCTAAAATTTTAACAAAGTGAAAAATTGAATTATTAAATTGTTGAGAAGGAGGTTATAATGAATTCAAGAGTGAGGAGGTGTCTAGATGGAGTGAACTAAGTCTTAGGTTGAGGTATAAGTCATTTAAATGTCTAAAATATACAAAATGTGTGTAAATGTGTGATATATGGGCATTATGAGTCATTAAGAAAATAGCTAGGGTTACTTCAAGGATGGTGTTATAATGAATGAAAGATTGAATATGAGGGGTGGTTGGTTATTCCTTTCTAAAAGGAGGATATGAGGAGAGAAGGACTATAAAGAAACACAAAGTTTTGTATGTTATACTTTACTAATTTAAGGGAAAATTTGTTTTTGTAAGACTTTTTATGTGGTGTTATTATCAAGAGCTCTGAGCATGGGGGTTTATAGTTTGTATATTCAGTGATCACTCTTCTAGTGTATTTAGATAGTGTTGGAGGCTACTACCCAGTTCATGAAGATTTGTTTCTAGAAAAGGTCGATGATTAACTGTGTGTGTAATAGTGAATGATTGTTTAATAGTTTTTGATGAGTTTTTTTATTATAATTATACTATAAATCCTTTGTAGTAGTAGCCACATGAAGAAATGTGATAAGATAGACTATTTCAGAGTTTTAGGAGATTGAATAACTTGTAAATTTCCATTGCATGCATGAAATATACTATGATTAAGGACTGTAACTAAGTTTTTCTCTGAGTTTGATGGAATATTGACCTATAAAACATTGGGATGAGTATATGAAATGTAGAAAATAAATAAACAAATTGTATTGGATACATTTCTAATAAAATTACAAGATTTTCTCAAGTAAAGACTCAATTCTTCAAGATTAAGGACTAGGGGTTATATAATTTCTATTTCTAACATAAATACATGAAAATATCTTTTTGTATTATGCCATTATCCTAGTTTTCTTGAATTACTGAAGGAAAAATATTATTAGGAATATCAAGAAAATAACTGAAACCAATTTTGAGATTTTAAAATAGATATTTGATCTTTTATAGAGTTTACTTTCTTCTTGGGCTACAAGATAGTTACAGTCAGGGTTTCATAAGGGTTTGGTTTTTAAAGCACATAGCCATAAATTTTTAAACCAATAATGGGTAAGATACTTATTTTCCTTTCCTATTAAAAAATTCTAGAATAAATATAATTGTTTGATTTTCCTTTCCTATTAAAAATTCTAGAATAAATATAATTGTTTGATGGATAAGTATTGAGAATTTCTTGTCATTTTGTTAGGAGACAAACAGTCCCAGTCGGAAGATGTAGTTCAGAAGATTAGCTTCTTGAAAAAGCAGGTTATAGTTTTTTATCCAAACCAAGACACTTTGCATGCAGGGTAAAAAAAAATGCATGTACAAAAAGGTGGGGAAAGTATCTTGAACACTCAAAAACAAGAAGATAAAGTCTAGAAACTAGGGTTACAGGGCTTGTAAGGCTAGTCAAGCTAGAAAGGAGGAAATATAGTTTAAGAGGAAAATATAGGGAATTGAATCATGAAATTTTAGACATATCTCAACATGTATAAAGGGTACTTTAATTTATAAGTGTTGTTTTCTAGTTGTGTTTAGTTTATCCTATCCATTAAATTACTAATGTACTTGGGTTTAAGAACACCACAGGGAAGTTTTTAAGGGATTGAAGGAGAGGCATGATTTTGATCAATTTGAATGAATTTAGTTGATTAATGTAGCATTGATAGGATGTGAGAAGTTGATTAAGGGAGAAGGATAATGAAATTTAAGATAAGTCCAAGACACCAAGTTGTTGTTTGAATGTAAAAGACCTTTTAGTGGTCTGGTAAAGGTTAACAAGGGGAATAAGATAGGTTTTCTTAAAGTTATTGATTTTAGTTGACAAGATGAATGTGATAGCCTAGAATGAAATGAATTAATCCTAGAATGAAATTAATTAATAGGTTACATACATGGAAGATATGGCTAATAATATATAAAGGAGTCAAAAATTATATATAGAACCTAATAGATCAAGAACTAGTTCTTAGAAAATAGGGTGAATGAATGAAATTGTCTATAACTTGTTGATTGTTGGAATGCACATTATTTTTCAATGGGCCTATGAATCATCAAAGAGAAGTAATATTGAATTATTGAGTAGATATGTGAGTGAATAGAATGTGCATAAAATGTTAAGTAAGTGCATAACTTGTATGTGAATTGTTAGGGAAAGCCAAAGTTCTCTAATTAGTAACCTCATATCTGACCATGGAAGGCCAATGATCATTAAGAAATAATAGTATATAATTATTGATGGATGCTAACTGAATCTCTTCTACTTTAGAATATGAAGAGTCATGTGAGGAGATCAAAAGGTGTATGAAGTTGAAGAGGAAAAAAAAAGGTGAGTAAAATATATAAAATAAAGTAAACTGATTTCATGAGTGGCTTCTTAAGGTGAATGATGTAATCTATATTGAAAGAGTGAAGCCATAGAAGAAAATTAATGGGGATATTATTCATAGTAATAACTAAATGAAAAATAATATAATAATATATAGAATGAAAGTATTAACAACAAAGAAAATTAGAAATATAAAATGATATGATTTTCTTAATTGGAAAAACATCCATGGTGGAACTTATCGTGCCCCACCTCAGGACACCGTAACCCACACCCAAGTGTAACTAAAAATTAGGATAATTTCTTTTTTGAAGTGATTACTAACAATACTAAAACTAATTATATAAACTCAATTCCCGAAATTATTTATTTTAACTAAATTGGTTAACCCCATTACTCAACCACTAGCCCGACACAATTTTCATTTATTTAATTATTATTATATTAAGATAAAAACATCCTAATATAGACTACACCCATTTTTTAAATTATTAGGTTTCCCCTCTTTAAGTTTTAATTGCCCCCACATCCCTTTAATTTTTTTTGTGTGGTGAAGGCAATAACAATTTATTTAGTTTTAGTGGCAACTAAAATAAATAACAGAGCAAAATATTAAAAAACTTGTAACTTTTCATCGATAACTCGGTTTGAGTGTTGTTGTTTTTTGCAAAAGTGCTTTTTTTCATGTTCTTTTCATTGAAATATTTATTTTGAGACTTTCACTATAGTTATAAAGTGTCAAATATGGAGGAGTGGTTGTAATCAATTGTGGACGCAATTTCGGCTGAGCCCGGACGTTTTTTAAACTTTTGGGAGTTGCATTTTGTATCTATCATGGATTATGAGAATGATATGCTTTTCTTTGAAGTGTGTGGACTTCAAGATGGTATTATAATTTTTTGGAAGAAAATATATCACTCAAGAAGTGAAATTCTCTTCTACAATCACTCATTCACGATAAGGATACAATAATACACTTCCTTCAAAAAAACTTGTTAGCCTACAACATCACCATCATATTATGGAAAAGCCATATCCATGCTCCTAGTCTACTTGTAGCTATTACTTCTGATCCCACTGACATTGATTGGCAGTCTTTGATTATTTTTCCTACTCTTGATGCTTATACACCTATGAATCTTGTTACTGAATGCTCTTCCACATCTGTGCCTATTACAGTACCATATGTTGTGTATCCTACTTCTACTTAGCTGCATGGATTTTTTTGAGAAGCATACCACTGCATTCCATTCTCGCATGCTCCATTCTATGGGTCTCACTACAGCAAAGTCATTGGCAGACATTAACAGGGTATTGTTTCCTCTATTCCACATGTTAAGTGAAATTATCGTCATGACATTGGTTTTTGAGCAGATACTTCATTGGGATCACACATTGACAGAGATCTCTTTTTTGTTCACTTGACTCTTTTTTAGGATCATGAGCAACACATGAGTTCTACACCTTCACTCAGGATTGAGAAACCTGAGATTTCAGCTATCAGACATGATCAAACCTGACACACATTCTGATGTTCTTTTGCATGCACCATTGTGTATTTTACACCAAGTCATATGCATGCATCTTCTTCCTGTCAAGAAGACTGATAGTATCTTAGGTTGAGTCAAGATTTAAAGGAAGGGTAAGGATCATCAAGAGACATGAATTATTTTACATAAGAAACAAAGCAAGATGTTACTCTGTGTCAAACTGGGACATTTAGACACAAAAATATGAGATCACATAAATTGTATAAGGTTGGGTTGAGCTTTTCAATTTCTCATCAGCATTTCTAGAGGAGTGAGAATGTGAAATACCTATTCTTGGAAGATTCAATGCATGAAAAATCTATTTAAGCTAGAAACCCTTATTTATTCTTGGCTTGCCTTATTCAGGGTCTAAGGAAATTCTGAGATTATAACCATAGTTTGGGGGTCAAGAGAAGGATCAGATTTTTCGATAAGTATGCAAGAGGTATTAAGTTATGTATTTAGGTATTCAAAATGAATTGAGACATTTGGGAAGAAGACTTTATCCCAATATTGTTGAGATATAGTTCATTGTGGAAGAATATTGTTTAAAGGGTTTGGGAGTGAGGTAAATGTGAGTTCACCCTCCTTTCCTAGTAAGCATTGGAGATAAAGGATGAGTATAAATTATATATGTTCTAAGGGAGTTGGACCAGAGTAATAACGATCTAGGAACAAGAAGTGATAATATATCAATCAATAATGTATTGTACATGATTATATCAGATGATGTCACTATTTGTCCTAGTTGAATTGATATTTTAGGATGAATGATCAAAGGAAGAGGTGTTATCTTAGAGTAGAAGGTTGGGAGTTTTATGGAAATCTTGAAATATGACTGAAATCTCTTTAAAAAAATTCAAATGGTGTCCATGGTTTGTCAAGTATAGTACCTAGCAAGTATCAAGAGTAAGAGCATATGGAGACATGACTGTTAGAGTAGGTATTTACCTTAGCTCATGTTCACCTAGGTACTTTATTTACCTTTATTGTATTTATCCTCACCCACTTATGTGTGTGGATATTTCGTTTATCTTATTTAGATATTAAGAGATATTATATAGTTGTTAGGTATAGTTATTTCCTTGATCTATAGTATTGACTAGATCATTGATGTCTAGTTCACTCATAAATCTATGGTCTTGACTAGTTCTTTGATGACTAGTTATTTCCTTGATTTATGGCTTGAACTACGACCTTGACTGGTTCTTAGATTGTTATTCCTTGCCTATATAAGAAAGGTCCATTCTCATTGTAATTCATTGAGTTCCATAATAATATATGATATTGCAGCTCATTTGTTTGCAAAAGTTTATATAAAGTTATTCTGGTGAATTACTTTAATATTATTGATCATGGTGTTTGATTAACATCTATGTTCTTGGCTTGGTATGATCTGATTATTGTTCCTTTTATGGTATCAGAGTAGGAGATTGCTATTGACATCCGTCTGTAAGTTTTATTTTACAAATAAATTGTTTGTATATTCATATATTTGGGATTTGGTCATAATTTGTTGTTGCATGTGGTTTTATGTAAAACAGAGGCTTCCATTGGAACCAAAAGGTGACAAAACTCCAATATCGACTATAAACTCGACCATTTATGGAGGTAGTTTTTTGTTGTTACAGAGAAATGCATTGGTTTGCCCCGGGATCCATGCTAGTAAGAAAGGAACACATGAAAACAGTTTATGGGTTTCATTGATTTTATCGAGATCTGCTATGGGTATTTTCTTCTAACGTAGAGTGTTTTCGGATTGCGTGGGAGAAGCATTCGGATTCTTTCCATTTTTGGCAGGGGTCCGTAGATTGCTATTTCAGGAAAATCCGCATACATCTATTTTGGGCAGGGAAGTTCAAGTAAATTGTACAAACACCCATTGAAATCCTTATCCCTTAGTCATATGGTCATATGAGAGCTTAAATCTTGGGAAATAATATTTTATTTTGTTTTAGTGGCATCTAAAATAAATAGGAGAGCATAATATTGAAAAGCTTGTATCTTTTGATAGGTAACTCAGTTTTGAGTGCCGTTTTTAGCAAAAGTGCTTATTTTTCATGCTCTTTCCATTGGAAATATTTATTTTGAGAATTTTACTATAATTATAAAGTTTCATATTGTAACACGCACTCATTATAAAGTGCCAAATATGGAGGAGTGTTGTAATCAATTGTGGATGTAATTTTGGTTGAGTCCGATGTCCTAAACTTTTGGGAGTTGCATTATTATATCTATCATGGATTCTGAGAATGATATTCTTTTCTCTAAAGTGTGTGGAATTCAAGAGGATATTGTAAAATTTGTGGAAGAAAATCGATTGCCCAAGAAGTGAAATTCTCTTCTACAATCACTCATTCACGATAAGGATACATTAATACACTCCCTGCAGTAAAAACTTGCTAGCCTACAAAATCACCATCATATTGTGGACAAACTTGTCTGTACTTCTAGTCCACTTGCAGTTGTTTCTCTTGTATCCACTAAAATTGATATGCATGTCTTTGAGCCTGTTACTGCTCTTGATGCTCCTAAGCCTATGAGACTTGTTACTGCATGCTCTTCCACATCTGTGCCTATTACAGTAACACATGTTGTGTATCCTACTTTTACTCATATGCATGGCTCTTTTGAGAAGAATACCACTGCATTCAATTCTCACATGCTCTGTTCTATGGGTTTCACTAGTGAAGGTATTGGCAAACATTCATAGGGTATTATTTCCCCTATTCCACATGTTAAGTGGAATTCTCGCCATGACATTGGTTTATGAGCATATACTTCATTGGGATCACATGATAGAGCTCCTATTTTTGTTCGCTCAACTCTTTTTGAGGATCATGAGCAACACATGAGTTTTTCACCTTCAATCAGGCTTGAGAAACCTGAGATTTAAACTATCAAACATAATCAACCTGACACATATTTTGATGATCTTTTGCATGCACCCATTATGCATTTTACACCAAGTCATATGTAGGCATCTTCTTCATCCATACGTGTTGATTTTCGGTGGATATCTTATCACTCATGGTGGTGACATAGGAATTTGTTGAGAGGACTCTATAGGTGTGGCTCCTCCACCATTCGGCCTCTTGCTCCACTTTTTATACCTTATGCATTGGAATGCTTCTTGTTTCGAGCATTTTTCTTTAGCAGGTGTAGTGTATCTCTCTTATTTGTTGAAAGATTTTGTATCTCTATTGTTAGCACCGAATCACAACACCCTTATGTTTACACAAGCATATATACTTGAACTCACGGTGTGATTGGATAACATGGGTACTATCTTCAAGTTGTGGGACTTACTACTTGAGATAGACCTCCAAAGGAAGTTGGTTCTTGCTCCTAAACTACCTGCCACAATATACTCTAATGCAGGCGAGACTAACTGTCCTAATCTAACTTTCCAAGGGACCAAGGAGAGAGAATGCATAAAACATGAAAGCCTACACTACAGTGGTGATACACTAGAAAAGGAGGGGTGTGAGAGTAGTCTTCCAATGTGTGAGATACAGAAGCACAGTGCACACTAGAAGGGGTGATGACAATTCTCCACAATCTAGCTAAATACATTCACAACAACATCTCAAACATACACAATGATAATGGATCCCTGCAAGAGCATACAAATAGACACAATATTCTTGTAATGAAGGTTAAAAGGGCAAGAAGAGTGCAAACAAACACAGCAGGGGAAGATACATCCACAAACTTATATTTTATTGCTTCATGATATGCACAGTTCAATCTATTACAAGATAAGGGCCTGGATCACCATGTAAGAAGTCCACTACAAGGGCCTATAGCACATTAGCTTCACAAAGCAATTTTGACAGAGCTTTGCTACAACAAAACTAATTTTTTTTACAATGAGCCCAACACTCCAATTTATAGGAAAATGGAAATCCTAAAATCTGTCCTTCAACCACTTGTAAGAGGCACTAAATGGAGTGAAATGATTGTATGTTACTTACAAAATGCTCCCCATACTATCTCAGGTGCTGCAGCAGAGAATGAATGATGACCATGCCTCTTAATTGCACTCCTAACTACCAAATAAAACATTATCATGAACCCGGCCACGTTTTATGAAAACACCTCATCTATTTCTCATCAAATCTAGAATTTCTTGATTGTTGTGCATCGGGCTTGGAGCCAAAATTCCAATGGTACCAATATTGTGAAATTTCATTGAGAAATGCAAAAGTTATGGCCTTCTGAGTGCAAGCAGCTATTTTGTGTCTGGCAAGTGTTTTCTGTCATTTAACGGGAATGAGCATTAACTAACTGGAGCCGAATATGTTTATTTTATTTAAATATATCTACTCTCATCAAAATTAAGAGTTTTTTTGACACATAGGACTTCGTACTTGTTCCAGAAAGTCCAATTTCATGAAAATCGGAGCTCGGAGTCAAAATTTATGGCCGTTTGAAGTTCGGGAGGTCAAACTTTGACTTTTCTCTTTATTGTGGCTATTTCCAAAAAATCGGGTCCACATGTCCCAGCTGTCCCGAACACATTCTTCCACATTGGCCGATTCGGGCCTCCTTGTCCCTGCGTTTCCGCCGTTGACCGGGCCATTGATTTTTGCATTCGTCGCATCTCATGGTCCCTTTTGCGGCCTTTTCACCTTTGCGCGTCCCACGCGTACTTTTGTCCCGACTGTCCCGAATGAAAATCTCTGCACCACCCACAATAGACTAACTTGCGGCAAATCAGATGATTCCCGTTCCGCACGTACTTTTTGTCCCGGCTGTCCCAAACCGTGCAGAACAAAAACTTCACTTTTACCAATTTTTACTACCTGCGGCCATTTCGGCTTTGTGTGTCCCGCGTGTCCCTACATCCCAACTATCCCACGAACCGCCTGGGACATAAATATCTTATTTTTCCGCAAAACACTAGAATGAGCCCATTTTTTCAGATTTTTTTCAATTTTCTTAGATTTTTTTTTGGATGGGGAAGTTAGAGGGAAGCCAAGGGGACCCCAAAAACACGATTTTGGGCCTTGAATAAATTTTACTTGCTCGGGACTGAAGAATTTGATGCATGTTATTAAAATTACCTTGAGGGGTGAATTTTGGATAACATGTATTTTCGACACTTTTGGCATGTTGACAGTATCTCTTGTGGGGGATCTATTCTGGTGAAGTCCAGTGTTCGAGTAGTTGATTTTGGGCAACTCATACAGATTTGTAGCATCACTCCACCCATTCAACAATATGGGAGGGTGTGGTGTTGATCCTACTTCTTTAGGTTTTGTGTCCTTGCCTTGTTACCTTGGATTTTCTTGGATCGTGACTCTCCAGAGTTTGTGTCCTTGCCTTGTTGCTTTGGTTATTGTTCTTGGATCGTGGCACACCTATTTGTTGCATTTGATTGAATTATGTTTGGTGCTTTTTTTGCACTGTTATCACAAATTCACCCCTCAAGGTAATTTGGATAACTTGCATAATTTCCTCATTCTGAAGAAAGTAGAATTGGTTCAAGGCCCGAAAATCAGGTTTTGGGGGGGAGCTTTACTTTCCTCTAACTCCCATATCCAAGAAGCATGGACAATAAGTTAGACAAATTTGAGAAAATCTAAAAAAATTGGCATGTTCTAGTGAAATGTGGCAAAATCGCATATTTTTGTCCCAAACCGCACAAGTTCAGTCGGAACAGTCAAGACCTAAAAACCCAATTTGCCCAAAATGGCTGAAAATAGTGAAATTTGATTAGGTCGGGTCGAAATGTCCCAAACCAAACATGGGACATCAGGACAGCCAGGACCCGCATGGCCAAAATCACCATAGGCAGTTCAAATCGGAAAACTCAGATAAATTTGGCTCGGGCGGTCTGTGGGATGTTGGGGCACGAGTTCGCCAAAATGCCAAAATAGCTAATCACAAAGGGATGCGAGCGGAGCGAAAGTCAACGACCCTCATGGCCCGGTCAACAGTTGTACGCATGGGACATGAGTTCGTCGAAAACCCAATTTTTCTGAAAATGTTGCAGAAAGGAAGCTTGCGGGTGGAGCAAAGATTTTTGTTTGGGAAAGCCAGGACAAAAGGACCCGAAATAGCCGACATGTCTGCATGCAAAGGAAAATAGTGTAAATCATATCTCGAACTTCAAACGGCCATAATGTTTGACCCCGAGCTCCAATTTTCATGAAATTTGACTTTCTAGAATGAGCACGACGTCCTCTACGCCACAAAACCTAGATTTTTTAATTTTGATGAGGGTGGCTATATGAAAATAAAGGAAACATCTTCAGATCTAGTAAAGTCAATGCTCATTCCTGTTGCATGACAGAAATGCCTGGCAGACCCAAAATAGCTTCCCGCACTAAGGAGGCCATAACTTTTGCATTTCTCAATGAAAAAACACAAAATTGGTACTGTTGGAATCGTGATTCCAAGCCTGATGCACATAAATCAAGAAATCTTGAAAAATGTGTGCAGTTCAAAATGATGGTTTTATTTGGTAGTTGGGAATGCATTCTATGAAGCATGGGCTGACATTTCCAACTACTACAAGCTATGGAACGGTATGGGGGGCCTTTTGCAAGCAGCAGAACATCATTTAACCCATTTACTACATTTTTCTAGTGGTTGAAGGATAGATTTTAGGATTTTCATTCTCTCTCTCTCTCTCTCTCCTCTAAGAAATCTATAAATTGGAGTGTTGGGCTCATTGTAAAGGGAGAGTTTTGTATAGCAAAACTCTATCAAAATTATTTTGTGAAACCAATGTGTTGTAGACCCTTGTAGTAGACTCCTTGCATGGTGATCCAGGCCCTCATTGTGTAATAGATTGGATTGTGCATAACCAATGAAGCAATAGATACAAGTTTGTGGATACTTCTTCCCTTGTTGTGTTTATTTGCATTCTTCTTGCCCTTTCAAACTCATTGCAAATATATTGTGTCTGTTTATGTTGTTGCAGGGATTCATTATCATTGTGTGTGTATGAAATATTATTGTGAATGCAGTTGCTAGATTGTGGAGAACTGATATCACCTCTTCTAGTATGCACTTTGCTTATGTTTTTCACACATTGGATGTTATTCTCACACTCTCCTTTTCTGATGTATCACCACTTTAGTGTAGGCTTTATTTTTTATGCACTCTCTCTCCCTAGTCCCTTGGAAGGTTAGATTAGGACAAGTTAGTTTTTCCTGCATTATAATAGATTGTGGTAGGTAGTTTAGGAGCAAGAACCAATTTTCTCTGGAGGTCTATCTCAAAGTAGCAAGTCCCACAACTTGGAGATATTACCCATGTTATCCAATCACATTGTGATTTCAAGCACACACACACTTATGCAAACCAAAGGGTGCTATGATTTGGAGATAACATGCACTTTTGACATCACTCCGTTAACAGTCTCCTTCTATGGAGCTATTCTGGTGAAGCACAGTGTCAGTTGTTTTTGAGTTTTGTGATCGAGTAGTGGATTCAGACCACAGTGCGCACCAAACATCTTCAGCATTGTATTATTTTTTTGAGTCTAACTTCTTGGGATGCTTTTGTAACAGGTTTTTACTCTCTTTACTTTGTTGTTACCGGTTTTGGGTACCTTGTATGTCCCTTTTTCCAAGTTATTGTACATGAGTACCTCATCAGCCGAGTTT